>CM037795.1:35477331-35527331 GCA_021229015.1 Solen grandis | reverse complement strand
GTGGGGGACCCTCCAGGCATATTCCATGTCACGGTACTTGGAGCCAGAAGCAAGGTGCCTCAGGGTGATAGCAACCTTCAAGCCTGGTTCAAGGGGTGCTCTCCAGTTGGTGGTCTCCTTGGTAAGGGCTGGTGTCAGTCTCTGCACAATTTCGTCATACATTGCAGGAGGCATCCTCATAAAGTTCTGAAAAGCTCTTGGATCTTCGTTACGCAGCTCGACCATGAGACGGTCGTAAAGCCCCAGTTGAGGTCTCCTCGCAATCCAGTCACGCACCCAGATATTCCGTACCACCACCCTCCTCCTCCTCCTTCTTCTTCTCTCATCAAGTATATGTTGGGCCTGTAACAGTTGATTCTGTTGGTGCTGGAGCATGAAGATAAGGACGTCACGGTGTTGAGGGTTCATATTCACCCCTTGACAGCAAGACTGCAAGTGGCGAGGTCTCAAAAAGTTATGGTATTTATATGCCGCAAATCAGAAGTGATAGAGAAGTGATACAGCAGTGATCAATCGTATTTAGAACTTTTTAGAGACGCCGTTTAACGGACTTAGGCAGTGCTATGTACAGGAAAAATCCTTTTCTCAGTGATAAGCCGCTAAAGACACGCTATTTTCCGTGATACCCACGCGTAAAACCCGTCCGATGACCGTGCTTTCACCGTGACAGACCGCTAAAATTTCGCGTCTTACCGCGTCTCCCCAAGTTTTAATCACTGCCAGAACACGGAGTATCACGTGTGTTTTGCGTGTGTTGCACGGTTTTACCACGTGTGCCGGCCGTGGTTGTCCGCGGGCTAAAATTTTGAGCAGCTCAAAACTTTTTGCCACGTCCGTCGCCGTTCCGATTTTCCCCCGCGTCCTGCCACGTCTGTAAACCGATTGTAGCTAGTTTTAAACTCGACATCAACGCGAAAAACCTCGTCTTCTTCACGAGAGACCATTTTTTGACGGATTTT
The DNA here is from genome assembly GCA_021229015.1 of Solen grandis. Lineage (NCBI taxonomy): Eukaryota > Metazoa > Mollusca > Bivalvia > Adapedonta > Solenidae > Solen > Solen grandis. The sequence continues at coordinate 35,526,372 of CM037795.1, read as the reverse complement.
TGCCGTGATTAAGCCGTAAAGCGCTGTGTGACCGGGCCTTAAGGGGCTGGTAGGTAGCCGGTATGTAGCCGATATGAGATGGTGAATCAACGTTGAGAAAACAGTGAGAGCCTAGTATAAGGTCGGTACGAACATGGTTAATACGTCGTCACGACCTATGAACGGTTCCATAACGGTCTCGTAGTACCGGCCCACCATCCTTATTCCGTCCTCTTACCGTCCTCTTACCGTCCTCATACCGGGTTCTTACCGTGCTCCACCGCTTGCACCCACACGGCAAAAGTTTTGGACATGTTTAAAATTATTCAGCCTCAGAAACAACATATTAGGCTAAAAACAGAGCGTAACTTACGTACGTGGAACCGTATTGAACCTCAGAAACAGCAAGTCAGACTTAAGATTTATTTTAACAAATTCGGATAAAGGATAAATTTCTTAGAATATTAAAAGACATGTAAAGTTAAATCATTCGTTAAACAGTTTATATATTTTCCAATTATTTTTTTTTAACTCAGTTGGCTTGGACAAGACGAGATAAATTCGACGATTTTTGTTCACCCTCTTCGTAGAAAATCTAGATATTGGTTTTACAAGATTATATTAATTCGGGATTAAGCATAGAACATTTTTCGTTAATTATGTTACTATTTGCGAATGATATGATTTTTTTTTTTTTGGATAAAACACCGCAAGAATTACGGGATCACTTGGACTTATTACATGTATATTGTGAAAAACGGAGCTTACACGTTAAAACAGCTAAAACTAAAGACATGGTTTGTAGAAAAAGGGGTCGCTTACTGAAAAATGAGTACTGGTCGTATAACGGTATTGGGATTGATAGTGTTGATAATTTTAATTATTTAGGGACAGTTTTTAATTTCACAGTAAATTTTACTCTGAATCAAGAATATATTACTGGTAAAGCACTTAAAGCATTGAAGGTTTTGCTTATTAATTGTCAGAAATATGCATTAAATCCGTCTATTTCATATCAACTGTTTGATTTATTGTTGGTTCAATTTTAAGTTATGCTTCTGAGATTTGGGGTTATACAAGGTCTAAAGAAGCAGAGAAAATTCACTTACAGAATACATGTTCAGCGGGAGTTTTGGATTGCGATTGGTCGGTGGTTTTACCCGGATGCCTCCGTGCATTCAGGGTCTCTCTCGAAGCGACAGTCAACTCAAATAGTCAAGTCATCGGGAGTTTATGGTGAGCTGGGTAGATATCCGTTATATATAAACGTTATTTTGATTATATTAAAATATTGTTTCAGATTATTAGATTATGATCGTTATTTTTCAACGAGTGTACTTTTTATCTTTGTATGATTGTTCTAAAGGTTGTAGTAACTGGGTTTCAAATATAAAAACGATGTTGTGGAAATATGTTTTTTCAGTTGTCTAGAATAATCAAGAAAATGTTAATGTTAGCATGTTTTATGCCTATTCGAATAAACATTAAAAGACAATTTTATACAAAACTGGTACTCCGCAAAAGAAAATAGAAGTGTTTTATCGTTGTTTAACTCTGTGAAAACAAATTTTGAATATTCAGTGTATTTAGATGCTATTCCTTTTCATTACGTTCTTTCATTACGAGGTTTGGAGTTGTTTTTGTTTTATATTTAATGTTCGTATTTTTGTTGTTTTTGTGTGTAAAACCCGCCATGTAAGTAAAATTTGTATAATTTCGCGCTACCGTGTAACTGACACAGAATTGATCACACGTATGTTGCATGATCGCAGATGCGGCTTATTATTATTATTTTTTTATGTATTTGAAAATTATATCACCATTTAAAGGAAATAATGAACTTTATCGATGTTTTTAAACTTATTGTATATGTCAATTAATTTTTTAGTTACAATGTAGTAAAGTCTGGCGCGTTTTTCAGAAAGATACCAAGGTTAACACTAAAAGTTTACATACCGCTTTAAAGAATAAATACTCTTTAATATGATCTATTTTTAATGAAATTTTATCCATAATTAAGCGGCCGCATCGCCCGATGAATATCAAACTTCTACGAAAAAAACCAACCGCTCGGCAAAGCGAGTGTGGTCGCCATTTTGAATTTTACCGATAATAAAAACAATAGTTCAGAACGAGAATGTAAAGGTGTATATTGATTTTTTTTGTTGGTACAGCATCTTTTATGTATAAATCCTTTAATTAACATATTGTTTTAACTTTAGTATTATTGTAATACACATTTTACTTAGTTAAATGACTTTGATTTCGAACCATACGACGATCGCAATCGTCATCAAACTCTGCCGCAGTAGTTACCTCCCCTTACAGTTGTCGATAACGTAACGCTAAAGTAGCGTAGCTTGACGTAACCGGTGCGCGGAGTTTGAATCGTCATAACTAACTCCAAACTGTACCGCGGTAGACTTGCATACGTATTTATCTTCACCAGAGATGTGAAAACCTAGACGTAGCTCCGTGTCTTCACAATAAATGAATGAATGAATGGTTCTGCATATACATATAACTAAAATGTTCTTTATTTCTGAAAAACATAAAATATTTTTGGATGAAATGCAATCTTCATTAATATTGCATACCCCACCCACCAATTATAGGCGATGAAAAAAATCACTATTATCATTTCTTCATTAGATTAAAATTATGCATGCAACCAGAGATGTGAAAACCTAGATGTACCTCCGTGATGCAACCTATCATTTTTCGTGATCAAAATCTTACTTTACATCTGACTTTGAAATGAAGGGGGAAATTGATTAATTGGATTAAAACATAAAGTAAATGTTGTGAGGGAACATAGGACAATACTCGCTCATTAAAGTATAAATAAACTAGATAAACTAGATGAAATACATAAAACAACTGCTGTCAAAGATGGAAAAGCCTGTATTTTATTTGTATTTTTATACAATTAAGCTAAATGAATAAACATATAATCAGTGATTCTGTACTCTTCCTGCAAGATACATTTTTTTTTAAATGTCGGTGTATATAACCAACAATTTTACACCTCTTGTTTTAATTGGTGTGTATGTGTTGGGGTGGGGGTGGGGGTCTTCCACATTGCATCATGAAGTATATAGCTAGGCCCCATGCTGTGTAATCAACTGTTGAGAGACACTTTCCAGCCGATAGTTTATGACCTTATTTAAGTTTTAATAAACTTTGTAACCCTGAGATTGCATCCCCTTTTTATAGGGTTACAGCTGATGGCTGGCCCCATGCGGTGCAATCACTAGGGAAGTAGTCCATGGTCCAGGTGCAGCCACCAGTGTGATTTATGATATAATTGAGCAATGTTATGTAACCTTATAACCAGCCAGTCATGATTTGGATACTTGATCATGCAATGTTGTTTTGAAAGTGTTAGGCTTAATTTTAAATTTCAGTTTTGAGTAAGAAAGCATATAGTTTATTGCTATATTTAAATTCTAAGTATTATTTCTTTCTCTCTTTTCTCTTTCTCTCTCTCCCATTTAATAAATTAATCACAACTTGTTTTTTTTTATATAATAAATAAGTATCAAGATATCATTTTTTTCTTTTATCTTATCTTCCAAAAGTACTGTTTCTGCAGTGAATGGTGACATTAATATTGATGTGATTGATATAAAATCTTTTAGAAAACCTTCCACTATATCCGTTATAGTTTTTTTTATTATTTATAATATGATCAATGTTAATTCCTTAATATTGAAACAAAGTCTTGGAAATAAAATTTTGACATTATAAGCATTTTTTAATTGACATACCCATTGTCATATATAGATGTAAATCTATTCAGAATTTTTTACATACCAAAAGTTTTATTCACTTTCATCAATTTCTTTTTCTTTTTTTTGTAAAGTAAATGAAAAGATGTTAATAGATATTTTGAAATAAGTAATTATTGTACAAAACTTTGGGAAAAGTGTCATAACATCTGTGATTTTGGTTTATAAAGGAACCGGGGACTGTGGAGTCTTAACTTAAAATCTCAATTAAATCTTAAACATGGCATACTTTCAGTTTTCACATACAATAATCCAAATGTACAATAGAAAATTTTAAATAACATAATCTGATCAATTAATGGTATTAAAGTGTCTATGTTTCAAATTTCATCAAAATATCTTAAAAAATAAAACGGCTACAGCAGTTTTGTTGTGAATATACGAAATTCCACGACGCGACAGAAAATCTTAAATATATCATGCTTTAATTTTTTACAATAACCAAAATGAACAATAGAGTATATTTAACAACAGAATCTGACCCAGTCATCAATATAGTATTTGTGTTCCAAGTTTCATCAAAATATCTTACAAAAATAAGAAAAGTTATAGCAATTTTTGTTGTGAATGTATTGAATTCCACAACGAGACGGTTCCGTCGAGGTTTTGAAACATACTATGTATTTCATATGTTTATTTCTTTTATGAAATTCAGCTGTTTTTCGTCATTTTAAAATGCACCCCAGAAGCAAGATATTTGACTTAAATCAGGGTGTCCTTAAGTGCGTAGGACCGTATAGTACCTCAGAAACAACATATTAGACTTAGAACTAGGTGTACCTTAAGTGCGTAGGACCATATAGTACCTCAGAAACAACATATAAGACTTATAGAACCAGGTGAACCTTAAGTGCGTAGGACCTTATAGTACCTCAGAAACAACATATTATACTTAGAACCAGGTGAACCTTAAGTGCGTAGGACCGTATATACCTCAGAAACAACATATTAGACTTAGAACCAGGTGAACCTTAAGTGCGTAGGACCGTATACACCTCAGAAACAACATATTAGACTTAGAACCAGGTGAACCTTAAGTGCGTAGGACCGTATATACCTCAGAAACAACATATTAGACTTAGAACCGGGTGTACCTTAAGTGCGTAGGACCGTATAGTACCTCAGAAACAACATATTAGACTTAGAACAGGTGTACCTTAAGTGCGTAGGACCTATAGTTACCTCAGAAACAACATATAAACTTAGAACCAGGTGAACCTTAAGAGCGTAGGACCTTATAGTACCTCAGAAACAACATATTAGACTTAGAACCAGGTGAACCTTAAGTGCGTAGGACCGTATATACCTCAGAAACAACATATTAGACTTAGAACCAGGTGAACCTTAAGTGCGTAGGACCTTATAGTACCTCAGAAACAACATCTTTGACTTAGAACCAGGTGAACCTTAAGAGCGTAGGACCTTATAGTACCTCAGAAACAACATATTACACTTAGAACCAGGTGAACCTTAAGTGCGTAGGACCGTATAGTACCTCAGAAACAACATATTACACTTAGAACCAGGTGAACCTTAAGTGCGTAGGACCGTATATACCTCAGAAACAACATATATTAGACTTAGAATCGGGTGTACCTTAAGTGGGTGGGACCGTATTTTATCTCAGAAACAACATTAACTTAGAACAGCCTTAAGGCCCCAGAAACAACATATTAGATTTAGAACCAGGTGTACCTTAAATGCGTAGGACCGTAAAGTACCTTCGAAAGAAGTTATCAGACTTAGAACCGGTTGCTCCTTAAGTGCGTGGGACCGTTAAGTTCCTTAGAAACAACACATTGGACTTAGACTTAGATCCGGGTGAACCCTAAGTGCGTTGGACTTCTTAGTACCTCAGAAACAACATGTTAGATTTAGAAAAGGGTGTACCTTGAGTGCGTGGGACCGCATAGTACCTCAAAAACAACAAAATTGACTTAAATCAGGGTCTACCTTAAGTGCGTGGGAACGTATTTTTCCTCGAAAACAATATATTAAACTTTGATCCGGGTGTACCTTAAGTGCGTGGGACCGTATTTTTCCTCAAAAAAAAACATATTTGACTTAAATCAGGGTGTACCTTAAGTGCGTGGGACCGTATTTTTTCTCAAAAACAACATATTTGATGAAAAATAGGGTATATCCTAAGCGCGTAAAATTGGACTATTTACCTTAGAACGACGTGTACCGTAATTCCGTGGGATATAAGCGGTTGTCACTCAAGTGCGTGGGAATTTACCGGTGTTATTAGCCGGTGTTGCTCTCGGTGCAGAGATAAAAATTGCAATTCGACGCACGATATTTTAAGTGACCGTCGTATCGTAGCGTCGTGATCTCGTATCGTACCGTCGCGATGTCGTATCGTAGCGTCGTGATCTCGTGTCGTACCGTCGTGGTTTCGTATCGTAATGTCGCGATCTCGTGCCGTCGTGTGTAGACCTGTCAGCTGCAACCAATGCGACATCGCGACGCTACGATACGAGACCACGATAGTACGATACGACGCACGACAGTACGATACGAAATTCACTTAAAACGTCGTGCGTCGCATTTATAAGTCGACGCACGACACTAGTTTCGTGGTGTCGTGATATCGTATCGTACCGTCGTGATCTCGTACCGTCGCGATCTCGTGTCGTACTGTCGTGCGTCGTATCGTACCTTCGCGATCTCGTAACGTACTGTCGTGGTCTCGTATCGTACCGTCGCATTGTCAACTTACAAAAACTGCGATATTTCATAGTGGCCCTAAAAGTAGTTCGTACCCGGAGCTCAGCCTTACAGCCGGTTATATTTTCAACAGATAACACGCACGTGTGAATTTAACAGAACACCGAACGAAACCGAAAGTTAGTAGAATTTCCAGAAAATAAGAAGAAGTTTTGGAAAACCAAATTCAAGAAACTCGGTATTTTTCTTAATTTATCTTAAATACCTAGGTAAGTTATCTTAAATACCTTATTGCGAGACGAACTTGATACAGAAACACACATTTGTGCCAGATATTTAATTATATAAGAAGATTGCAGACAGGTGGGTTTTGATAATTACTACATACTATTTGACTGTAGTATTTAATTAAAAGAAAATTATATATTTTTTCTGTTGTAAAAATGTTAAAGATCTAGATTTCTAAACGAGTATTATTATCGTTATGTATATATACAAGCTAATGCCAAAGAATGTAATAAAAATCGGCCAGATATAACTGCCTTGCAGTTGTATTTCATTCATACTTTATTAGCTAAGCCTGTTTAGTTTTTAGTTGCTTTATACAGAACATCTTCAAATGATTTCTTTATTTGGAATTTACATATACTATACACACATGAACAAACTGAAAGTAGATTGAACAAAAATAATGTGTATACTTGAATATTAAGAATTCACTCTGTATTTTATTGTTGATTTTAAATTCTATTTATTAAAGTTTATAAAATATGAAAATGAGGCAGGTTATTGGCAGAAATTTTATGATGCAAGTCTAACCTGAAAAACCATAACTGGATCTTGATTAGAGAATGATGTTTTTGTATTTATTATTTCCACAATGTAACATGATATTTTTGTCACATACAGAATTCTTAAACAACTGAAAGTAGAACAAGTATACAAATTACCTCAGCAAAGTGAAAGTAGATCAAGCAAAGACCTATTTAGCCTATTGTTTTATAGGTCTTTGAATCAAGTATACAAATTACCTGAACAAAAGTAGAACAAGAAACAAATGTGGACAATACAGGATGATGAAATATGTTGTATAGCTAATTAAGAAAAATAGTAATAACTAAAAGCTTAATGTAAGTTATTAATTTGCATATATAAATAAAACACTTATAGTTTTGTTTGAATATCCAAATGGTAATAATATTTATAATAATACAGCACAGTTATGTCTGTATACTAAATATCCAAAATTGTTTTAACTTTTAAGCAGCCTGTTGTATTATTCTAGAAATTACATTTTCATGTAATATTTAGTACCTGTTTCCCTGTCACCTGGGGTAACAGTTTCTTACCTTATTCCATTGACCCAGGCTGCTTAACCCTTTCCCTCATATAGACTCATTTTGACGCCCTCAATAGGTATCACATAAAGCCTGATCTGCAGAAAACCACAGTTAAACCTTACCAAATTTAATTACAAAATCCTCATTTCCAGACCACTGAGGAGCAGCGAACAGCATAAAACCTGATCAGCCTGCGAGTTACTCGCAGGCTGATCTGGTTTTATGCTGTTCGCATAGGTCTTTTCATGGTGTCCTCTATGAGGGAAAGGGTTAAGCCACGCTTGTCTTTGGCATGAAATTGCAATGTGGTAGCTCTGCATATATCTCGTGTAGTCCAGCAATGACTGAAATACTGTTGATGGAACATTAATCCCTAGCATGTAAATAAGCAGTTACATAAACAGTTCACACATATGTTTTATTTTCTCTCTTTTCCTACAGATTTGAAAAGCAAAAAACAAACATGGAGGAAGAAAAGATTAGAAAAAGACTTGAAGAACACATGGGTTACATTGTTGATTGCATTACAGATCCAGTGGACTTGTTAATGCACTATACAATACTTCCAGCAGGTATATGTAGTACTTGTGTATATAAAACCCAAATAAGAATGAGTGGTGAGTTAAACTTTACTAGGATGAAACTTCATGACAAATGAAAAATTATTATGTCCATATTTGAGGGATTCAGAATCCCGATCATTTGCGGTTATCCTTAGATATCCACGGCTGCCTATTATATTTACTGCATCTGTCAGCCACTTGTTACTTGGCTAGCACCTTGATGTTTTAAAGATATTGATTAGAACTAAATTTGTGGGTTTTTCACATATTTCAACATTTTAGCTCACCTGAGCATAATGTGCTCAAGGTGAGCTTTTGTGATCGCCCTTTGTCCGCCGTGCGTTGTGCTTCATGCAACATCAACAATTTGGCTTGTTAACACTCTAGAGGCCATATTTTTAGGCTAATCTTCATGAAACTTGGTCAGAATGTTTTTCTCCATAAAATCTTGGACAAGTTCGAATTTGGGTCATGTGGGTCAAAAAGTAGATCACGAAGTCAAATCTTAGTAAAACCTTGTTAATACTCTAGGGGCCGCATTTTTGGCCATATCTTCATGAAACTTAATCAGAATTTTAATTTCCATAAAATCTTAGACAAGTTCAAATTTGGGTCATGTGATGTCAAAAAGTAGGTCATGAGGTCAAATCTTAGAAAAACCTTGTTAACACTCTAGAGGCCACATTTTTGGCCCAATCTTCATGAAACTTGGTCAGAATGTGTGTTTTCATAAAATCTTGGACAAGCTCGAAAGTGGGTCATGTGGGGTCAAAAAGTAGGTCATTGGATCAAATTTTAGAAAAACCTTGTTAACACAAGAGGCCGCATTTTTAGCCCAATCTTCATGAAACTTGGTCGGAATGTTTCTTTCCATAAAATCTTGGACAAGCTAGAAAGTGGGTCATGTGGGGTCAAAAAGTAGGTCAATATGAAAAATCCAACATATGTTGCTGATTTATAATCAGGTGAGCAATTCAGGGCCATCATGGCCATCTTGTCATCACATTCCCAAATTTTAGATCTAGCGTACTGTCTGCACTGGTTCATAAGCTTTCCAAAGATGTACACATTGTCTCTCTGAGCAGGTTTACTTATTATATGCCGCCGGAGGCGGTCTTATATTGGCGTCATCTTCTCCGTCTGTCCCTCTGTACGTCAATATCTTGTGAATGCAACTCCTCCTTTGTTTCTGAATGAATCTTTTCAAAACTTGTCAATGTCATAACTATAATGGGTAGATGTGCATGAAGCGGCAATTTTCCGGTTCATTGATTTTTACAAGATTTATGTCCCTTGAAACTTAGTCTCTGTAGCCGATTGATATTGCAGCCTTGTGAACGCAACTCCTCCTACATTTCTGAATGAATCTTTTCAAAACTTGGTCAATTTCCATGAAGTGGTGATTTTCTGGTTCATTGATTTTTAGCTCACCTGAGCACTTTGTCCGTCGTCAACAATTTGCTTTAAACAACATCTCCTCTGAAACTGCTGGACAGAATTCAATGAAACTTGGCAGGAATGTTCCTTGGGTGAGGCTCTACAAAAGTTGCTAAAATAAAGTTGATCCATTAAGAACTCTGGTTGCCATGGCTACAAAAAGAAAAATAATTTGAAAACTTTAAAAATCATCATCTTCAAAACTACTGGCCAGATTTCAAAATAATTTGGTACAGATGTTCCTTGGGTCAACCTCTACCAAAGTTGCTAAAATTATTCCGATCCGAAAAAAAACATGGCCGCCAGGGGCGGGGCTTATTTGCCTTATATGTATATAGAGAAACCTTTAAACAAGATCTCCTCTGAAACCACTGGACAGAATTTGATTAAACTTGGCAGGGATGATCCTTGGGTCAACAACCTTCACAAAAGTTGCTAAAATAAACTTGATCCATATAGAACTCTGGTTGCCATGGCAACAAAAAGAAAAAAAAAAGGAAACTTTAAAAATCATCTTCTTCAAAACTACTGGCCAGATTTTAAAATAAATTGGTACAGATGTTCCTTGGGTCATCCTCTACCAAAGCTGCTAAAATTATTCCGATCCGAAAAAAAACATGGCCGCCAGGGGCGGGGCTTATTTGTCTTATATGTATATAGAGAAACCTTTAAACAACATCTCCTCTGAAACTACAGTACAGAATTTGATTAAACTTGGCAGGGATGATCCTTGGGTCAACCTTCACAAAAGTTGCTAAAATAAACTTGATCCATGTAGAACTCTGGTTGCCATGGCAACAAAAAGAAAATAAATATGGAAACTTTAAAAATCATCTTCTTCAAAACTACTGGCCAGAATTTAAAATAAATTGGTACAGATGTTCCTTGGGTCAACCTCTACCAAGTTGCTAAAATTATTCCGATCCGTAAAAAAACATGGCCGCCAGGGGCGGGGCTTATTTGCCTTATATGTATATAGAGAAACCTTTAAACAACATCTCCTCTGAAACCACCAGACAGAATTTGATTAAACTTGGCAGGAATGATCCTTGGGTCAACCTTCACAAAAGTTGCTAAAATAAACTTGATCCATGTAGAACTCTGGTTGCCATGGCAACAAAAAAGAAAAAAAATATGAAAACTTTAAAAATCATCTTCTTCAAAACTACTGGCCAGATTTTAAAATAAATTGGTACAGATGTTCCTTGGGTCAACCTTTTTATCTCAGGTGAGCGATTTAGGGCCATCATGGGCCTCTTGTTACAAGATTTATGTCCCTTGAAACTTAGTCTCTGTAGCTGATTGATATTGCTGCAATGCAATTCCTTGTATGTTTCTGACCTAATCTTTTCAAAACTTGCACAAAGCAGGGATTTTGATGTTCATCAATATTTGCAATAGTTATGCCTTTCTAAACATGGTCTCTTGAAAACACAACTCAAGTTTCTAAATAGGTAAAAGTGCATAAAGCAGGGATTTTAAGGTACAGTGATTTTTGCAAGAGTTATGCAGAGAAAGAAAAAAGGATTCATATTGATACTGCTATTTGACCTACTTTTATATTGGAAGCCTTTTTAGGGTTCTATCTCTGTTCAGCTAAATTAATTGGTCTCACAGACTTCATTATGAGCTTATGCTTACAAAAATGTTAAAAGCAATAATTAAAAGGCCCCTCTTGGTCTTTATATTTTGTGGCGGCGTATATTGTGGCAGCACTGGCACTCTTGTTAAGAACATTCAAACCATGTTTGGAAAAATTATCCATTTAGTGCTGGTATTCTGGTTTTTTGGTATGTACATTCGCTTTTGTGTTTCAAAAAGTGATGTTGCAAAAATTGCTTACTCCCACTGATCAACTCTCAGTTGTTTTTTTCCCAGCACCACATCTTTATTATACAATTTGAATTTAATACTTACAGAATCACTTGTTATCTTACATATAGAATTTATCAAGTCTGCCAACATTTTTTTTTTTTCAGATGAAAAAAAGAAATTAAATTCAATCAGGAAGAGTCTTGGTGCTCGTCCGGATAAAGTTGTGTATGAAATACTTACTCGCATCATCAACAGAACAGAGATCCCAGACAGGTTCAGTGCTCTTGTGGAAGCCATGGAAGTTGCAGGTACAGGTTTAATGTTAGGCAGTATATCCATGCTTTTTCATATCAAACTTCAATCTACCTTTGCTGGAAAAAAAGAAATTTAGGAATATATAGTTAGTCAAGATAATATTTTTAGTCCACTACCGGTGTTTACACCTGAGGGACTATAGGTTTTCCCTCCGTCTGTCTGTCCCTCTGTCCATCTGGATGTCCGGAAATCTGGATCCCACGATAACTTAAAAACTGTTTAAGATGATATTATGAAACTTGGTATATGAATAGATGGCAGCATTGAGATTCTGCACGTCACTTTGGGTTTTTTTCTCGACCAAAATTCTTGTTGCTATGGTAACTGAAAAATGATGAACCTCACTGGTAGGGGACTCATATGTTGGGTGCAACACCAGTTACTTGTTCTAGACTGGTTTTTAGCTCACCTGAGCACAATGTGCTCAAGGTGAGCTATTGTGACCGATAAATGTCTGGCGTCTGTTGTCAACATTTAACTTAATGACATCCCCTCTTAAACTACATGGCCAATTTTCATAAAACTTTACAGGAATGTTCCTTTGGTGATCCTCTTCCAAAGTTGTTCAAAGAATTAAATTCCATGCCAAGATATGGTTGCCATGGCAACAAAAAGTGAAAAATGTAAGAACTAAGAAAATCTTCTCCTCCAAAAGAACTGGCTGGATTTCAAAGTTATTTTGGCACAGATGTTCCTTGGGTCCTTCTCTACTAAGATTGTTCAAATTATTTTGATCCTTTCAGGGGTTTCCTTAAGGATTTGACTTTCACTTGCCCAGGGGGCAAGTTACTTTGAACATCTACTTGCCCCTAGTGAAAACAGCTTGTCCGATCTTTAAGTAAATCAGTGTTTGTTAATGTTTAAAACTAAAGAAGTGAATTATTCAGAAGAATTTTAGTTAACATGTATCAGACACAATTTGCAAGCAACTCACCCCCTATATAATGTAGAAAATAAAAAAAATATAAAAAAAATGAAAGATTTCTTGAAAATAAACTTGCCCGATGGGCTATCTCCTTGGAAAAATCACTTGCCCGTGGTGATTTCAACTTGGCACGGGCAAGCGGGCATCCGCTTAAGAAAACCCCTGCCTTTGAAAAACATGGCTGCCAGGGGGCGAGCTCATTTTCTTTATATACTAAAACCTCGATAATGAGACCACTATTGGGTCCATCTGAAAGTGGTCATATTATTGAGTTGGTCTTATTATTGAGTTATGGTCTTTTCATAAATATTTCATTTCAATGTTGATCAAATTCAAAACTTTTTATGAATTTGATAGATGAAAATAACATCTCTTGAATCAATTTAATGTTTTTAAAAAGTTTTGTTATGAAATTTAATCCTGATTATTTTTTTTTAACTTTTTTTTTCACATTTAAAATTAAAATCTATGGTCATATCATGCCGATTAAAAGTCTACCCATTTTAAATGGACATATAACAAATACTCGTTAGCTTGACAGGAAATACATCCCTAGATCCCAAGATTGCTATCTTTTACGTCATATTACCCATTTCACCCATTGTTTTTACTCTCCATCGAATCTTATCTACCGTGTTATCAAAACAATCCGAATTACGGCACGTGCAACCTTCACCTGTACCGGACACCAGGTGTCATAAAATGACAAATCAAGTTTTTCACAGGACCATTATTGAGGTCAAAAGAAGACTAATTTTACGATTTGGTCCGATTTTATTGGTCTTTTTACGCAATTTTGAGTTGCCCACTTTAATGAGGTGAGCGACCATTGAAATATATAGAGAAAAATTCGGGTCCTGCAAAATATGCCTGTAATATTGAGTTGGTCGTGAAAATGAGTTGGTCGCAGAGTGAGGTTTTACTGTATATGTATAGTACAAATTTAAAAAATCTTTTTGTCCAAAAGTAGTGGCTGGATTTCAAAGTTTTATGGCACAGATATTTCATTGGTCACTCCCTACCAAGATTGTTCAAATTATTTGGATTGGTCAAAGAACATAGCTGTCAGGGGGCTTAGCCCATTTTCCTTATATGTATATAGTACAAATTTGAAAATTCTTCTTGTCCAAAAGTACTCACTCGATTTATGGCTGGCAGAGGGCAGAGCCCATTTTCCACAATATCATAAGATATTTGCTGTTTCTTTTCATCCCACTAATACCTGGTTCTCAGGAGAGTGATCCCAGGGCCATTATGGCCCTCTTGTTTTTCTTTGGCCCAGGTCATCTTCTCATGAACCAGATTGGTTGCTTAGGTATATAAAATAGTAAAAGTTAGTCACTGAGCTATGGCTTGCAATATGCAGTCAAGTGTTATAAAATTGCAGAAAAAGCAGTTAAAAATCTTTGCTCTACTGTAGGTTGTTTTTGTGGAGGTTGTTGATCATGTAAAGCAGGTGGTTGTTGAGTATAGTAATTTTGTAGAGTAAAACATACTGGACAGGCTGGAAATTGGTCACTGGTCAGACATGTGGTCATAGCAACATTTTTGACTTTATTACTGTGCAAATGTAACAAAATTTGCTGACATGAAGGTAATTTATCATAGTTATTTATAGATAAATTGCTTTAATTTTTTCTGTATTTCATCATCATCTTTTTTCATATAGAAGATACCAGTATTGTACTGAAACTTCTTTTTAAAGGCCCATAATGCTTCCAAAAACTGTGTATATTCTTCAGACAGAAAAGAAAAGTATGTGCTACAGATTTGTTATGAGAAGCAATCTGTACATACTCTTTGATGATAACGTTACTGAAATGCATAAATAAGAAAGAATATTTTACTAAAGATCATTCAAATGTTTACAAAAATCACTAATTTGCACATTCTTCATATGTTCATCAATTTTCCATAGACATTCCATACGTTTCAGCGAATCATGAGTGCATAAATTGGTTACATAGCAGAAAAAACAATTGTTTGTTGACTTTTTTTCAAATCAGATTATTGTATTTTCGATAACAGACTGTCTTTAGGAATACCCGTCAATGCAAAATGTAAACAATGAGAGTATTTTGACATCCAAAATACTAAATTGCATAATTTGATAAACATTTTAAATGCATTTTACTGTTATTTACAGATATTTGCCCATTATGTTCCATTTGTGTTAGTCTACAATATGAATTATATTCATTTTTTATTTTTATAAAATGGGTCTTGATATCAGTAGATACCCAATATATCAAAAATATTATACACCACTAGGGTTATTATGAATAAAGTCTAAATATTTTTCCTGTTTCAGATTATAGCAAAGCAATTTATATATACCATATTCAAACTTAGATAAATTCAGGTCCTTTTCCTTTAGTATTATGACTGTCAATCATTTCCTTTCTTGTTGCAGACAACAAGAAAGTGGAGCAAATCCTGAAAGGTCAGAGAATTCCTGGTGATTTTACCAATATGGACAAAATAAATGCTGCAATGACAGAATATGCAACATGCTGCATTTTGAAAGTTTATTAGGTCACTTCAAGGGTAAAGGAATCATCACAAAACGTGATTTCCAGTATCTAAATGGTCTAATTATAAGCAGTGGCGAAAGCAAAGCTACATTTGAATTCCTGCAAATTCTTCCAAATAAGAGTCCAACTTGGTACAGAGATTTCATTACTATTCTGATAGAGAATCACCATGAGCATCTGGCAAATAAATTGATAAGGACCTGGTGACATGTAAGTTTATGACAATTTTCTCAACTCTTTCAACACACAATGGCTATTTCGAAAATATATCTTAGTATAAAACTAGATCAATTTGAGTATAATTGTAGACTGATCAAGTTTTATTCAGTTCTCTTGAGTATTTTGTATTTTTGTATTTTGAAAGTTGAGATAAGAAAATAACTAAGTAAGATCTTTTAGACTGAAAATTGTTCTAGCCTGATCTAGCTTATGATTGTTTGTTGATATGACATGGTGTGAAATGTTTAGGATGAAAACCACAGCAGAGTTCTGGCCAAGATGGGAAAGTGATTATAGTAGAGCCCTGACGATGGCATTTCACATAGTTGTTAGAAATTACAAAGAATCAGGGTTGTGAAAAATGGTACTGGTATATCTCCTTTGTATGGTGCTCTGTATATAAGGGTTCTTCCAGAAATGGATGGTCCAGTTTCAGGATAATGTGATTGGGTATGGTATCAGGTTATTTATTGCAATGAGGCACAGAGGCAGTTTGTGCAGATAGTGAATAATTAATATTTCTAATGTTTAATTAGTTTATTACATGTATATATGTTGGTGTTTGGAATTAACGGACATCCTGACGGTATTTCTGCCATAAAGCTTATCCTTCAAATAACAAGGCACCTGGATAGAAATACTGACCTACTACAAGCCAGCTGGAAAGCTTCCTTAAGTGAAAAAATTTTAGTGCAACATGTAATCAGTGACAATTATATGGATATTATATGCATATTAAACAGAACAGAACAGAAATTTAACATAAATAATACATATACAGTGAGCAAAACAGCAATGTGAGAGTGCAAAAAAAGTAGATTAATATCCTAATAAATTATAATTATATAGATCTTTTAAAATCATTACAAATTGAGTATTACCATTTAATGTATTATGTCTAGACTGTAATGTAAATGTATTTCATGTTTTATGCCTCGATCACTTCAGCATTGAAAGCTCTTCCTGAAGGCATGTCTTTGCAAGGCACTGAATCACTGCAAGTTACCCATCCACAAGGTACAGTAGCAGTAACTTTTCTGACAGAAAATGAAATCGTACATATGCTGTTTACAGGCTTAACATCTACAGAAACTGAAATAAAACTTGAACTGGTATTAATTTCATTTTTTTTTCTGTAGATTTTCAAATCTGTCTGTAGCAATAAGTCAGGGAAATTGGATCAAGGAATGCCTGGTTACACCATGTGGTTTTTAAATGGATGTCAGTTTGATGTTAAATCAAATTATTGGAATATAGATACTGGTAATTTTAAGTACCAAGACATCTTCCACAGTTCTGAAGTAAATAACTATACAGCTTGAAATCATATTTAAGGTATCATAATATATCAAAAACCCATAGAACTCAATGGACTATCATGGCGTTTCTTCTCTTTCAAAATTTAGGTCAACAGAGACCGGTCCTCTCTGAAGCTTTGAACCGTCTTGGAGGAGTTTCCCATCCTCAGAGTTTTGGTGTCGGAGAACATGTGTTACAAGGTAATATCCATCTCTCTAATTTTAGATCTTCAAATGTTTGTCATATTCATAAACAGGAAAATCATACCGTTTTGCTTGGTTTTAAACATTTTTTTCTCCTTCTATTTCAGACCAAGAAAGACCAGTCCACTCTGAATTATTACAGGATCAAGGGCCAGCTTCTCAACAGAGTTACGATGTCAGGGAACATGTCCTATCAGGTACATATCAAACATTGTAATTCTGTTCTACACAGCCTTGGTTCATCTTCACTCACAACATTTTACATTTGAAACAACAACTTAACTCTTATTTGCAGACCAGTGACCTTGATTTTCCTTGATCTTCACTTTATCAAGTGTCTGGATAGTGTAGCGGTTAATGCGCTGGTTTTCACCAGTGCAGCCCCATTTTAATCTCAAGTCAGTCTGACGTCGTATTTCAAAAGGTATTCGATGGTCCATATGGACGCGTGATTTTCTCCAGGTACTCCAGTTTCCCCTCACATAAAGGATCACACAAACACCATCATCAGTTCCAGTAAGATTTTCAGTAACGGTATCACTTTCTCTCCATTTGTAAAATGAATAAAGATTAAATAATTCCTCCATGGCTTTATTAATATCCACTTACTGTATGACCGTAACTGATTTTGATTGTTTTGTTTTTTATTGGGCGTGGGGTGGGGGGGGGGATTGTGACCATGATGACTCTTTTAGAGCAGTTTTAATCAAGTGGGCAAAATAGGATTTTAATTTATCATTTATTGTGCCAAGGTGCTGTGATGGAGTATGAATCACTTTCTGTGATAGATTTAGGTCTTGACTTTAAAAGCAGAAATTTTTTAGAAGGGGACTAGACCAATGAAATCATATATATTTTCAGTTCCTTTAAAGATCACAAATAAAACCTATGCTGCAAGTAAATTTCATACCAGGAAGATACTTTATCTCTCTCACCAGAAACATCATATTGAAGTTTATTTGAAACACTTTTTCTCTCTTCTTTCTTTGTTATTATTTACCACGTCCATTGGTATGTTGAGGTTGTGTCCCTCCTTCTCAATAGTGAATAGTATGAAATGGTAAAACAAAAAATATATTCTGAATATAACGTAATCTTATGCACTCTACATAAAATTTGTATAAAAAATGAAAAATAAATGTTATTTTCAAAATAATTTTTAAAATAGTTTTAATTTAAGACAACTAAAACTTTCAGACCATCTTCTTCATTTTCAGCTTATAGACCAGTGAAACCATTTAAAATTTCAGACAGACCCTCTCTGGTGGACAAGTGCTTAAAGCATCTGCCTTGGTAACAACAGGTCATGGGTTTGAGCCCCGGACGTGACCTACCTAAGTCGTAAAAAATGGTACTGGTAGAGCTCCCTTGCTTGGCACTCAGCATGTAAGGGTAGTTTCAGGACTGGTTGGCGTGGTGTCAGGATATTGTTACTGGGTGTGGTATTTTGTCATATGTCTGCGGTGTGATACTACAGTGTGGCAACACTATATATGTCTCAAATAGACTGTAAAATCATTAATTTTCGTGGGACACTAATACTTGCTGATTTTATGAAGGGTTTTATCCACGAATATTAATCATCACGAAAACTTGTCTCTCATACAGACCTCACGTTTTCTATAACAGAGATACATGGATAAATGTACCCACGAAATTCCTTTAGGTACATAATCATCCAAATTTAATGTCAGCGAAAATAATGACTTTACAGTAGTCTCTAAATGACTGAAATATTGTTGGTGGGTTGTTAATCCTAATAAACAAGATTTCAGACCGGCAAAACCATTTTTGCCTTTTCAGACCGGCAGGACCCATCGGTTGACAATCTAGCCCCCCCACCCCTTATGTCTTTAACCTCACAACAATCAGAAGGGTTGACTCTTGACCCTCTGGACCCAAACAGCATGATGTCATTACCTCGTCCTGCTGCAGAGGGAAGTGAAGCAGATATTCAGGTAACAGCCTTGGTTGATTTAGCTCAATCTATACTTGCTTGCTTTCGTTAAGGTCAATGTTCTATTCGTTTCGAAAAATGTTTGCAGTATTGTATTTTAAATACTTTAGTATTACTTAGTGCTATTATGTATGGATTGATGGAATTCAAGCTCAGTCAACTTTATAGTGGTCTAACATGGGTTTTCATTGAAACTTCATTATTTAGCCTCATTATTAGATCATCAACTGTTCCAGAGAAAAGTGGTCTTTTTATTGAAATTTAATAATTTACTTTGCTTTTAGGATTTTGTGCTGTAATCTAGTTTGCAGTATATATTGTTTGGTCATTTAAAAAAAGAATAACAACATAAACTTTCTGATAAAACTATTTAATCTGAATTTGAAATGTAAAAAATATTGAAAATATATCTTAATTTTGCATTACTTGTACACGCATACTTTCCTATTTATCTTTTGTTTTTGGCTTTAACCCTTTCCCTCATAGAGGACACCATGAAAAGACCTATGCGAACAACTAGCAGGCTGATCAGGTTTTATGCTGTTCGCTGCTCCTCAGTGGTCTGGAAATGAGGATTTTGTAATCAAATTTGGTAAGGTTTAACTGTGGTTTTCTGCAGATCAGGCTTTATGTGATACCTATTGAGGGCATCAAAATGAGTCTATATGAGGGAAAGGGTTAATTTCGAATTGGTATACTGTATACATAGTGTAAATCATGTACTGAAACAACAGAGATCAAGTCTTCAGTATATCAGGAGAAGGGATCTATCCAATGTTTACATATATATTCAGATTAATTCAACAGATTAGCCAATAGCTATACTGGAATACCATGTGATCAAATGGTTAACATATTTTTTCATAAAAGAGCATATTAGTCTATCTGTGATCATGTTTGTAAGCAGTTTACATGGTCATAAATGGAAAAGACCCGGAAAAACGTTTCAGTACAAAAATCAGAGGGTTTATTATATGATTATTTCAGATGACAGAGTTGATTGATCCAGAAGACAGTATACAAGAGAAGAAACCTACTGGATTTAACAAGGATAGAGGTAGTATGAACCCTGCCTATAAACTGTGGGATATAGCTAGATAATGTATGATATTCATGTAAATGGAAATTAATTAACATAACATTAGATATGGCAATGGTACTCTACTGTTACCAAGTGACATCACCACCCAAGGATGGTTTGGTGACTAAACCCTTTATCTTATGAATAGTACAAATTTATGGCTTGATGAGTATTAAATAACTGAACATTGAATGGTATATATATATATATATATATATATATATGTATATATATATATATATATATATATATCAATGGATAATTCTTTGCTGTGCGAACTGTATAGAATCTGAGCAAATAGTGGGGACCCTGAACAAACAACTTCTGGAATAAACTGTCTGATCTGGTCCTACACTGTTTGCCAAGGTGTCAGAACATGTATATAAGCGGTAAAGGGTGAATGTCTGAATGAGTGAATGATAAATTTGCTGTATAGACAATAGCACTCTATGACAAGGTCAAATGGAGTCTATACATGTATCACATGTTTACATACTTTATATTATATTGAGTTTCTTGTAGTAGAGAAAACTATTACTTTGACAGCATATAATTTCAATTGATTTGAATATATACTATTATTTTTGTGTATGAATATGTAGATTAAAGAAACCATTGTTGTCATATCTTGAATAATACAGTATACAATTCAATTGGAGCCTCACAATTGATGACAAAATTTGACCTTGACATTTATGTTACCTTGTCATAATATGAAAAAAAGATATTGTGTAAATTTCTTTCTTTCAGTGATTACACTCTGAACTACACTGTTTAAGAAAAAAAAAATGAATTAAAAGTTTCAAATTGTATTGCATACTGAAGAAAGATATGCCTTTTTAGCTCGGCTGTTTTTTTAAAGAAAAAAGTCATTGTAATCACACTGGTATTGTCATCGCTGTTGTTGGTGACTGCCTTGTCTTCATGAAAAGCTTCAACCTTGGCCATAACTTCCAAACTATTTATTAAACCTAAACCTTCTTTTATTCAACCTTGGCCATAACTTCTAAACTAATCATTAAACCTTCTTTCATCAAACTTCACATACTTGTTCACTATCACAAGGACTACATATTCATCAAGGGCCATATCTCTTTGGTCCATTTTGACCAAATTTATCTCTCTCTTTCAAACAACAACAGATGAGTGTTTGCATCTGCATGTGATGCTCTTGTTTGGAGATAAATGTTTATAATGTTTCATTTTCAGATCGGCAGTCCCTAAATCAATCCAAGTCAGCTTCAGATGACTCTCCAAAAAAGAATTTTAAATTGTCAGGTGGGTTCCAGCTTCATGTGGCTTTGTATCAATGATGTACAGGGGAGTGATGTTTGTTTATGGAAAAGTCAAAACATTAGGTTACAAAATCATAAGCGAAGTTTTGATAACAAATCAAGCTGTAGGCAACAGTAGTTTTAAACACCTTATTAAAACCAACTAGTTTCGATCAACAATAGATCTTTGTCACTTTTAAATTAGATTGATTGAAAATAACATTCAACTTAGATTTAACTTAAATCTATTTATAAACAAAAGAGAATAAAAGTGTGTTGGGAGGTCAGGGGATAATGATTTCTGTAACACTAAGTGGATATAACATGGGTTGCTAGCTTGGATCCAACCTCATTAAAATCAAATTCAGTATATTTGCTCATATTTTGCTAACTGAATCTGACCACATTATGTAGAACGTCGTCTTAGATTGATCTTTTTGCAAGCCAATCAAATCTGCACCTACAAAATTGTTAGGTATAACCAGGGGAAGTACCAGCATCAATGTATATGAACAAATATCAAGATGGTATCCTGTTAAGAGAATTACCACACAGTCCTGAATGTGCCAAATCAACTTCTTTTTGTTCAGGCTTTAATTCTGGTATCTGTAATTTAGTAAGAACACAGTTGTTGAGCATCCATTTTTAATGTGTCATGTATCGATTACTCACAATAGAGTAGAAAGATGTGTAAGCGGCCGGGTAGCTCAGTCGGTAGAGCATTCACCCTGTAAGCATAAGGCTCTGGGTTCAAATCCCAGTCAGGTTTCATGTATTTCTCACCCTGTGACAAATGTTTAACAGAAGTCAGTTTGAAACGCACTGTTTAATTGGTTTAAAATCGAGCACTTATTTATGCATATAAATAACTTCAAAGGTCAATCTGACGTGACCTTTAATGCAATGTTATCAGATCCTAATCGCGAATAGTAGAGGAGCACAAATTAGGATATGATTTTATTGAGATTGGCTTGGATCCCACAAGCTTATACTGTATTAGGATCTATTGACTAAATTTTCTTTATTAATTTAAGTATCTTTAGTTTATCCTTCACATTTCTATTTTGCATATAAATTATATTTTATTGAATAATATAAAATGATATAAAAATATCAGCAAATACTTAAAAGTAATTATGCATCAGCATGATTTGCCCTGGCTGTGGCTGTCTCTGATCCAAATGTAACCTTGGTTTCCATCTCCTTAAGAAACTCGTATGGAAGAACATTGTTGGACACGGATACCCCTGGACAATGTTATCCTGCATCCAGTTGGCTTACCATATTAGCTTTCGATCTAAAAAGTGAAGTAGTAGTAAAAAAAGGTGATGTTTGGAGAGTAGCATAAACAGCAGCTGTGGGTTATTCGACAATGACAGAGAGTATCAGTTCACACTATTCCTGACTTATCTAAGCCTACATTTTGATTTGAAAAAGGTGGACATTGAGCTCTGAGAATGAAACTTGCAGCAGTGTTGTCAGACGCCACACCTTTCATTTTAGATGTTTAAGTTTGGAAGAAGAAATCCTATTCTTAAATTGTACAGTGTACAGGTACTCTCAGCCTATTTTGGAATTTTATTTAGGTTTTTACACTAATATACCCTTTATCAAGGTTCTATGGGATAAAATATCACTTATGTATTGTGTACAGAATTCCAAAAGTTGACCACGGCCAAATCCAAATCATTGCATGACAGTTGTCCACCCGAGTCCTCACACAGTAACGCCTCGCCGACAGGTAGGGCAGTGTGTGTTTTTCTCGTGTGTGTATGAATATGAAATGATGAGCCTTAGAGTTTTTGTGTTTTTGGCAACTCATCAGTATTGTGTCCAATTCTTAAATATATGTTTATTATACCCTCACTATGCTAGGGTAGGGGATGCTATATAGGAATCACTTTGTCCGTCTGTACCGAAATTTTTTGTCTGAGCTCTAACTTAACAATGCCGCACTGGATTTCCAAAGGGTTTGGCACATATGTTCACCATTTTAAGACAGAGTGTCACGCAAAAGAACCAGATTGCTTGCTCAAAGGTCAAGGTCATACTCAGAGGTCAACGATTAAAAAATCAGTGCCAATATGCTTGTCCTGGCTGTAACTTAACAATGCCTCACTGGATTTCCAAATGGTTTGGCACAAATGTTCACCATATTAAGACGGAGTGTTGCACAAAAGAACCAAATTGCTTGCTCAAAGGTCAAGGTTATACTTAGAGATCAACAGTTGAAAATTAATGCCTATATGCTCGTCAGTGCTGTAACTTAACAATGCCTCTCTGGATTTCCAGGTGGTTTGGCACAAATATTTACAATATGAAGACTGAGTGTCGTGCAAAAGAACCAGATTGATAGTTCAAATGTCAAGGTCATACCTCGAGGTCAACAATAGAAAATCAATGCCAATATGCCTGTCTGGGCTGTAACTTGACATAGGATCAGTCTATTTCCAAATAGTTTGGTACAAATGTTTACCATATTAATACTGAGTGTCACGTGAAGAAACCAGGTTGCTCACTCAAAGGTCAAGGTCATACTTAGAGGTCAACAATAGAAAATAAATGCCAATATGCTTGTTAATGGATGATTACTCATTATATATTGATAGTTGCTTGTCTTTTACCCATCATCTTCTTCAAATAAATTAAAGGCCCTCATAATGTTCATTTCATAGAAGAATTACAAACTGCCTCTGAAATGATCAAACTTATGTGACAAAGGTTACAGGCTACATTCTTCCTGCATGCCAGGACCATATTTTTGCCACAGACTTTGATGGGTATGTCAGCTGGTAAATAACATTAATATGTTATTGACTGACAAATAGCAGTGTGTAGGGGTTATCAATCACTTCGATGATAGGTCTAGTTTTCAAACGTTACAAAACTATTTTTAGCATTTTGAGGGCTTGCTAACTAGATTTAATAATGAATCTTTTACAGAAGTTTTGCACCAAGTCCCACATTTGCATTTTAGGTTATATTTGTGGGTATTTCAGATTCAAATTGAAAAAAATTAAATTTCAGGTACAGTAATCAGTGTTCAATAACATCATGAATGACTACATACTGTATAGGTCTTTATTATTGAAGTACAATTTATGTTGATGGATTGTTTTTGATCCATTAGGCTAAAATTACCAACCTGCCAACATCAAAAACAGTCAAAATTAATAAGATGTTTACAGTATATATATATATATATATATATATATATATATATATATATATATATATATATATATATATATATATATATATATATATAACAAATCTTCAGTTAGTAAATTGTTTCTAAACAATCTGGATCAGGACTTTGTAATATTTATAAGTGGACCCGAAATCTGTATAATGTACTTTATTAATCATGAACAAATTTGAAGTTCTTTCATTATGCTTAAGAAATCTTGTCTCAGGCCTTTCAGGTGGTCTGAACTATTTCCAATGCTAAATAATGTAATTTTTTCTTGATTTCTTGGAAATGGTCCCAGTCAGGTACAAAATTGTAGATACTTTCAGAAAAAATATCTTTTTTAGGTTTGATACTCTGACCTAGTAATAGAAATATTAGAACACTTAATTTAATGATATTTTGGATTTCCTTGCTGATTTTACATGAGATGTCACACATACAAAATGCAAATCGATTTAAGTTGGTCATTTAATTTAATTAACCTGTTGGAATCAGCACCTAAGTTATGATTACTGTTTTCTCAAATGTGTATTATTTCATGACTGGATTGCCCTATTTTGACAAGGGCCTTTTCCCCAAATAGCCAGAAAAAAAATCCTGCATTATTTATATCAAAGACATATTTAACAGAGACAGGAAAATCCTGTATCAGCCAGTGAAAAAAAATTGTTTAGACACAGCAGATCATTGAATATTGCAAACTTTCAAAAAAAAGTATGGAAAAAACAGAGATGAAATTGTAACCATATTATAAAATAATACATTTATAATTTCTTAACTACAAGGAATTGTTTTCAGTTTAAATTATTATCAAAATTCATTTCAATTTTTATTTAAATTCAACAAGTTTAGCAGAAAAACAACACATTTGACATAGTTATCATCATGCAGGTACTTTGCTATGTTACATCAACATTTTTATTTCTTGACTTATTTTAAAACAAAGGGTATCATTTTGATGGTAATGTGATGTTCTTTCATAAGATACAATTTACTCTCACATATATTCAATAGAAAAAAAAGATATTTGAAAGTGTGAAAATTGGTCAATTTGTAACATGCTTTTGTGAGATTTAGATCAGTAGCCAATCTCTGTTTAATAAATCTTTGTTTATAATTACATACATGTACTATTGGATGTGTTTGCCAAGCACTGTAAGGCGTCTCTGATGCTTTTCAGGGTCAGAGTCCTCAGTTTACTCAAGATCAACTCCAGGCTGGGCAGAATCCCAATCCTCTCTTGGCAGTGATAAACACTCTTCAGGTAGGTTCATAAGCATCTAACCCTTTTCACCTCACCTGAGCACAAAGTGCTCAAGGTGAGCTATTGTGATCAACCTCTGTCTGTCATCGTCGGTCATCCTCCTTGGTCCATTGTCAGCAATTTGCTTTAAACGACATCTCCTCTGAAATCGCTTGACAGAATTTGAGTAAACTTGGCAGGGATGATCCTTGGGTGAACTTTCACAAAAGTTGCATAATTAAACTTGATCCATGTTGAACTCTGGTTGCCATGGCAACAGAAAAAAAAGAAGAAAACTTTAAAGATCATCTCCTTCAAAACTACCGGCCAGATTTCAAAATGTTTTAGTACAGATGTTCCTTGGGTAACCCTCTACTAAGAATGCTAAAAAATTTCTGATTCGTAAAAAAAAACATACCCGCCAGGGGCAGGGTTAATTTGCCTTAAATGTATACATGTATAGTGAAAACTCTAGAGACCTGTTCGGCACAGGTGTTCATTAGGTACCTCTCTTCAAATATTGCTAAAATAAACTTGATCAATGTAGAACTTTAGTTTCCATGGCAACCAAATTAATGTTACCAGTTTTTTTTGTTTTTTTGTTTTTAAATAAATCTTCTCTAAATATGTTGGTAAGAATTTAATTTCATTTAACAAAAAAGATCACATCATTGCCCTCTACCAAAACTTCTCAGCATATATAGAGTATCTCTATTATCTACATAGTTCATTCTTAAATGTTTTCCCTCCCCCGAGCTCTTAAACTCCAGTTATGGCTGATATCAACATGTGACATCTGCAGTATTAGTCTTTAAATAATAAAAAAATGTCCTTTTTCACTTTGTACTCAGGCATCCACATTTATAAAGCAATATCGATTGCATACTTACTGATAATGAATCAAGGATTATTATGCCTTGTATGGAAGTTATGGTCCATAATACGTGAGTATGTTTTTAGAGCAGTGGTACTCAGGTGAGCGATATAGGGCCAGGAATAAAATGGTATTAAGGCCTCATCTTCAGCCTCTGAAACAAAGGCCTGATCTTAAATGACAAATTTTGCCCTGTCTTTTTTAACACTCTCTTGTAATGTAGCATCTGTATTATATATTTGTTTTGTGGATTATATTTGCAGCTTGATGCCGTATTTGGTATGAAATATTTTATTTATGCAGTTCAGATTCTCTTGTGTATTATATATGTGAAGTATTTTATTTATGCAGTTTCAGATTCTCTCATTATTAGTATTATATATATCTGTTCAAGGTTATGAACACACATTCTTTCTCATATTAGATTTATGACTGCAGATATTACATATAGATTATATTAGGCATATTTGTACAGAAACTTTTAATAGAATTATTCAAAATTTCAAACTTAAAGATAAACACATTTTGAGATTTTTATGCCCCCACATCGATAGATCAGGGGGCATATTGTTTTTGGTCTGTCTGTTTGTCACAAACCTTTAACATTGATCATAGCATGGAAGTCCTTCCACTTACAGCCTCCAGCCTTACAGGTGCATGCACCTTGATGAGCTCTACCCGACAGATGACCTTGACTTTCAAATGACCTTGACCCCTGAGGTCTAAGATCCCCCAATTGGGGGCATGGCTTTTATTGAATGTAGCACTTGTTGAGTTGAGAAATATTACAATTTAAGATTTTATATGAAACATACCTGTCCCACAGGTTATCATTTATGAAAATTGTCTTTGTAACTCATTTTGCATATGTGTGAACAGATTTTTCCCTGTCATACGAGCCTGAGGTAGAGGACAAGGAAGATGAAGAGATATCTCTGCGTCATTACCAGACTGAACTGGCTGAACCAGCCCTGGAGGGTCGAAATGTCATCATTGTAGCGCCCACTGGTTCAGGAAAAACCAGAGTTGCTTGCAGGATCATCCAGGTATCAGACTGCACTGCCCTTTTTTACCACTAGAAAACTGTTGAAAGGAACTTTGGAACTAAATTTTTTATGTGAATCCAGGTATCAAACTACATCGCATTAATATTTCTGCCCATTTTTGGACGGATTTTTCAACGAAAATTTTTTTCCTTTAAGTAATTGATGATGTCCAGGCGGGCAGAAGCGGTGCGTCCTCTCAGGTTGACTTCTTTTTTTTATTTTTTTTTAGCTCACCTGAGCCAGAGGCTCAAGGTGAGCTATTGTGACCGGTCTTCGTCCGTCGTCCGTCCGTCCGTCGTCCGTCCGTCCGTCCGTCGTCCGTCAACATTTTGCTTCAAACGACATCTCCTCCTTAACCGCTTGGTCAATTTTGATAAAACTTTACAGGGATGTTCCTTGGGTGGTCCCCTTTCAAAGTTGTTCAAAGAATTGAATTCCATTTGGAATTCTGGTTGCCATGGCAACGGAAAGAAAAAACTTAAAATGTCTTCTTCTCCAAAACAACCAACTGAATTTCAAAATGTTTTGGCACAGATGTTCCTTTGGTAAGTGTCTACCAAGATTGTTCAAATTATTTGGATCCGTAAAAAAACATGGCCGCCAGGGGCGGGGCTTATTTGCCTTATATGTATATAGAGAAACCTTTAAACAACATCTCCTCTGAAACCACTGGACAGAATTTGATTAAACTTGGCAGGGATGATCCTTGGGTCAACCTTCACAAAAGTTGCTAAAATAAACTTGATCCATGTAGAACTCTGGTTGCCATGGCAACAAAAAGGGAAAAAAAATGAAAACTTTAAAAATCATCTTCTTCAAAACTACTGGCCAGATTTTAAAATAAATTGGTACAGATGTTCCTTGGGTCAACCTCTACCAAAGTTGCTAAAATTATTCCGATCCGTAAAAAAACATGGCCGCCAGGGGCGGGGCTTATTTGTCTTATATGTATATAGAGAAACCTTTAAACAACATCTCCTCTGAAACCACTGGACAGAATTTGATTAAAATTGGCAGGGATGATCCTTGGGTCAACCTTCACAAAAGTTGCTAAAATAAACTTGATCCATGTAGAACTCTGGTTGCCATGGCAACAAAAAGGGAAAAAAAATGAAAACTTTAAAAATCATCTTCTTCAAAACTACTGGCCAGATTTTAAAATAAATTGGTACAGATGTTCCTTGGGTCAACCTCTACCAAAGTTGCTAAAATTATTCCGATCTGTAAAAAAACATGGCCGCCAGGGGCGGGGCTTATTTGCCTTATATGTATATAGAGAAACCTTTAAACAACATCTCCTCTGAAACCACTGGACAGAATTTGATTCAAATTGGCAGGGATGATCCTTGGGTCAACCTTCACAAAAGTTGCTAAAATAAACTTGATCCATGTAGAACTCTGGTTGCCATGGCAACAAAAAAACAAGAAAAAAAGAAAACTTTAAAAGTCATCTTCTTCAAAACTACTGGCCAGATTTTAAAATAAATTGGTACAGATATTCCTTGGGCCAACCTCTACCAAAGTTGCTAAAATTATTCTGATCCGTAAAAAAACATGGCCGCCAGGGGCGGGGCTTATTTGCCTTATATGTACATAGAGAAACCTTTAAACAACATCTCCTCTGAAACCACTGGACAGATTTAGATTAAACTTGGCAGGGATGATCCTTGGGTCAACCTTCACAAAAGCTGCTAAAATAAACTTGATCCATGTAGAACTCTGGTTGCCATGGCAACAAAAAGAAAAAAAATATGAAAACTTTAAAAATCATCTTCTTCAAAACTGCTGGCCAGATTTTAAAATAAATTGGTACAGATGTTCCTTGGGTCAACCTATTTATCTCAGGTGAGCGATTTAGGGCCATCATGGGCCTCTTGTTTATTTTTTATTTTATTTATTTATTTATTTATATTTTTAATCTGCTAAATACTTATTTGTTTGTTTCAATATTTGGACAATTGGTTGTTTATGGACCTTTACATTATGCAGTTGACCTTGTGACTATGACCTACTTTTGATGAAAAATGCGGCTTCTGGACAGGTTTACCTGCTATAACTTCTATGCTCTTCAATGGATTTCTTCAATATTTGGACAATTGTTTAAGTGGATAGACCTCTTTATTATGCAGTTGACCTTGACCTTTGACCTTTTGATGAAAAACCATCAGGTCTTGTTTACCACTAGGAAACATTTGAGAGAAATTTTAGAACTACATGTACTTTGATGTGAACATAGTGACATTTTTTGTAATCAAATGTTCTTCCTACAAATTAGTCCACAGGCTACTTTTATGATTAGTAATTGTGTATTTTTGACTTTATACAACACTAATACTTTTCATCTAGTGTGGAAGTTGATGCTGCAAAATTGTCTTTTAAAGGAACATATCCGCAAAATGAAAGGACGTGGCATCGCCAAGGTGATATTCCTGGTGAATCAGGTGGCGCTGGCTAATCAGCAGGGAGAATCATGTCATGACCTGCTGCCTAAATACAGCAGTAAAGTGATCAGCGGGGAATCACAGCGATCAAAAAATGAATACCTGAAGGACTTCGTAGACAAGTAATTATATGGC
This sequence comes from Solen grandis, assembly GCA_021229015.1. NCBI lineage: Eukaryota > Metazoa > Mollusca > Bivalvia > Adapedonta > Solenidae > Solen > Solen grandis. The sequence goes on along the minus strand of CM037795.1, from coordinate 35,496,038 downwards.
CCCATGTTCTCGAAAATAAAGTTTGTACATAAGTATGATTTCCATGCCTAAACTCAAGATATGGCCATTTAAAAAAGATTTGAGTATGATTTTGAGTTGGGAGTCTGAAATTGTACTTGAGTATTTTCGTGATCTTTGGGCCTGTTTTTATTGTCATTTTCAGTAGGTCTGGGTACATACGCCACTGTACAGGAGGTAGCTTCTGTATGTTGTTCTAGTCAAGTAGAGTGACTACTTGTCTCTACAAATTGACTAGTTAAAGTGTCATCTATAACACATTGAGCAATGCTTGGATTTTATAGCTGTAACAATGCCTAGAGTAGTTCCAGATTTCAACTACATAGATTTTCCTTAACTAAACATCAGGAAGCCACCATCTATATCATCTAGTCAAACATCATGGTTTTGATTATGAATAGTTACTTATCAATTTGTTTTTGTTTTATTTGATATGTCAAGCCATTTTGCTTCATTTTACTTGAGCCATTTTACTTCATTTTTTTCCCTGTTACTGAAGACAAATCTGATTTTACCCCCCTGATAATACCCTGTGTCAGTAACCCATCCTACTCTGTCCTGCAGGCGGGACATCCTGATAGTGACGGCGGGGGTTCTGCGAGATGCCCTGGTGAACAGGGAGATTGAAGGGATCCACATTTTCTCTCTGATGATCTTTGATGAGTGTCACCACACCCACTCCAATGCCGCCTTCAACCAGATCATGGGTTCATACCTGGCACAGAAGTGGGAGAAGGGGGCCTCACAAGTCACCTTGCCACAGGTGAGTCTGTCTGTAGTAATCATATCACAGGTGGCATGATCAGCCCTGAGGGAGGGGGGTAATGGGTTTGATCTCCGGATGTTACTGAGGTGCCAAAATCGTACTGGTATAGCACCCTTGCTTGATGTGAAATACATGGGGGCAGTTCTGGAACTGGTTGACCCAGATTTATGACAGGATGTGGTACAAGTGAAATACCACATCTTGTCATAAACCTGGGTCAACCACCCTGGCTGTAAAAATGTTTGCGCCAACACATTCGCAAAATGAGAATAATTAGAGCAAAATTTAAGAAGGTGGAGCCAAATTTAATCCAAGTGGCTCCAATATATTTTCGGACAACTTTATGGTCTTTATATACTTGTATGATATATGTATTTGTTATACTTGAACTGTCAAAGACATATTCAATCGGTGCATAATATTTAAAAATATATAGGAATAAAAACAAAAAAAATACAGTAGAACCTCGCTAAACCGAACATCGTTAAACCGAATTCCTCGCCATTTCGAAGTTTATTTTTGGTCCCGATTTCTTCCCTTCTTATTTTATCTAAAAATAAAATGTATAATCCGAATTTCGCTATTTCGAAGTAAAATTCCAGTCCCGAGGTTGCAGTTAATGTACATTTTCCAATTTTTATTTCGAAGTCAAATTTCATAAATTTTCGTTAACTAATTATCGTCCTTATTATCATTCGTATCCGGGTCAGTAACCCAGTTTATTTTGCGGAGGCACCTGGTTCTGATGGCTCAGGCAAGTTTTTCACACCTTTTTTCAAGATTGGGTTGGGCAACGTGTGTCCCACCGGAAATGTTGATTATTGCTAATCGATGTCTGACAGGTTGCATAATATGCACGTGCCAGAAGATAAACCCAGATGTCAGATCTTTAGTACATTCCATATCATAGCGTTTGTCACCGGCATGCGACGCTACCTGAAGCAGCAGATCGACGGTAAAAATATTTATCATTGTTTGACATGGTAGAATGATTATGTTCATCAGAAGCATCTAAGTAGATCATGATTTATTTTCATTACTTTTCATAACTTGCAAACAGTATATACGTACACCTAATAGGTGGTTTTCACGGCATAACGATTTCCACAATATGCACCGGTAATGAAAACGCAGACATGCACGCTCACAAACTGAAATTTCATCGGATTTTTAATCCGAATAATCGTTATTTCGAAGTTTTCAGCTTGGTCCCAAGGACTTCGATTTAACGAGGTTCTACTGTACTTTCAGATGATTTTTAAAATGAAAAATGCCAAAATTAGTGGTGACCATGCTCTTATTCTGACAAATTTGAACTGATTTAACCATACTTAGTCACAATGTGAAGTGGAACAATTTCTGAAACACGATTGATAACCAGACAGAAAGTCCCAGCATATTTTTAGAGTATTTAATGAGACTTCATTGGCAAAAAAGCCAGTGGAAGTTTTCCAAGAATTATGCCCCCTGTTTGCTATGGAAATAGCTTCATGGTTATTTTTTAAGAATAACCCAGCTTTCTTCAGTGTTCCCCACTTACTAAATGTGGTTAGTCCCATCAATGGAAGGTTCTTGGTTAGATCCTCAGCCGAAACCTACCAAAGTCTTCAAAAATTGTACTTGAAAATCTAATCAATGCTTGTTGCTCAGCACTTAAGGGTAGTTTCTGTACCCAGGCTCTTAATGTTGTTTTACATATAATGAAAAAAAGTGGCACAAAAATGGCTTCCAGATACATGGCACATGCAAGATCCAAGTCTGTAGCCTTAAAAAGTCAAGCTCAAAATTTGTCAAAAAGAGAAGATTGTCATGACACATGGCCCAGGATTTAATATCAGTGATTTCCTTTGGGGGCTTTTGTCATAGTGACTGTGACAGGTCCTTTTTTTTTGAGTCATTACCCTGATGCACAACTACTATCTTTTTTTCTGAAGTGTCTTTGTGGAGTTGTTAATCCTTTGGGCATATAATGGTTCGACTTGCCATGTTCTTGTTGAAGATTGTGGGACTGACAGCATCTGTGGGAGTGGGGAAGGCTCGAAATGTGGACAAGGCAGTGGAACATATCAAAAAACTGATGGCAAACCTAGATGCAGACATAATCTCTACAGTGAAGGATAACATGTCAGAACTGAGGAACTTTGTTAGTCTACCTGAGGAAGGTATTGAAAACTATGGATTTTGCAATTTTGTGTTTTGTGATAAAAAGATAAAAGATAAAACAATGTAAAGCTTGTGTGTGTGTGGAGGGGTGGGGGGTCCAAGTTTAGATCTTGAACTAAACAAATTATAAAAGATAGATTTGGAGGTACAATAATGGACCATGTTATACTGGCTTACATGTTGTATTGCAGCGCAAAATAATTGACCTATAATTATTGATTAAACTTAATATGGGAAATTATCAATTTCTTACCCTCCCCAATTATTTTACACTTAGATTAAGTATAATTTTAGTCTTAAAAAAATACTATTTTGCTGAAAAGTGTCATTATTTTTTTCTCATTTTGCATTCATTTAATCAATAGGAAATTGGGGCTATAAGAGACATGCCCTAGGGCCAGACAAACAAGTGAATGTGATGAATGAATTTCATATTAAGTGACCTGCCAACAATATGTGCATTCGTAAAGTGAAGGTCAGAACTCATAGATAGGACTTCAGTGGTAGTGTACATTGAGTATGGATGTCAGGGTTGTGGTTTCAGATATCAGTGGATTTTTTTCACATCCATTCCGGATGGCACAAAGTACTGGCCCAACATATTTAAGAAAATTAAAGTGAACCTCAAAAGTAATAGAAGATGCTGGAAATCTTGTACATAATATTCAACTTGCAAATACAGATGACTCAGTTTCAGTATTTCAGTTGTCTGTTTTTACAAATCCAGATGTGTAGAGTTTCAAAAGTTTTACTTATAATCTATTACCACAAACTCTTTTAAATCCAGGTGTAACATTTTCCATATATTTGAATTAAATCAAATTCAGATGTACTGTCCCTGGTGGCTGAATGGTAAGAGCATTTACCTTGTGAGCAGGAGTTTGTGGGTTTGATCCCCGGTCTTGAAATACCAAAGTAGTAAAAAATGGTACTGGCATAGCCCCCTTGCTGAGTGTTCAGCATATAAAGGTGGTTCCAGGACTGGTTGGCCCAGGATAATATTATATCATTCCACATGTCTAGGGTGTGATACTGCAGTGTGACAGCACTATTTATATCTCAAGTAGACAAATGAGTGAAATACTGTTGGTCGGATGTTAAACCCAGTAAACAAACAAACAAATCCTGATGTAATAATTTCTGTATTTTAATGCAAATCAAGATGTATAAATATCTTATCTGTATTTTTTTTTTTTTCGTTGATTCGATATACAGAGACAGTGGAGGTCCCAGGACGGAAGAATGACTTATTTGGTGAATCAGTAACAAAGTTGATGAACAATATTGAAACCAGGATGGCGGAAGCTCCAGGTTCGTTTTCCTTTTTTTCAACCTTTTACCCAGATTATTCCAGATGGTTTAGTGTTTAAGGTCTGCCTTGTAACCTGTAGGTTTGATACCTGGACACAACATACCAAAGTAATTAGAAATGGTACTAGATATATATATATCTCTCTTTGCATTCAACTTATATGAGTAGTTCCAGGACTAATTGGCCCAGGATAATGTAAATGGGGTTGGTATCATGCCGCTTATGGTAAGAGGTTGATATTGCAGTGAGTCAGCACTATGTCTTTCTCATGTAAGCAAGACCTCCAAATGACTAAATTGAAATTTGTAACTGTTTAAAAAAGAATAAATTTAACCCTTTAGCTCATGAACATTTATGTACAAATTTATCACTTGATGAATATTAATTAACTGAACTTAAAATGGTATAGGGAATCATCATGTATTCTTTTTTGCCACACAGACTATGTAGAAACTGAGCTACAATATTGTAGAGTAAACTGAGGAGACGATGATCAGACAGCTCATATAGGAGTTGTCTGATCTGGGTCTGCTCTGTTTGCCTATGCATCAAAATGAGTCTTTATGAAGTAAAGGGTTTAAAAAAATGAAGAGAAATCCAATTGTATATCGTCCATCTAAAGTCAGAAGGGATCATCAGTATATATAAAAAGAAAGTTGAGCCCTTCTACCTTTTTGTGCTCATTTTTCCTCTTTATATGTGATTTTATGTGAAATATTAATACATCATTGAAAGTTAAATCTCCACAGTGGTGAGGGAAATGCCTGGGGTCTCCCAGTTTGAGGTACACCTGAAAGCACCTGCAAGCAAGGGTAACGCCCAATACACACAGTGGGTGAGCAAGCTGTGGAAGGAAATTGCTAAATTGAGAAGTGAGGCTGCAAGGCGCTTCCTGAACCCCTGCAAGTCTCATCTGGAGGTAATCTTAGTCCTTGTATTTTTTCTTTTTTTACCTGAATAAACCTTTACTTGAATAAACAGTATTGATAACTTGGCCCTGCAAGGCACTTTGCATGCTACACTCGAATTAAATATGATAAGATTGGATGTTGAGGTATTAATTACCTATAGTGATAGTTCTAGTTAATCTTTATATGAAATGTGCTACGTTTCTTTGTAATTATGAGACTATGAGTGTGCTGAACATTTTCAGATTTATAATAATGCCCTGATCATCTACAATGATGCCCGCATTCAGGATGCTTTGGCCTATCTGGACATGGAGATGAAACGCTGGAGCGAAAGTGGCATAATGAACAGGGATGAGAAAAAACTGTCAGAGGAGTATGAAGGTACTGGGTACTGGTCGTGTTGATATTGGTCACTTTCCTGGTTATTGTCTACATTAAGTCTTTCATTGGTTTGGACATGAAATCCACCAAACAAACATCAGGGCTTGCATTACGACAAGTCCCAATGGCAGAATGGTGAGGGCGACAGCCCCATAACTGGGGGAAGGTTGCGTGGACGATTACTAAGATATACCAAGATTATCCAAAACGGCACTGGTATGACACTTAAAATATAAGGGTTGTTCCAGGACTGGTTGGCCACATAATTGGATAATGTGATAGTGTGTGGTATCATGCCAGTTGTCTACAGCTTGATATCACAGTGAGCACTATATGTTTGTCTCATGAAGACAATCAGCAATGACTAAAATAATGCTGTGGGGACATCAGTTAAATCAAAAGATATTGCAGTTGAGACTTTTCTTGAATATATCTACTTTTTTTGTCAAGCACAATCTAGTCATCTCAATGTCTGTTTTGTGCACTGGTGCGTCTCATTGTCCATATTTTTTTGTCCAGGCTTCAACTTTGACATTGATGACAGGAATTTCAAATAAACACGGCAGTAATGTTTAACCTCATTGAGGCGGAGTTCCTGTCTCCAAGGTCAAGGTCACACTCGGAGGTGAAAGGTCATGATGATGTATTTTCTTGTCTCAGTTGTAACTTATCACTGGATCAAAGGTATTCAGGTCTTCCAAATGATTTGGCAGTAAGATTTGTCTCAATTAGACTTTTCGTCACACTAAAGAGTTGGGTCATTAGCTCCATGGTTAAAAACATTAAGAGGTGAAAGGTGCACCTGGGGCCATGGACTCTATATATTGCCCTTGAGTATTTTGATTAAGAAATTGACTTAACTTTTCAGTACATTAATGCCACTGATAAGATATATGTTTAGTGTAATACATTCTCTCCTCTTAAGAGTTCTTAAATAAGGGAGATATTGACATTTTGATTGGAGAAAAGCATCTTATGTAGAAACATTATTTTAATGGGGGACTAATTTTCGTTGATTTCTTGATGACTTTTTTCTTGAAATTTCTACCCATGAAAACTTTATTTCGTAGACCTCATGTTTTCTGGAACATGGTTTAACAAATATATGTACCAATGAGATTGATTTAATCACAGATACCATGAAATTTAATGTCAATGAAAATAAATGATTTTACAGTAACTCACATATATGCACAGCGATTTAGATGTATCAATCAGTAAGGAGTACCTCAACACTTTTTTGGCAGAATTGAAAAGACGCAGCTTTGAACAGTGCAGCATTAATCCCAAGCTTGAGCGACTGAAGAAAATGATCATGAAGGCTTATCAGGGAGAAGATCGTGACTCACGGGGAATCGTTTTTGTGAAGACACGGGATCTTGCCAAGGCAATTGTGAGTTGGATGAAAGAAGATAGTGATTTGAAGAGCCTTAACCCCATCCCATTCTTGGGACAGACTTCCGGAGGTAAGTTCTCTAGACCCTGTTGGACAATTTCATTGAACTTGCATGTTTTTCAAAGGATATATACTCAACAACTTTTCTAATTGGTCACCTGATAATTTCATCAAAATATCACAAGGAAAATAAGTGTATGAAAATCTAATGTATTTAAATTAAAGAACTGTTTATTACAAAATAGAAATCATAGGTTTAATTCACGATGTTTTTGTTGGCAAAATCCATGTATACCTCAAGGTTATGTTCATGGTAACTCAATTGTGTTGGTTTACCATCAATATATTCACCAGTATTGAAAAATATCAAAATCAAAGGGTGACCAATTAGAAAAGTTGTTGAGTTTATGAGGGAAAAGATACAATTTGGTGTCAGTGTGACCTTCATTGTCTATAGGAAGGAGATTCTAGGCAAGACATCAGCAAGATTGGCGTTTTACATTTGCTCTTTCTAATTCAGAAAAAATTCAATTCAGCACATTATCATATTTATTTCATTCATGCACAAGGATTGACAATGTTAAGATAAAGTCTGGTAATTAAAAGAAGAGTTTAAGGGGGCTTTAACAAGTAAGGAACAAGTTGGAATTGATAAGTGAGGAACATATTAAAATTTAAGGGTGGGAAGTTAGGGGTGGACAAGGAGGGAACAATTTTGAATTTAATAGAGTTTGGTCAAGGAAAAAAAAATGGAATTTAAGAAGGTTTTGCCAAATATGGAACACATTTGAATTTAAGAGGGTTTGACAAATAAGGAACAAGTTGGAATTTAAGGGTTGACAAATGAGAAACAAATTGGAATTTTTTGGGTTTTTGACAAATAATGATCATGTTGGAATGTAAGGGGGTTTAAGCAAATAAGGAACAAGTTAAAATAAAGAGGGGGTTGTACAAGTGAGAAACAAGTTTGATTTTAAGAGGGTTTTGACAAATAAGGAACAAGTTTGAAATTAGAATTAAAAAAAAAAACAGTTGATTTGTTAAAAACAGGTTTGAAAAGGAGAGGGAATTAAAGTATCCGTGATGGCAAGCACAAGTTGATCGTTGCCACTTCTGTTGCGGAGGAAGGTCTTGACATCAGTCAGTGTAACCTCGTCATCCGATATGATCATGTGACCAATGAGATAGCCATGGTACAGTCCAGAGGTAAGTTTGGGAGGGAGGTTACTACATCACAGATCATGTCCCCTAGATGGGGCTTGGCATATGTACTGGATGTTCTAGGACTGGTTGGCCTGTTGTCAGGATCATGTGACTGGGTGTGGTATCATGCCACATGTCTATGGTGTGATACTGCACTGTGGCAGTACTTTATCTATCTCAAGTAGACATAGTCTCCAAATGTCTGATATACTGTAGATGGGACGTTAACCTCATAAAAATCATTATATGTGTATTTCTAAAACTTTTTGTTCCTGTTCAGATCATCACAGAATCATTCTTTTAACCCTTTACTTCATAAGATTCATTTTGACACCTTGGCAAACAGAGCTGACCCAGATCAGACAGAATGATAAGGAATTCCTGTGGTTACTTATACAGTATTGTACCTCAGATACTACACTGTCTGCAAGGCAGTGAAATATCCATTATTCCATATGCTATTTAACATTCAATTTACTGATATTCATCAGGTAATAAATTTGTACATGTGAGGTAAAGGGTTAAGAAAAACAATTGAAATTGTTAAGTGATTTTACAATGTGTAAATATGATATTGTTTCTGTACCTCATCATTGACAAAGATGAAAATACATGTAACATCAAATTGATATTTCACTGTATACAGGTAGAGGGAGAGCCAAGAATAGTAAATATGTGGTGCTGGCCCAGGAAGGAACGGGTATGGCAGAAAAGGAGGAGCTGAACATGATCCGGGAGGTCATGATGAGGCAGGCCATCATCAAGCTTCAGGTAGGGCAAACTGGCACAGGGCATACTGCCATGTCTTACAAGGCATACTTTGGTGTCTTATAGGGGATAGTGGCACAGGGCATACTGCCAAGTCTTACAAGGCATACTTTGGTGTCTTATAGGGCATAGTGGCACAGGGCATACTGCCAAGTCTTACAAGGCATACTTTGGTGTCTTATAGGGCATAGTGGCACAGGGCATACTGCCATGTCTTACAAGGCATACTTTGGTGTCTTATAGGGAATAGTGGCACAGGGCATACTGCCAAGTCTTACAAGGCATACTTTGGTGTCTTATAGGGAATAGTGGCACAGGGCATACTGCCAAGTCTTACAAGGCATACTTTGGTGTCTTATAGGGCATAGTGGCACAGGGCATACTGCCAAGTCTTACAAGGCATACTTTGGTGTCTTATAGGGCATAGTGGCACAGGGCATACTGCCAAGTCTTACAAGGCATACTTTGGTGTCTTATAGGGCATAGTGGCACAGGGCATACTGTAGTTTCTCAAAATGGCACACTGCAGTATAATACATGGAATACTGAAGGGATGCACAGGGCATACTGCTGTGTCTTAAAAGGGCATACTGCAGTGTCTTATGGGACATACTGCTGTGTCTGACAGAGCATATTGCATAATTTTATAGGGCATACTGTACAGTCTACTCATCGTTTGCAACACAGGCTCTATACGGGCTCTATTTAAAAAAAAAAGAAAAAAAAAAAAAGCCCAGGGCCAATACAAAATCTTTGTAATGCAATGATAACCATGATTTCCCATCAGGAAATTAATCCAAGTAAAATATTTGAAATATTTAAAATATCTGTGAATTTGCTTAAACAATTTTTATAAAAAAAAATGTACAAAGTTAAGTTTAACAGGCATCAGACCTACTAGTTCCTTTAGAATTGCCAGTTTTATTATCCACACTGAATTACTGATTTGTTTAAACTTTAAATTTTTGATGTGTGACAAGCAAGTTCATGCTGCTTATGCTAATCCATCTTGGCAGTCCTTGGGTTGGGAAGGCCATGATATATTCTTATCCCCCATCCCTTGGGTTTTGAACCTTTGAATTCTGAGTAATGTATGTTACCACTGGACTATGGCTCTTAAAAAATTATTAGAAAATATAGCTTTTGAGATGATGATATTCAGGATGTTTACTGGATGTGTGTGGTGATTATGTTTACAGGAGGAGGTTATGAGATCCCCAAACAAGGTGAAGAAGGAAATAAAAGAGTATCAAGAGGAAGCAAATTTAGATCGGCAATTGAAGTCACTTGGATCGAAGAAACGCCTCTTTAAGCTTGGGGACTTTGAACTAAGGTGTTACAAATGCAACAACTACATTTGCATGTCTTCTGATGTGAAGCTGATCCAGAATGCCCACCATGTTGTTTTACATGATACTCTTGAAGATAGAGTCAAATTTGTGCCAGACGAGTCCTCAAAACCAACTGATAACTCTGAGGCAGGCAAAATGATGTGCATTGAGTGCGGGGAGACCATTGGGGTGATTTGCATCCATCGGCATCTACAGTGGCCTGTTCTGAAGATTGAGAAATTTCTCATTGTAGATTCACACGGGAGACAAGACACTTGTAAGCAGTGGAAGTCTGTCCCTTTCACGGTGTCTCCTCTTTCAACAAATGATTTTAGGGAAATTTTGAAGAAAAGGTTGGATGAAGGAAGGAATGATGATTTGAGTTTCTATTGAATTTGAATAAGAGCCTCCTGATTAAATTTTTTTTCGATACAAAATTTTCGTCTGTAAGAAATATTGTGTTATACATCAATTACTTGTGAGTGGAGGGTGGGGGTATAAATGATATATTTTGTCTCATGAATCTTGTCATTTCATTGGTCTTATAGGACTTTGGGACAACTGAATGTTCTATTGAGTCAAGGTGCCAAAGTGGATGTATGAATCACATTTAGTAATATTTTATGAAAATCATGAGGAAAAAAAAAGGTGAAAAATGATATATCATCATCTCTATGAGAGATGTTATTAATTAGATAAAGTAAATTTCCATTTTGGGGTTAAAGTTTGCAAATGCATTAAATGCATCTATATAAGGTAAAAGTATAAAGTTTCACATGTAAGTCTAACTGTGTCAGTGTCCTTCTGTTTAAAGTAGTCAACCTTAAATTCCAGAAAATTTCAGGATAATTAAATTCCATTTAACAGTCGCCTAAGGGATGCAGGCACTTTCTTTAACTCTCTCCCACAACTGGCCACTTAAATCGGGTTTGATTGAAAACTAGACTGTATTACAAATGTATGGTGTATTTTATGAGAATATATGATTGTAATATGTATTTTTGAAATAAGACATTTATTGAATATGTTTATCTGGAATGAATAAGATTATAACCCTTAATTCATACAGTAATTATTATTTTCTGATTATTTGCACATGCACACTATTTGCATATAGAGGGCTGACCAAAAAACTCTTCCCTTAACTTCTATTTCTTTATTCATTAAAACAGTTTCATGGTCATCCCTCTATATAGAAAGGTGTGATATGACTTAAGTAATACATTGACATGTTATATGCTATAGATTGTTGTATGCTAAGTTATAAATTGACATTTTATGAATCGTTATATGGTGTATTGATATGAATATTGTAGCATTGTTGATTTTTTTACATAGAAGTTTGACAGTCTCATATTAAAAAGGTGTTTCTGGAGGTAATTACCAGTTCTGGTTGAATTTTTCCAGATGTTTTTTCTAAGATTTGAAATAATAATACTATCTTGATATTTCAAATTTTATTTAATAAATGTGGTAATTAATTATTACATGGAAATTTGGTCTGACTGGATTATATCCCTGTTGTAGTGTGTAGGTAAACAGTTCATATTGTGTATGTACAAGAGTGTTCTTTGGATCACACGTGTTAACCTGCTGAAGCATAATGGACAGACAGACAAGAGGGACAGACAGACCACGGAAAAGTGATCCATATGTGTCACCTCTGCTTACAGCTGGTGACACAAAAACCTATTTAAAATTGGCCCAATGTATGTAATTGAGTTAATGAAATTATAATCTCACATAAAAAGAGTTTTGTCAGATTACTCAGTAAGCCTTTTGTGCCATATAAACTGTACCAATATCTGAATGAGGAAATGTCATAGAATCTATGAAAATAAATCAGAGCTTTAATCACTTGCATGTATTAGGGAAGGATGGTGTTAATAAAGTAAGACACATCAGTGTTTTATATTGCCTTTATATCTAATAGCAGGATTCTGCTACCCAATTTTTTTTATTTACATTAGTCTTAAAAAAATGAAAAGTTGCTACTAAGATACCGGTACGTTGCAAGTTTTGGTGCATTCTGGGAAGGGGCCGAAGATTTCTGGCCTATTAAGAGTATGTGTTGAGTTAAAGTTTTGATTTCTCCAAGTCCAGAATGGTCAATAACCAAAATGGACATATATGTACAGTTACAACATTTAATTCATGTACAAATCATGAAAACTTGCAATATTAACAACTACTGGTATATCACTGAAATGTTCACAATTATCTACATGTATTATAATTATTTATTATTATTTTCTGTATGATATAAAACCCATATATGTGATATTTACTTTTATTTAAAATCAAAGTATTGTAAGTGTTTATAAACACTAACCATAGTGACGTGTGGGTAACCAGTATATAGGATTATAGAATTTACATATGTGAACATATTTTTCATATAATGTTTATTGAAGAAAGCCCTGCAGTCAGAGAAGTATAACACTTGCAATTGTTTGGGATATGCTACGATACTACAGGGATGCGAAAAACTAACGTTATTGACTTTTAATGGTTACAAAACACAGGGCTGTTTTTGGAAAAAGAACTTGTTTTTATGAGTAGCTTCTTTATAGATAAATATTTTTTAATATTTAGGAGGACTTTCAACTTTCTGGCAAATCTTTGTCAAGGTCTACGATCCAAGAACCGTGTAAACACAGGCTTATTAGGTCTAATTTTGTTGGGTATTGTTGAATACCATGAGGAATAGGCACTGATATGTAAAATCTGTTCAGATTGAAAATTGCTTTCTGATCTAGTTTATTTCGGTTTTAATTGATATAATCACCATCCCCAATGGCCAAGTGGTTTGAGCATCCACCTGGGGAGCAGGAGGTCATGGGTCCCTGGCCGCGACATACCAAAGTCATAAAAAATGGTCCTGGTATTGCTCCTTTGCTTGGCGCTCAGCATATAAAGGTAGTTTCAGGACTAGTTGGCCCAGTGTCAGGATAATGTGACTGTGTGTGGTATCATGCCACACGTCTACGTGTGATACTGCAGTGTGGCAGCACTGTATCTGTTTCAAGTAGAAATAGTCTCCAAATGACTGAAATACTGTGGGTGGGACATTTAACCCAACAAAACAAACACTAAATATAATCATATAATTCCTTATATTACTTAAAGTTGTCATTATACCACCACTTTACAGATATAGGAATCAGTATTTTAATCAGCACTGTGGTAATCAAATAGCAATAATCACTTAATAGAGATAATTTAAATTTTTAAGTGTGATAATTATAATTATGTAATAAACTACATGCTATTCAAAGGTTGAGCATTCTGTTGTTGTTTTTGTTGCAAATTGCTTTTATTTATTCAATTTTTTTCCTGTTTGGATTGCTCATACCCGGTAAGTCATTTCATTTTTAGCTTGACTATTCGAAGAATATGAGAGCTATTGTAGTCGCCCTTGCGTCAACGTTGGTTTTGCAGCTTTTGGTTTAAGTTTTGCATGCAAGCTACTATCAAGCTTGTATCTCAATAACCATTTATGGTATTGACTTGAAAGTTTATGAATATGTTAGGGGCATCAGACAACCAGGGTAGATAACTCTTGATGGAATTTATTACAAATTATGGCCCCTTTTTAACTTAGAAATTTTGGTTAAAGTTTTGCATGCAAGATATTCTCATGCTTATATCTCAATAACCAGTCATGCGATTCATTTGAAATATCTTTAATACATTTAGGGGTATCATACTTTCAAGGTAGATAACTCTTGATAGAATATATTACAAATTATGGCCCCTTTTTAACTTAGAAATTTTGGTTAAAGTTTTGCATGCAAGTACTTCTAGCTTATATCTCAGATTCCAGCTTGAGATTGATTTGAAACATCTTTAAGTGTTTCAGGGGTACATCTGTAAGAAGATAACACTTTATTGAATGTATTACAAATTATGGCCCCCTTTTAACTTAAAAATTTTGGTTAAATTTTGGCATTCAAGCTACTATCCAGCTTATATCTCAGAAATTATTTATGGTATTGACTAGAAAGTTAAGGAGTGTATTCAGGGGCATCAGAAAACAAGGAGGATAACTTTTGGACTGAATTTTACACAAATTATGGCCCTTTTCTAACATGGAATACTTGGTTAAAGTTTTGCATGAACAGTGTTATTACGCTTATGTCTCAGTAACTAGGCATGACTTCATAAAAATATTAAGGGGTATCAGACTATCAAGGTATATCAGTTTTGAGTATTATTATATACAGGGTATGTTAAGGGCAAGAATTGAAAAAGGTTTCATTTGATTTACCAACAAGTATTTTGAATAGTCCAGCATGCTGTCCTCTGACAGCTCTTGTTTTTTTTTTTTTCTTAGTAGTTTTATTCAGTATTTTTGGTGTATGTTTTGCTGTGAGAAAAAAAAAAAATATATACATATTACCATTGATTTGGTCTTAAAACTTCCAATGGTGTAGAAATTTACTTGGGTATCTATGTGAATTAAGCTTTTTTTGGTTGTTTTTTGAACTTATGATTGTTTGCAATTTCTTCCAAGTTTTTTTTTAATTAAAGAATCATATACATGTACTTTTATTTGTCAAAAAGAATTGAGTGAGACGTTGATAGAAGAAGGAAAATATTAAGGTGAACTGCCTGTAGTTTACCAAAGTAATTTAAAGAGAAAATAAATAACTGTTTTCTACATTTACATTATCATTAAATTTAAGCAAACCTAATATGTAATTTAAGATGCATGTGGTTTAAATACAAATTTGTTAAATGCATGCTGTAAAAAACATAAATGCATGCTGTAAAAAAAAAAAAAAAAATGTTTAGTATATGAGTCATGTATTGATACAAGTCAGTACACAATTAATGTTGAGTATACGAGTCATGTATTGAGTATACAAGTCAGTACACAATTAATGTTGAGTATACGAGTCATGTATTGAGTATACAAGTCAGTACACAATTAATGTTAATTATATAAGTCATGTTGACAATGCAAGTCACGTGTTTGCTGTAATTGGTGCATCTTGATTGTTTATTTGTGATAATTATTAAACATAAGATTTTCAGCAGAAATGTTTATTCTTTTTCAGTAGCTAGCCCGCTTGATTTAATTGGCTAAAATTTGTTGAAAAATAAACAATTAACTCAATTTTTTGTCTGATCTTATACTCCTGTTAAAGATATTTGTCAGTTTCAGTTGTAGTTGTTACATTGGTGACACGTGTGTCTCCATGTCCAGTCATGAAGTGGCCTATCCTGTCCCCTTATGTATCAAAATAGTTAACCCTTTTGCTACCTACAGAACAAAAGAACCCGTCTTACACATGAGACAGTGTATTTGCCAACAAGATGGGTTCATCCGTTTTGGGGGGGTTTTCCAAGTGGAAACCTCCATAATGGATGAACCCGTCTTGTTGGCAAATACACTGTCTCGAGTGTAGGACAGGTTAATCCGTCCTGTTGGTGGCGAAAGGGAAGCAGCCACATTATGCTAGTACAGTAATAGCCTGTAATTTCTAAGAAATTTCTAATATATTCCTTGGCAAATAGCAGGCAGGGCAGGGAAAGGGTTAATGACACTCCAGTGTTACTTCAGAATCTGATTTGGGTAGTTGGAGTGAAAGTCACTGTTCAAAATTAAAGAAAATGGGAACTTATAGCTGCAGTTTGTCTAGTAAACTTAAACAGTGCTATTGTGGGGTAATTTATCACCCTCATTGATAGCTCCTGTTCTGTTATTGTCAATGTTTCTCTCAAGCAGTGCAAACTAGAGCTACCCCTATGTCACACTTGAGTATCAGTATCATTTCCTTTCATAAAAGTGAAATAAAATTGGTGAAAATTATGATTGTGACTACTTAATTGCAGTTGCATAATAAATGCTGCTAGTGTGTAAATAAAGAGAAATCTTGCATTTTTTTTATAAGTCAAGGGCCATAACTCCATATATACTGAGTCAATATCGGCTATAATTAAACTTGGCTGAGAGATTATGGCCATAAACATCATCACCAAGATCAGTTTGTGGTAATTAAGTTGCTAAAGTGTAAACAAAATTGTGCACAGCAAACACTCAACAATCCTTCTAGCTCTTAATGAGCACAATGTGCTTAGGCAAGCTAAAAGTATGCAGTGTATGGATGTAGATTAAATTGCAAACATGTATTGATTGGTCCTCATTTATTTACAAATAAATAAAACAAGACAGAGAATGGATGTACATGTACAAAAATTTGTCAATATTCCTGGCCTATTGCAGTACAAAATATACATAACAAAAAGCGACCAGGGTCGAATTCCACCAACAATTCTTAACGCTAAGTAAAACTTAAATACTTAAGGGCGAATTTTATAAGTCCTTTTTTACTAAAAAAAATACCCTCACATTTCCTTTCTTAACAATTTTTGTTAGTTATTAAGGTAATAGGTCATTTCAGCTTTGTCTTGTACTTGAATATTGTATAAAATAGTAATGGTGGAATGTGTATCTACATAGTTTAAGAATTTAAGTATAACTTAGTGTTAAGTATTGTTGGTGGAATTCGAGCCTGTTCCAGCTAGATCCTTAAGAGCTAGACAAATCTACATACAGATATGCTTAATATTGCTTTACCACATACATGTTCAAGGTAGCTCCATTATAACATTATATTTTAGGGACCCATGTCTAGATACTGCACTATACTGGACAATATACTGGACTACATTATAAGACAAAAAAAAAAAGTTCTGTTTCTGGTCTCCAGCAAATAAAAAAGAAGGTCGGTAGATTGGGATTTTTTTTTTTTTTACATGAAACAAAGGTAAAAAGGGAAATATTGTTTTAAAGGCAGAAAGGTAAAAAAAAATTAGGGTTGGTCATTAAAATAGAGGGTCGGTTGGGATACCAGAAACGGAACTTTTTTCTTTTTTTTTTCCAAGGGAAAATTACCCAGCCAACAAAAATTTAATTAAGGGATAAAGTTTAGTTATAATGATCATTTATAATGGATCTACCCTGTAATCATGTATAAATGAGCCATCCTCATAGGTACAGGGTTTGTATGTTGCTTTACTGCATATATAAAGGTACAGGATGAATACATGTCCTTACGCAATAGATGTATTATGGTAAGACTGGCCAACACAGATTGGTTAAGTGAAACCTGTACAGATGTTCTGGATCAGGATGGGGGAAATACTGTACATGTAAACAGAACTGGTAAAACTTACACTAGCCTGTACCAACAGGATATCTATATGGGTTTGGTATAGTATACCACATTAAGTAGTATACCATAACCAGCTGTATAGGACTACCACAGATGTACAGGTATGTAGACATACATGTTTGTACCATACCATTCACACGTACAGGGTAATTTTATACTACATACAGCTGTACATGATAAGTTTATACCACATATAGATGTACAAATGTAGAGGTTAAGTTTATACCACACAAGTGTACATGATAAGTTTATACCACATACAGGTATACATGATAAGTTTATACCACCTACAGATGTACAAATGTAGATGATAAGTTTATACCACATACAGGTATACATGATAAGTTTATACCACCTACAGATGTACATGATAAGTTTATACCACCTACAGATGTACATGATGTAAGTTTAAAATGGAGATATACACAGTAATTTTAACCATCTACAGATGTACAGGATAAGTATATACTATATACAGTTATCTAAGGTAAGTTAATACTACATAGGAATATTTATAGGGAAAGACCATGCCAACCAAATGTACTGGGGAAGTTTATACCACATTCAGATCTATAGCAAAAGTATATACACGTATCACAATCTAATAACATGGTAAGTTTATACCACATACAGATACCCATGTTAAGTTAATACCACATATGGATACCCATTTTAAATTTATACCACATACAGAAACCCATGGTAAGTTTATACCACATATGGAAACCTATAGAAACCCATGGTAAGTTTACACCACACATGGAAATCTATGGTAAGTTTATACCACATATGGAAACCTATGGTAAGTTTATACCACACATGGAAACCTATGGTAAGTTTATACCACATGGAAACCTATGGTAAGTTTATACCACATATGGAAACCTATGGTAAGTTTATACCACATATGGAAACCTATGGTAAGTTTATACCACATATGGAAACCCATGGTAAGTTTATACCACATATGGAAACCTATGGTAAGTTTATACCACACAGGTGTATAAGGTAAACCTGTACAATCTGAAGCATTACTGGGGCTAAGCAGAGAGAAGCAATTAAGGACATTTACTGGCTATATATCACAGACTAATTTGTAATTAAAGAATCATTACATCAAAGCTGAGTAAAGTCATATCTCGTGGAAAGATATAATTGATATTTACTGCAAGATATGTGAACAACAACCAAACTGCTTAACAAAGCATACTACATGTAGTGTAATGCTGCAGCCGTAAGTCAAACTGAAATTAAACCAGGAAACTCTTATCAAC
>CM037795.1:35427231-35477231 GCA_021229015.1 Solen grandis | reverse complement strand
TTATACAAAAATTAAAAATTTTTTTCCAAAAAGAGGCAAAAATTAAAAAAAGGTTAAAACTGAGCTGGATGATGAAATTTTATGTTGATAAAGTTAGAAAAAATTACATTTGAACACCGTTTCATTTTTCCCTTTTATGTCTTTTGAAATTTGTATAAATGTTGTAGGGAAATACATGTCAAAAATATGGCGGACTTTTATTAAAATTTACAGAATGTGGGTTTTTTTTTGGGGGCTATTTTATATAGAAATAGGGGAAAAAAAAGTTGCAATTTGGACAGATTACTATTTTGTAAACTTCTATATTTATATATAAAGCAGATGTTGCGAAAAATCCTATCATTTTGTTTAAACGAATGACATCTAGTTATTATTATTATTTTTATTCTTTTTTCTTTTCCTAACTAAACGCTTATTTTTATATGTTGAATAGTCCTAGGGGGATGAAATTTTTTTTGGTTATTAGTCACCTGAGGAAATTTTTATTTCAATGATTTTCAGCACCCCATGACGTCAAAATGACGTCACAGCCCAAAAATAGTGAAAAAAGGTGTTCGCGCTCTACAGCCGTCATTTATGGTCGGATTTTCTTCAAATTTTTACAGAAAGGTACATCTTGAATCAAAAGGGGTGCATATCCTGTCAGCTAACCGAAATTCCGAAAGACCGAATTTTTGTGGCTGAAATAAGATTCGAACATAGGGCCGAAAATTTCATTTTAGGATAAAAGGCTTCGGGGTGAGATTTGAAAGTTGAAAATTACACATTTTTTCGTTCTGCCGAATTTCTACAAAAATTTTTTAAATGTGGGCGTCATTAAGTTTAGGGGGACGTAATTTAAACATACTTCTTAATTTTCATTTTTTTTGGGGAATGTTTTTTGACTGATGCCCGTTGTTCAGAATAATGAAAATTTAGAGTTATGAAAGCAAAGTATGGCTTTTGAACAAAAGCATTTTTCAGCACCCATGACGTCACATGGGCGTCACAGCAAAAAATAGTGAAAAATGGGGTTTTGCTTACAGCCCTCATTTATGGGGGGATTTTTTCAAATTTTTACAGAGGGGCCCTTTTTAAAAATCAGGTTGCTTTTCCTTTTTAACTAACCGAAATTTTCCCAAAAAAACCGAAGTTCTGGGGTGAAATAAGATTCGAAAATAGGGCCGGGTAATTTTTATTTTGGGGTTAAAGGCTTTGGGGTGAGATAGAAAATTAAAACTTACACCCGTTTACCCGTTCTCAAAATTTTTTTCAATATCTTGAGTTTGACGTCATATGACGTCTTGTGGGCGTCATTTTGCATACTTCTTAATTTTATTTTTGGGCAATGATTTTGCATGATGCCAGTTTTTTTCGAATAAAGAAAATTTTAGGCTATGACAGTTAAAAAAATGCCCTTTTGAAAAAAAGCCCTCTTTACACCTAGAAAGTCATGGGACTCAGAGCTAAAAAAATAGTTTAAAAAAGGTGTTCACGCTCTACAGCCGCTATTTATGGTGGGAAAAATTTCTTTTAAAATTTTTTTACAGATGGGACATTTGGAAATTTTGGTGTGCATTTCCTTTTCAGCAAAACGAAATTCCAAAAACCCCAATTTTGTGGCTGAAATAAAATTCGAAAATAGGACCGAAAATTTTTATTTTTGGATTAGAGAGCTTCAGGATGAGATAGAAAAATTAAAAAATTAAACAGTTTTCCCGGGTTTTGCAGAATTTCTAATTTTTTTTGAGTTATATTTTCATATGCGTCATGTGACGTCACAGACTAATACTTATTTTTTTATCATTTTTCACTAATTTGGGGAAAATTTTAAAGTCAAATTTTTAAAACATGAACATGAAATTCTACCCAAAGGGGATCATTACATGAAACTTTTTTATTTTCCTGCTTTTTGCATTAACACGCTTTCAGAAAGTCCTTTTTATTCGTTTTCCCCCAATGACATTAGTTATTATTTTTTTTCTTTTTTTTTTTCCTAACTAAAAGCTTAAATTTTTTTATGTTGCAAAATCCAAAAGGGCGATGAAAATTTTTTTGGTTTTTATCAGTGAGGAAATTTTGGGTTTCAATGTTTTTTTAGCACCCTATGACGTACATGACGTCATAGCTAAAAAAGTGAAAAATGGTTTTCCCGGGTCTACAGCCGTCTTTATGGTCGGATTTTTTTTAAAAATTTTTTCAGATGGTACATTTAATCAAAGGTTTTGATATCCTGTCAGCTAACCCAAATTCCAAAAAACCGAAATTCTGGGGCTGAAAAAAGATTCGAAAAATGGGGCCGTAAATTTCAAATTTTTGGGTAAAAGACTTCGGATAATAGAAAGGTTTAGACTTACACAGTTTTTCAGTTTTGCAGAATTTCTACAAAAATTTTTAGGCGTGACGTAAAATGACGTTTAAAGTGGGCGTCCCCTAAGCATACTTCTTAATTTTCATTTTTGGGCAATGATTTCGACATGATGCCAGTTTTTCAAATAAAGAAAATTTTAGATTAAAAGTAAAGGGAACGCTTTTTAACAAAAGCATCTTCAGTACCCTATGACGTCAAAGTGGGCGTCACAGCTTAAAAAAAGTGAAAAAAAAAGGGGTTCGCGCTCTACAGCCCATTTATGGGCGGATTTTCTTCAAAAATTTTTAAGATGGTAAATTTGAAACAAAAGGGGTGCTTTTCCCGTCAATTTAAACCCAAATTCCGAAAGACCGAAATTCTGGGCTGAAATAAGATTCGAACATAGGACCAAAAATTTCTTTTAGGATAAAAAGCTTCAGGATGAGATGGAAAGTTGAAACTTTCACAGTTGCCCGTTCTGCGAAATTTTTACAAAAATTTTGAGTCGTGACGTCATTGAAGTCATGTTACGTCATAAGCATACTTTTAAATTTTTATATTTTTGGGGAATGTTTTCCCCAAATGATGCCAGTTGTTCAAAATAAGAAAATTTAAAAGTTATGGGAAAACAAAGTATGCGTTTTTTAAGAAAAAACTTTTTCAGCACCCCATGACGTCACATGACGTCACAGCAAAAAAAAGTGAAAAATGGTGGGTTTCGCTCTACAGGGCCCTCATTTATGGGCGGGTTTTCTTCAAATTTTTACAGATGGGACTTTTGAAACTCGGGGGTGCATTTCCTGTTTAACTAACCCAAATTCCCAAAAAACCGAAGTTCTGTGGCTGAAATAAGATTCGAAAAATGGGCCGATAATTTTATTTTGGATTAAAGAGCTTCGGGGTGAGAAAAGAAAGTTGGAAAATTACACAGTTTTCATTTTTGCGAATTTCTACATATATCTTGAGTCTTGACGTCTTTTGACGCCCCTTTTTGGGCGGGCATAAGATATTTTTAATTTTTATATTGGGCAATGATTTTGAAAAAGTGCCCGTTGTTCAGAATAACGAAAATTTCAGTTTTTTACAGTAAAATATGCCCTTTTTTAACAAAAGCAAACTTTAGGGACCCCTATGACGTCATGTGACGTCAGAGCTAAATATTTGTGAAAAATGGTGTTCACGCTCACAAACCGCTTTTTATGGTTGGGATTTTCTTCAAAATTTTTACAGTTTGGGACATCTTGGAAAAATTGGGGGTGGGATCCCGTCAGCTAATAAAAATTCCAAAAAACCCCAAATTCTGTGGCTGAAAAAAATTCGAACATTGGACCGAAAATTTCATTTTTGGTTTTGAGAGCTTCAGGATAAAAATAGAAAATTTGAAACTTAAACATTTGGGGAGTTTTTCCCCGAATTTTACTATGTTTAATTATGATATCATATGGGCGTCAGTGACCCTCACAGGGCTTTAAAACTTAGTTCTGAAACATTTTCAAATAAATTTTGGAATTTTAAAGTCAATTGTTCAGGGTGAACATGAAATACTACCAAGGTGGGGTCATTACTTTAAAATTCTTTTCCCGCTTTTTGCATTAAACAGCTTGCGGGAAAATTTCCCATCATTCTTTTTCCCCCGAATGGCATCTAGTTATTGGGGCTTTCTGCCAAAAACAAAAGTCCCATTGGGGTTTTTTATGTTTATTTTTTTTATTTTTAGGACTTTCTGCCAAAAAAGAAAGTCCTATTGGGGTTTTTTTTGTTTTTTTATTATTAAATTTTTTTTTCTTCCCAACTAAAAAGGGTTATTTTTATAGTTGCAATAGTCCTAGGGGCGATGAAATTTTTTTTTGGGGTATTAGTCACGTGAGGGAAATTTTTATTTCAATGATTTTCAGCCCCTAGAGTCATATGGGCGTCACAGCTAAAAATAATGAAAAAAGGTGTTCCCCGCTCTACAGCCCCTTTTTTGGGCGGGGTTTTCTTCAAATTTTTAAAAGATGGTACATCTTGAATCAAAGGTTTTGCATATCCCGTCAGTAACCTAAAATTCCCCCCAAAACCGAAGTTCTGTGGGTGAAATTTAAAATTCGAACATAGGACCGAAAATTTCATTTAAGGAATTTAAAAAGCTTTAGGATGAGATAAAAGTTGAAACTTAACCCCAGTTTGCGTTCTGCACAATTTCTACATTTTATTTTTTTTTGGGGACGTAATGAGTCCCCCTGACTCATAGGCCCTACTTTTAAAATTTTTTATTTTCGGGCAATGATTTCGACATGAGCCAGTTGTTCAGGTAATGAAAATTTCAGGATATGACAGTGAAGTTTTGCGTTTTTGAACAAAACATCTTCGCACCCCAAAAAAAGTCACATATGTCACGCTAAAAATAAAAAGGGAAAAAAGGTTTTTCGCGCTTTTTCAGCCCTCAATTTTTGGTCGGATTTTTTTCAAATTTTCACGATGTTCATTTTGAATCAAAAGGGGTGCTTTTCCTGTCAGCTAACCAAAATTCCCAAAGACCCCCAAATTCTGTGGCTGAAATAAAATTCGAAAAAAAGGGCCGAAAAAAATTTTTTTTTTAAAGGGTAAAAAAGCTTCAGGATGAGATAGAAAGTTGAAACTTACACAGTTTGGGATTCCCGCAGAATTTCAATTTTATTTTCAGGGCGTGACGTCATTGAAGCATGTGCGTCATAGGGATAAATTCTTTAAAAATTAATTTTTGGGTAAAAAAAATTTTGACATGATGCCAAAATTGTTTTAAATAATGAAAAAATTTTAGGTTATGACAGTAAAAATAGCGTTTTGAATTTAAAAACATCTTCAGCAACCCCTTTTACGTCACATGACGCCCAGCTAAAAAAAGTGAAAAAAGGTTTTTTTCGCTCTACAGCCCTCAAATTTTTGTTCGGATTTACTTCAAATTTTCACAGATGGTACTCTTGAAACTAAGGTGTTTTTTATCCTGCCCGCCCCAACCCAATTTCCGAAAAACCCAAGTTCTGTGGCTGAAGTAAGTTCGAACTTTGGGCCGGGAAAATTTTATTTTAGGGTGAAAGAGTTCGGGTAAGATAGAAAGTTGATACTTACCCCAGTTTGCAGTTCTGCAGAATTTTTTACATATATTTTGAGTCGTGACGTCATATGACGTTTATGTGACGTCATAGGCAACTTCTTTTAATTTTTATTTTTTAAAGGGGAAATATTTTTAATGATGCCAGTTTGTTCGAATAATGAAAAAATTTTAGAGTTTCGACAGTTGAGTATGCGCTTTTTAACAAAAAATTTTCAGCACCCTATGACGTCTGTGACATTTAAAGCTAAAAGAAGTCCATACGAAAAAAAATTTTAAAAAAATAAAGGGTAGAGAATTTAATTTTATTCCTTTTTTAAAAAGAAAAAAAACTTAATATTTTTTAATTTTAGCAGAAAGTCCTATCATTTGTATCAAAAGAATGAAATCTAGTTATTCTTTTCTTCTTCCTAACTTAAAGCTTTTTTTTATATGTTGCAATAGTCCTTGGGGCGATGAACTTTTTATGGCTTATTAGTCACGTGAGGAAATTTGATTTCAATGATTTTCAAAACACGCAAAGACGTCACCAAAGAGGGCACAGCTAAAAATAGTGAAAAAAAGGTGTTTTGCGCTCTACAGCCGTCATTTATGGTCGGGTTTTTTTTTCAAATTTTACGAAGGTACATCTTTAATCAAAGGTGTGCATAAACCCGTCAGCTAAACGAAAATTTCCGGGAAAAACCGAAGTTCTGTGGGGTGAAATAAGATTCGAAAATAGGACCGAAAATTTCATTTTAGGGTTTTAAAAAAGCTTCGGGTGAGTTTGAAAGTTGAAAAATTACACAGTTTGCAAATTTTGCAGAATTACTACCCTACCCTTTTTAAGTCCTGAAAAACATTGGCGTCCCGGGGACGTCATAGGGAAAACCCTTTTTTAATTTTCATATTTTGGGCAATGATTTTGGGCATGATGCCAGTTGTTTTAGAATAATGAAAATTTCAGAGTTATGACAGAAAAGTATGCGCTTTTTTAAAAAAAGCTCTTTTTAGCACCCCTTTTTAAGTCACATGAGTCCCCCGCTAAAAAAAGTGGGAAAAAGGGTTCGCGCTCCCACAGCCGGGCATTTTTGGTCGGGTTTTCTTCAAATTTTTACAATGGTACATCTTAAACTAAGGTTGCATATCCTGTCACTAACCCAAATTCCGAAAGACCGAAGTTTTGTGGGGGGAAAAAAGATTTGAACAAAGGACCGAAAATTTTAAATTTTTGGGTTAAAGAGTTTTTTGGGTGAGATAAAAAGTTGGAACTTACAGGTTTTTTTGTCCCGAAAAATTTCTACATTTATTTTGAGTCCTGGGCGTCTATGACGTCATGTGACGTCATAAGCATTTCTTCTTAATTTTCATAAATTTGGGGAATGATTTTTGACATGATGCAAGTTTTTCAAAAAAATGAAAATTTCAGAGTTATGACAGTAAAGTATGCGCTTTTGAACAAAAGCAACTTCGCACCCTATGACGTAAAGTGACGTCACAGCTAAAAATAGTGAAAAATGGGTTTTTCGCGCTCTACAGCCGTCATTTATGGTCGGATTTTCTTAAATTTTCACAGATGGTAAATTTATAAAAATAAGGTGTGGGATTCCCCGTCATTAACCCAAAGACCGAAGTTCTGGGGCCCGAAATAAGATTCGAACATTGGCGAAAATTTTTAATTTTTGGATTAAAGAGGTTCGGATGGATAGAAAGTTGAAACTTACACAGATTGCAGTCCTGCAGAATTTTAAATATAATTTTTGGGCGTACGTCATTTAACGTCATGTGACGTCATAGGGGATACTTCGTAATTTTTTATTTTAGGGCAATGATTTCGGAAAATGATGCCAGTTGTTCAGAATAAAGAAAAAATTTAAAAGTTATGAAAGTAAAGGGAACGCTTTTGAACAAAAAAATTTTCAGTACCCAAAAGACGTCATGTGACCGGGCAGAGCTAAAATTAGTGAAAAAACTTAGTTTTATTATTTTTCATTATTTCGGAAAATAATGTCAGTTGTTCAGCATGAACATGAAATACTACCAGAGGTGAATTTATTACATAAAAAATTCTATCTCCCGCTTTTTGCATTAACACAGCTTGCAGAAAGTCCTATCATTCGTTTTCACGAATGACATCTAGGTATTATTAAATTTCCCTTTTTTCTTCCCAACTTTAAAAGCTTAAATTTTTTTATGTTGCAATGGACCTAGGACGATGAAATTTTTATGGCTTATTAGTCACGTGAGGAAATTTTTATTTCAATGATTTTTAGCACCCTATGGACGTCACATGACGTCACAAATAAAAATAGTGAAAAAAAGGTGTTCGCGCTCTACAGCCCTCATTTTTTTGGGCGGATTTTCTTCAAATATTTACAGATGGTACATCTTGAATCAAAGGTGTGCATATCCTGTCAAACTAACCGAAATTCCGAAAAAAACCGAAGTTCTGTGGCTGAAATAAGATTCGAACATAGGAGCGGAAAAATTTTATTTTTGGATTAAAAAAGCTTTAGGATGAGATAGAAAGTTTAAACTTACACAGTTTGCAGTTCTGCAGAATTTCTACAAATATTTTGAATAGAAAGTCATATGACGTCATGTGACGTCATAAGAAAACTTCTTAATTTTTTATTTTAGGGCAATGATTTTGCCCTGATGCCAGTTTTTCAGAATAATGAAAATTTTAGAGTTATGAAAGTAAAGTATTCGCTTTTGAACAAAAGCATCTTCAGCACCCTATGACGTCACATGACCCTCACAGCTAAAAATTTGGGAAAAATGGTGTTCGCGCTTACAGCTGTCATTTATGGTCGGATTTTCTTAAAATTTTTACAGATGGTTTTTTCTTGAAAAAAAAGGGGTGCATATCCCGTCAGCTAACCCAAATTCCCCAAAAAACCGAATTTTTTTGGGTGAAAAGTTTGAACCCAAAAGGGGGGAAAAATTTTTATTTTAGGTTTAAAGAGTTTTGGGGTGGATAGAAAAATTTAAAATTTTAAAAAGTTTGCAGTTCTTTCAAAATTCCAAAAAAAATTTTGAGGGCGTGAAGCTATGCGCATGTGACTCAAAAAACATACTTTTTGATTTTAAAATTTTGGGCAATTTTTTTTCGAAGGGGCCCCGTTTTCAAAATGGAAAAATTTTGGGGTTTATAAAAAAGGGAAAATATGCACTTTTTAAGAAAAGGGTTTTTTACCCCCTATGACGTAAAAGTATGTCAGAGCAAAAAAAGTAAAAAAAAGGTTTTTTCGCGACTACAGCCTCTTTTTTGGGGGTTTGGGTTTTTTAAATTTTCCAGATGGTACTTCCCTTTAAAAAAAGGGTGCATACCCCGCAGCAAAAACCCAAATTCCGAAAAAACCCCAAATTTTTGTGGCTGAAAAAAGTTTCGAACATAGGACCCAAAAAAATTTCATTTTTAGGAAAAAGGTTTTAGGGGAATAAAAGCTGAAATTTTTCACAGTTTTCAGTTCTGCGAATTTCTAAAAAATTTTTTCAAATCGGGTATAAAGAAGCTGTGGGCGTCATAGGAAAATTTTAATTTTTATTTTTGGGCAATGATTTCGCTGTCCAGTTTTTCAAAAAACGAAAATTTCAGAGTTTTAAAACAAAGTTGCCTTTTTAACAAAGCACGTCCCCCCATGACGTCACAAGGGTTACAGAAAAAAATTTGTTAAAAATTTTGTTCATGCTCTTTAGTCGCCTTTTTTGGGGCGGATTTTCTTCAAAATTTTTCCCAAAGGGACATCTTGAAATTTTTGGGGGAAAACCCGTCACTACCCAAAATTTCCCAAAAACCGAAGTTCTGTGGCTGAAAAAAAATTCGAACTGGGCCCAAAAAATTTTTTTTTTAGGTTTTTGGGGCTTCAGGGTGAATAAAAGTTTTAAAAATTAAACATTTTTTCTTTTAGAATTTCTAAATATTTTAAGTTAGGGGCTCAATGCGTCATAGACGTCCCCGATAAATTTTGTTCTCATCTTTTCATTAATTTCGGAATATAAATTTAAATTTTTAGAAAGAACATAAAAAACAAACCGAGGGAGTCATTACGAAATTTTTTTCCCTGTTTTTTTCCCTTAACCCCAGCTTCAAAAGTCCATCATTCTTTTTTACAAAAAAAATCAGTTCTTTTTTTTTTTCCTTTTAAATTTTTGGGTTTAATTTTGAGGGGTTCCAAGGGTCAGAACAATTTAAAATTTTTTGGTTTTTATTTTAAACATGAGCTTTTTGAGCAATGAATTTTTTTTTCATTTTCGACCTTTTTACGTCAATGTGCGGCAGGGGGAAAAAATTTGTCCCCCGGGGGCTACCCCATTTTTTTGGGCCCCACTTTCATAAAAAATTTTTTACGAATTTTTTTTGTTTGGTTCTAGTTGCATCCCTTGCCGTTTGTCAAAATTCAAAAGCCCCTTTTTTCTATCAAATTTCCCAAAATTTGAAAACCCAAAGGGCGAAAATTTTTTTTAAAGGGTTTAAAATCTTCCCATTAAATAGAAATTGATTTTTGTCGTATATGGGCTCTAGAAGTTTTTAAAATTTTTTTGAAAAAAAAAATTTTATTTTTTAATCAGTGCGTCTTTTTATTTTAATGTTTTTCTAAAAATTAAAAAGAATATTTCATTTTGAAATATTCGAAGGGGAATAAAAAAATTTTTTGACACATGTTTTTAAAGGCTAAATTTTTTTGTTTCTTAATCTTCAATGCTATGACTCATTTAGCCACGAAATATCAAAAAAATTTTTTACGGGGTCACACCCTTTTTTATGGAAGATTTTTACAAATTTTTACAGAAGGGGGTATTTAAGTTTAGTTGGCTTTTGGGGTTCCTTTTTTTAAAAATTTGAAAAGTCCCCGGTTCTATAGCGAAACCAAGATTCAAACCAAGGTCGTAAATTTTTTCAAATTCTTATAAAATCGGTCCTATTTGAGATAGAAAGATGATATTAGGTCAGTATATAGGTCTTGGGAGTCTTAAACATTTTGTGAAAATAAATGTCATATGACGTCACGTGAGGTCATTATATGATAATGAATTCCTAATTCTAACAAGATTATTTCTATATGTTGAAATTTTTGAAGGGCAATAAAAATTTTTTATGCCGCATGCTTCAGATGCTGAAATTTCGATTTCAGTGATTTTCAGAAGCCTATGACGTCATATGACGTCACATTTGAAATTGACTACGAAAGTTTGCACACGTCCAGAGCCATTAATAATGGGCTGATTTTCATCAAACTTTCACAGAATGTGTATATTCAGTTCTAGTTGTGCGTCTCGGTGTCCGTTTTTCAAAATCCGAAAAGTCCATGGTTCTATAGCGAATTCAAGATTCGAACCGAGGTCGTAAAATTTTTAAATGCTTATAAAATCGGCCCTATTTGAGATAGAAAAGTGATATTTGGTCAGTTATAGGTCTCTAAGAGTCTTAAAGTTTTGTGAAAATAAACGTCATATGACGTTACGTGACGTCATTATATGATAATGTATTTCTAATATTAACAAGAGTTATTTCTATATGTTGAAATTGTCGAAGGGCAATAAAAATTTGATGACAAATGATTCAGATGCTGAAATTTCGATTTCAATGGTTTTCCGAAGCCTATGCCGTCATATGAGTCACATTTGAAATTGACAAAAGTTTGTACACGGTCCAGAGCCATTATTAATGGGCCGATTTTCATCAAATTTTCACAGAATGTGTATATTACGTTCTTATTGTGTATACCGGTGTCCGTTTTTTCAAAATTCGAAAAGTCCAAGCATATATGGCGGATCCAAGATTCGAACCAATGACGTCAATATTTAAATGCTATAAAAACTGTCCTATTTGAGATAGAAAGTTGAAATTTTGTCAGTTAGTAGGTCTCTGGGTGTCTTAACAATTATGTGAAAATAAACGTCATATGACGTCACGTGAGTCATTTGTTTATTATTATTATTCTTTTCTTCTTCCTAACCAAACGTTTATTTTAATATTGGTTTACGCAATACAAAGTTATGGAAATTTTGATTTCACCCCTACTGCATATATGTAGCCATATCTCAATAAAGATCGATTTTTGTAAATATATGTATGAATAAGAATTATAGCTGAATAATTGACGTTTCCAAAGATATTTAGTTTATTAAAATTGGTTTACGCAATACAAAGTTATAAGCAAAAAAACTAAATGAAATAAGCTAATTTTGCTGATAATATGCTGTTTTTTGGTTTAAAAAAAAATTTCTAACGGTACCAAGTTTATTGAAATTGGACTTCATATAAGAAAGTTACATGGAAAATAAGATATTTCATAATCATGCATCATAAAAATATGGAAAAGGTCACGCGCAGGGGTCACCAAGCTTAAATACTTGCGCAACGACTTTAAAAAAAAAAAAAAAAAAAAAAAAAAAAAAAAATTGAATTGATGGCTTTATCTTGATTTTGTTGGGGTTTTTTTTTTTTGTCGAATGTTGACTGTTTCCAAAATAAGCATTGAAGTTAATACATGTACAACGGCACAAGACAAAAATCCGTATTTGCAACACTATGTAGCTAGCGAGCAGTTTGCAAGCCTTGAAAAATTCACACGCAGCCCCACATTTACTGCATTGTTATGCTAACGATATTCATATTGCATCAGTTTGTAGGCTGGGATGTTACCTTTCAAAATATCACCATAGTTCGAAATTCCAGGAATTTATGGCAAAACTACGGAAGCCCAAACACGCCAAAATCGCTAAATACGTTTAACTACGTTACAGGTGTCGAAAGGATATAGCACTATACAAATATTCAATACTTCTTCCTACTGAGGCTAAAATTAAACAAGGTTACAACTGAGCTGGAGTGATGAAATTCTATGTGTGATGAAAGTTAGAAACTTACATTTGAACACTGATTCATTTTTCTTTCATGTCATATGACATAGTATAAATTTTGTATGTAAACTACATGTGCAAGATATGGGCGGATATATATTTTATATAGAAATAGAGGAGATAGAAAGTTGCAATTTGGACAGATTATCTATTATGTCATCTTCTATATATATTCTATATAAAGCAGATGTTGCAGAAAGTCCTATCATTCGTTTAAACGAATGACATCTAGTTATTCTTTTTTTCTTCCTAACTAAACGCTTATTTTTCTATGTTGCAATACTCCTAGGACGATGAAATTTTTATGACTTATTAGTCACGTGAGGAAATTTTGATTTCTATGATTTTCATATGCCTATGACGTCATATGACGTCACATTTGAAATATGCTACAAAAGCTTGTACGCAGTCTACAGCCATTGTTTGTGAACCGATTTTCATCAAATTTTCACAGAATGTGTATATTCAGTTCTAGTTGTGCATGCCGGTGTCCGTTTTTCAAAATTCGAAAAGTCCATGGTTCTATAGCGAATCCAAGATTCGAACCAAGGTCGTAAATTTTTAAATGCTTATAAATTCTGTCCTATTTAAGATAGAAAGTTGATATTTTATCAGTATATAGGTCTCTAGAAGTTTTAAACATTTTGTGAAAATAAATGTCATATGACGTCACGTGACGTCATTATATGATAATGTATTTCTAATATTAACAAGAATATTTCTATATGTTGAAATTGTCGAAGGGCAATGAAAATTTAATGACACATGCTTCAAACGCTGTAATTTTAATTTCTATGATTTTCATATCTCTATGACGTCATATGACGTCACACGTGAAATAAGCTACAAAAGTTTGTACGCGGTCCAGAGCCATTATTTATGAACCGATTTTCATCAAATTTTCACAGAATGTGTATATTAAGTTCTAGTTGTGCATCCCGGTGTCCGTTTCTCAAAATTCGAAATTGCCAAGGTTCTATAGCGAAACCAAGATTCGAACCAAGGTCGTAAATTTTCAAATGCTTATAAAATCAGTCCTTTTTGAGATAGAAAGTTGATATTTGGTCAGTATGTAGGTCTCTCGGAGTCTGAAAAATATTTTGAAAATTTGCATCATATGACGTCACGTGACGTCATTATATGAAAATATATTACTAACATTAACAAGATTATTTCTATATGTTGAAATGGTCGAAGAGCAATAAAAATTTAATGACATATGTTTCACACGATATAATTTCTATTTCAATATTTTTTATAAGCATATGACGTCATATGACGTCACACTTTACATATTCTACAAAAGTTTGTACGCGGTCTACAGCCATTACATATAAACCGATGTTCATCAAATTTTCACAGAATGTGTATATTAAGATCTTGTTGTGCATCCCGCTTTCCGTTTTTCAAAATTTTAAAAGACCATGGTTCTATGGAGAATCCAAGATTCGAACCGAGGTCGTTAATTTTCAAATGCTTATAAAATCGGTCCCATATGAGATAGAATATTGATATTTGAACATTGTGTAGGATTATGGATGACTGAACGATTTTGTGAAAATGAACGTCATGTGACGTCAGATGACGTCAATACATGAAAATCTATTTCTAATATTTACAAGAAAATTTCTATATGTTAAAATGGTCCATGGGAATGGAAATTATATGACATTTTGCTTCAAATGTTGATATTTTTAATTCTACAGTTTTCATATGCCTATGACGTCATATGACGTTACACTTGCCAGATGCTACAAAAGTTTGTACGCGGTCTACAGCCATTGTTTATGAACCGATTTTCATAAAAATTTCACAGAAAGTGTATATTAGGTTATAGTTGAGCATCCCGGTGTCCGTTCTTCCAAATTCAAAAATGCAAAGGTTTTATGGCGGATCCAATATTCGAACCATTGGCGTCAAATTTTAAATACGTATAAAATCGTTTCCAGATGAGTTAGAAATCTAATATTTGGAAAGTAAATAATCTCCAATGTGCTTTACATTCTCTGAAGATGAACGTCATTTGACGTCATATGACGTCATAAGGTCAAAAATTATTTCTGATATATACGCGTAAATTTAATATGTTGTTAACTTCCCAGGACCATGAATCTTATGGTATATACTTTAGAAATGCTTTAAAATGCAATGTAATTCATATTAATTTGACGTTATATCACATCAGATTTGACGTCAGGACAAAAAGGTTTTACGCGGTGTACAGCCATTATTTTTGGACCGATTTTCAGCAAATTTCAAAGAATGTATATGTAACGCTCTAGTTGTGTATCCCGGGTCCTGTTTTACAAATTCGAAAAGACGAAAAGGCAATGGTTGTATGGCGAATCCAAGTTTCGAAACATTGACGTCAAATTTCAAAAACATAAAAAAGCTTCGAATGATTTAGAAATTTTGAATATTAGTCTTTAAGACTTATTTATATTCTGTGAAGATTAACGTTATTTGACGTCATAATGTCAAAAAGAATGTTAATATATCTACGCGTTAATTTCTATATGTTGCAAAGTTGCAAGGAGCATGAAAAAATTACTTGATATATTTAAGATACTTAATATTTCATTTCATTGATTTTCTTATGCCTATGATGTCATGTGACATCAAACTTGACGTTATCTACACACTCTTGTACGCGGTCTACAGCCATCATTACAGGATGGAATTCGAATTGTAAGCGTTTTAAATAAATTTGATTTGTAACATAGATTATAAAAATAGTCCAAGTTAAATAAATCGATATAAAAAAATGATTTTCAGTTACTTTTGCAATTTCCTCCAAGTTAAACGGTTTATTTTTCAAAGTTCATTTAAGTTATGGCCATACAAAAGCAAGTTAAAGGATGCAATTTCATATCCTCTTACTGTTTTTGCTTTTAAGTATTTGACAAATGTAGCAGAAAGTCCTATCATTCGTATCAACGAATGAAATCTAGTTATTATTATTATTATTATTCTTTTCTTCTTCCTAACTAAACGCTTATTTTTATATGTTGCAATAGTCCTAGGACGATGAAATATTTATGGCGTATTAGTCACGTGAGGAAATTTTGATTTCAATGATTTTCAGCACCCTATGACGTCATATGACGTCACAGCTAAAAATAGTGAAAAATGGTGTTCGCGCTCTACAGCCGTCATTTATGGTCGGATTTTCTTCAAATTTTCACAGATGGTACATCTTGAATCAAAGGTGTGCATATCCTGTCAGCTAACCTAAATTCCGAAAGACCGAAGTTCTGTGGCTGAAATAAGATTCGAACATAGGACCGAAAATTTCATTTAAGGATTAAAGAGCTTCAGGATGAGATAGAAAGTTGAAACTTACACAGTTTGCAGTTCTGCAGAATTTCTACATATATTTTGAGTGGTGACGTCATATGACGTCATGTGACTTCATAGGCATACTTCTAAATTTTCATTTTCGGGCAATGATTTCGACATGATGCCAGTTGTTCAGAGTAATGAAAATTTCAGAGATATGACAGTAAAGTATGCGTTTTTGAACAAAAGCATCTTCAGCACCCTATGACGTCACATGATGTCACAGCTAAAAATAGTGAAAAATGGTGTTCGCGCTCTACAGCCGTCATTTATGGTCGGATTTTCTTCAAATTTTCACAAAGATCGAAGTTCTGTGGCTGAAATAAGATTCGAACATAGGACCGAAAATTTCATTATAGGATAAAAGAGCTTCAGGATGAGATAGAAAGTTGAAACTTACACAGTTTGCAGTTCTGCAGAATTTCAACATATATTTTCAGTCGTGACGTCATATGACGTCATGTGACGTCATAGGCATACTTCTTAATTTTCATTTTAGGGTAATGATTTCGACATGATGCCAGTTGTTCAGAATAATGAAAATTTCAGAGTTATGACAGTAAAGTATGCGCTTTTGAATAAAAGCATCTTCAGCACCCTTTGACGTCACATGACGCCACAGCTAAAAATAGTGAAAAATGGTGTTTGCGCTCTACAGCCGTCATTTATGGTCGGATTTACTTCAAATTTTCACAGATGGTACATCTTGAAACTAAGGTGTGCATATCCTGTCAGCCAACCGAAATTCCGAAAGACCGAAGTTCTGTGGCTGAAGTAAGATTCGAACATAGGACCGAAAATTTCATTTTAGGATGAAAGAGCTTCAGGATAAGATAGAAAGTTGATACTTACACAGTTTGCAGTTCTGCAGAATTTCTACATATATTTTGAGTCGTGACGTCATATGACGTCATGTGACGTCATAGGCATACTTCTTAATTTTCATTTTAAGTGTAATGATTTTGACATGATGCCAGTTGTTCAGAATAATGAAAATTTCAGAGTTACGACAGTAGAGTATGCGCTTTTGAACAAAAGAATTTTCAGCACCCTATGACGTCATGTGACATCAAAGCTAAAAGAAGTCCATACGAAAAAAAATAAAAGAGTAAAGGGTAGAGAATTTAATATATATTCTTTCTAACGGAATTAATCTTAATATTTTTCAATTTTAGCAGAAAGTCCTATCATTCGTATCAACGAATGAAATCTAGTTATTATTCTTTTTTTCTTCCTCTTATATTTGTGTTAATTTCGATGTGTTGCCATTGGCCCTGAACAATCAGAATTTTATGGCATGTATATCAAACCATGAGCTTTCGGATGCATTGAATTTCATATTCATATGACGTCATATAACGTCAGACTTGACGTCACCTGAAAAAGTTTGTACGCGGTCTACAGCCATTATTTCTGGACCGACTTCCATCGAAATTTCACAGAATGTGTATGTTAGGCTGTAGTTGTGCATCCAGGTGTCCGTTTTTCAAAATTCGAAAAGTCCATGGTTCTATGGCGAATCCAAGATTCGAACCAAGGTCGTAAATTTTCAAATGCTTATAAAATCTGTCATATTTAAGATAGAAAGTTGATATTTAGTCAGTATATAGGTCTCTAGAAGTTTTAAACATTTTGTGCAAATAAATGTCATATGACGTCACGTGACGTCATTATATGATAATGTTTTTCTAATATTAACAAGAATATTTCTATATGTTGAAATTGTCGAAGGGCAATGAAAATTTAAAGACACATGCTTCAAACGCTGAAATTTTTATTCCTATGATTTTCATATGCCTATGACGTCATATGACGTCACATTTGAAATATGCTACAAAAGTTTGTACGCGGTCTACAGCCATTGTTTGTTAACCGATTTTCATCAAATTTTCACAGATTGTGTATATTAAGTTCTAGTTGTGCATCCCGGTGTACGTTTTTCAAAATTCGAAAAGTCCATGGTTCTATAGCGAATCCAAGATTCAAACCAAGGTCGTAATTTTTTAAATGCTTATAAAATCTGTCCTATTTCAGATAGAAAGTTGATATTTAGTCAGTATATAGGTCTCTAGAAGTTTTAAACATTTTGTGCAAATAAATGTCATATGACGTCACGTGACGTCATTATATGATAATGTATTTCTAATATTAACAAGAGTATTTCTATATGTTGAAATTGTCGAAGGGCAATGAAAATTTAATGACACATGCTTCAATCGCTGAAAGTTTGATTTTTATGATTTTCATATGCCTATGACGTCATATGACGTCACACTTGAAATTTGCAACAAAAGTTTGTACGCGGTCCAGAGCCATTGTTTATGAACCGATTTTCATCAAATTTTCACAGAATGTGTATATTAAGTTCTAGTTGTGCATCTCGGTGTCCGTTTTTCAAAATTCGAAAAGTCCATGGTTCTATAGCGAATTCAAGATTCGAACCAAGGTCGTAAATTTTTAAATGCTTATAAAATCGGTCCTATTTGAGATAGAAAAGTGATATTTGGTCAATATATAGGTCTCTAAGAGTCTTAAACATTTTGTGAAAAGAAACGTCATATGACGTCACGTGACGTCATTATATGATAATGTATTTATAATATTAACAAGAGTATTTCTATATGTTGAAATTGCCAAAGGGCAATGAAAATTTAATGACGTGAGGAAATTTTGATTTCACCCCTACTGCATATATGTAGCCATATCTTAATAAATATCGATTTTTGTAAATATATGTATGAATAAGAATTATAGCTGAATAATTGACGTTTCCAAAGATATTTAGTTTATTAAAATTGGTTTAAAATTATAAGCAAAAAACTAAATGAAATGAAGCTAATTTTGCTGATAATATGCTGTTTTCTTGAGGTTTAACAGTCAATATCTCAGAAACGACTGAAGATAAGTTTATACATTATGCGTGTAAAATGTAGCATGTTTTAAGAGCTTTCTAACGGTACCAAGTTTATTGAAATTGGACTTCATATAAGAAAGTTACATGGAAAATAAGATATTTCATAATCATGCATCATAAAAATATGGAAAAGGTCACGCGCAGGGGTCACCAAGCTTAAATACTTGCGCAACGACTTAAAAAAAAAAAAAAAAAAAAAAAAATATATATATCAAATTGCAATTGATGGGCTATATCTTGATTTTTTTATTTTTTTTTTTTTTTTGTAGTATGTTGACTGTTTCCAAAATAAGCATTGAAGTTAATACATGTACAGCGGCACAAGACAAAAATCCGTATTTGCAACACTATGTAGCTAGCGAGCAGTTTGCAAGCCTTGAAAAACTCACACGCAGCCCCACATTTTAGACCATCTAAAAACTGCATTGTTATGCTAACGATATTCATATTGCATCAGTTTGTAGGCTGGGATGTTACCTTTCAAAATATCACCATAGTTCGAAATTCCAGGAATTTATGGCAAAACTACGGAAGCCCAAACACGCCAAAATCGCTAAATACGTTTAACTACGTTACAGGTGTCGAAAGGATATAGCACTATACAAATATTCAATACTTCTTCCTACTGAGGCTAAAATTAAACAAGGTTACAACTGAGCTGGAGTGATGAAATTCTATGTGTGATGAAAGTTAGAAACTTACATTTGAACACTGTTTCATTTTTCTTTCATGTCATATGACATAGTATAAATTTTGTATGTAAACTACATGTGCAAGATATAGGCGGACTTTTAATAAAATTCACAGAATGTGTTCTATTTGTGCTATTTTATATAGAAATAGAGGAGATAGAAAGTTGCAATTTGGACAGATTATCTATTATGTCATCTTCTATATATACTATATAAAGCAGATGTTGCAGAAAGTCCTATCATTCGTTTAAACGAATGACATCTAGTTTTTCTTATTATTATTATTATTAGGACTTTCTGCCTAAAGCAGAAAGTCCTATTGGGTTTGTTATGTTTATTAGGGCTTTCTGCTTTCCGCAGAAAGACCTTTTGGGTTTGTTCTGTCTTTTATTATTATTATTATTCTTTTTTTCCAACCTTTTCATGTTGTTATTTCATTAAGTTGCTGAAGGTCTAGGACAAAGAAATTCTATCATCAGACACCTGAAGCAATGGCATTTTGGAATATGTTATTTTTATCTTCACATGACGTCACATGACGTCAGAACTAAAAATAGCTACCAAAGTTTGTACGCGCTGTACAGCCGTCATTTATGGACGGACTGTCATAGAATTTTCACAGAAGTTATATATTAAGACCTAATTGTGCAGGATTATATAGGTTTGCCAAGATTCGAAAGAACTAAGGTTCTATGGCGAATCGAAGATTCGAACCAAGGACGTCAAATTTCAAATCCATATAAAATCGATTCTAGATGAGATAGAAAGTTGATATTTGGCAAGATTATTCCTCTCTGTGTTTCCTTTACATTTTGTAAAGATGAACGTCATATGACGTCATATGACGTCATCAAGTTGTATAGAATTTCCGATTTCTTGATGCCAATTTACTCATGTTGCAAAGGTTCA
Source organism: Solen grandis (assembly GCA_021229015.1). Classification (NCBI taxonomy): domain Eukaryota; kingdom Metazoa; phylum Mollusca; class Bivalvia; order Adapedonta; family Solenidae; genus Solen; species Solen grandis. The sequence goes on along the minus strand of CM037795.1, from coordinate 35,457,126 downwards.
TAGCCAATAAAAATTAAATGTCTTATGTAGGTAATCAGGAACATTTAGATTCAATGTCTAAAATTTTCATATGACGTCACATGACGTCAGAACTAAAAATAGCTACCAAAGTTTGTACGCGCTGTACAGCCGTCATTTATGGACGGATTGGCATGGAATTTTCACAGAAGTTATATATTACGACCTCATTGTGCAGGATTATATAGGTTTGCCAATATTCGAAAGAACTAAGGTTCTATGGCGAATCGAAGATTCGAACCAAGGACGTCAAATTTCAAATCCATATGAAAAACGTTTCTAGATGAGATAGAAAGTTGATATTTGGCGAGATCATACGTCTCTGAGTTTCCTTTGCATTTTGTAAAGATGAACGTCATAAGACGTCATATGACATCATCAAGTTGTATAGAATTTCCGATTTCTTGATGTCAATTTTCCTCATGTTGCAAAGCTTCATAGACAATGCAAATTAAATGTCCTTTGTACATAATCAGGAACATTTAGATTCAATGTTTAAAATTTTCATATGACGTCACATGACGTCAGAACTATAAATAACTACCAAAGTATGTCCGCTCTGTACAGCCGTCATTTATTGATAGATTGGCATGGAATCTTCACAGAAGTTATATATTACGACCTCATTGTGCAGGATTCTATAGGTTTGCCAAGATTCGAAAGAACTAAGGTTCTTTGACGAATCCAAGATTCGAACCAAGGACAGCAAATATTAAATACGTATAAAATCGTTTCTAGATGAGATAGAAATTTGATTTTTAGCGAGCTTATACGTCTCTGTGTTTCCTTTGCATTTTGTAAAGATGAACGTCATATGACGTCATCAAATTGTAGAGAATTTCCGATTCCTGAATATCAATTTACTTATGTTGCAATGGTTCATAGACAATGAAAATTTAATGTCCTATGTAGGTAATCATGAACATTAAGATTTAATGAGTAAAATTTTCATATGACGTCACATGACATCAAAACTTAAAAAAGCTACCAAAGTTCATCCGCGCTGCACAGCCGTCATTTATGGACGGATTGGCATGGAATTTTCACAGAAGTTATATATTAAGACTTCATTGTGCAGGATTATATAGGTTTGCCAAAATTCGAAAAACACCAGGTTTGTCATGGTTTGCAGTGCAGAAAGCCCTATCTTTTGTTCAAAACAAAAGAAGTCTAGTTATTATTATTATTATTATTATTCTTTTCTTCTTCCTAACTAAACGCTTATTTTTATATGTTGCAATAGTCCTAGGACGATGAAATTTTTATGGCTTATTAGTCACGTGAGGAAATTTTGATTTCAATGATTTTCAGCACCCTATGACGTCACATGACGTCACAGCTAAAAATAGTGAAAAATGGTGTTCGCGCTCTACAGCCGTCATTTATGGTCGGATTTTCTTCAAATTTTTACAGATGGTACATCTTGAATCAAAGGTGTGCATATCCTGTCAGCTAACCGAAATTCCGAAAGACCGAAGTTCTGTGGCTGAAATAAGATTCGAACATAGGACCGAAAATTTCATTTTAGGATAAAAGAGCTTCAGGATGAGATAGAAAGTTGAAACTTACACAGTTTGCAGTTCTGCAGAATTTCTACAAACATTTTGAGGCGTGACGTCATATGACGTCATGTGACGTCATAAGCATACTTCTTAATTTTCATTTTAGGGCAATGATTTCGACATGATGCCAGTTGTTCAGAATAATGAAAATTTCAGAGTTATGAAAGGAAAGTATGCGCTTTTGAACAAAAGCATCTTCAGCACCCTATGACGTCATGTGACGTCACAGCTAAAAATAGTGAAAAAAGGTGTTCGCGCTCTACAGCCGTCATTTATGGTCGGATTTTCTTCAAATTTTCACAGATGGTACATCTTGAATCAAAGGTGTGCATATCCTGTCAGCTTACCGAAATTCCGAAAGACCGAAGTTCTGTGGCAGAAATAAGATTCGAACATAGGACCGAAAATTTCATTTTAGGATAAAAGAGCTTCAGGATGAGATAGAAAGTTGAAACTTACACAGTTTGCAGTTCTGCAGAATTTCTACAAAAATTTTGAGTCGTGACGTCATATGAAGTCATGTGACGTCATAAGCATACTTCTTAATTTTCATTTTTGGGCAATGATTTCGACATGATGCCAGTTGTTCAGAATAATGAAAATTTCAGAGTTATGAAAGCAAAGTATGCGCTTTTGAACAAAAGCATCTTCAGCACCCTATGACGTCACATGACGTCACAGCAAAAAATAGTGAAAAATGGTGTTTACGCTCTACAGCCGTCATTTATGGTCGGATTTTCTTCAAATTTTCACAGATGGTACATTTTGAAACTCAGGTGTGCATATCCTGTCAACTAACCGAAATTCCCAAAGACCGAAGTTCTGTGGCTGAAATAAGATTCGAACAAAGGACCGATAATTTCATTTTAGGATTAAAGAGCTTCAGGATGAGATAGAAAGTTGAAACTTACACAGTTTACAGTTCTGCAGAATTTCTACGTCATATATCTTGAGTCTTGACGTCATATGACGTCTTGTGACGTCATAAGCATACTTCTTAATTTTCATTTTTGGGCAATGATTTTGACATGATGCCAGTTGTTCAGAATAACGAAAATTTCAGAGCTATGACAGTAAAATATGCCCTTTTGAACAAAAGCAACTTTAGCACACTATGACGTCATGTGACGTCAGAGCTAAATATAGTGAAAAATGGTGTTCGCGCTCCATAGCCGCTATTTATGGTCGGATTTTCTTCAAATTTTCACAGATGGTACATCTTGAAAGTTAGGTGTGCATATCCTGTCAGCTAATCGAAATTCCGAAAGACCGAAGTTCTGTGGCTGAAATAAGATTCGAACATAGGACCGAAAATTTCATTTTAGGATTAGAGAGCTTCAGGATGAGATAGAAAGTTGAAACTTAAACAGTTTGCAGTTCTGCAGAATTTCTACATATGTTTAGAGTTATGATATCATATGACGTCATGTGACGTCACAGACTAATACTTAGTTCTTATCATTTGCACTAATTTCGGAATATAATGTCAATTGTTCAGCATGAACATGAAATACTACCAGAGGTGAGTCATTACATGAAACTTCTATCTCCTGCTTTTTGCATTAACACAGCTTGCAGAAAGTCCTATCATTCGTTTTCACGAATGACATCTAGTTAGGACTTTCTGCCTAAAGCAGAAAGTCCTATTGGGTTTGTTATGTTTATTATTATTATTATTATTATTATTCTTTTCTTCCTCACGGATTTTCATATGTTGCAATCGTCCTAGGAGAATGAAATTTCGATGGCATATTATTCATATGCGTAATTAAAAAATTCTATAATTTTCATATGCCTATGACGTCATATGACGTCACACTTGGCAATTTGCTACAAAAGTTTGTACGCGGTCCAGAGCGATAATTAATAAACCGATTTTCATCAAATTTTCACAGAATGTGTACATTAAGTTCTAGTTGTGCATCTCGTTGTCCGTTTTTCAAAATTCGAAAAGCACAAGGTTCTATGGCGAATGCAAGATTCAAACCAAGGACGTCAAATTGATAAATGCTCATAAAATCGTCCCTAAATGAGACAGAAGGTTGATATTTTGTCAGTATATAGATCTCCGATAGATTTAAATATTTTGTGAAAATGGACGTCTTGTGACGTCATATGACGTCATCAAATTTCTAATTTTTAAACACATAATTATATATGTTAATATGGTCCAAGGACAATGAAATTTTGATGTCATATTCTCCAAGAAATGTTATTTTGAATTCTATGATTTTCATATCTCTATGACGTCATATGACGTCACACTTGAAATAAGCTACAAAACTTTGTACGCGGTCCAGAGCCATTATTAATGAACCGATTTTCATCAAATTTTCACAGAATGTGTATATTAAGTTCTAGTTGTGCATCCCGGTGTCCGTTTTTCAAAATTCGAAAAGTCCAAGGTTCTATAGCGATTCCAAGATTCGAACCAAGGTCGTAAATTTTCAAATTCTTATAAAATCGGTCCTATTTGAGACAGAAAGATGATATTGGGTCAGTATATAGGTCTCTGGGAGTCTTAAACATTTTGTGAAAATAAATGTCATATGACGTCACGTGACGTCATTATATGATAATGAATTTCTAATTCTAACAAGATTATTTCTATATATTGAATTTTTTGAAGGGCAATGAAAATTTAATGCCGCATGCTTCAGACTGAAATTTCGATTTCAATGATTTTCAGAAGTCTATGACGTCATATGACGTCACATTTGAAATTAAAGCTTGTACACGGTCCAGAGCCATTATTAATGGGCCGATTTTCATCAAATTTTCACAGAATGTGTATATTACGTTCTTATTGTGTATACCGGTGTCCGTTTTTCAAAATTCGAAAAGTCCAAGCATATATGGCGGATCCAAGATTCGAACCAATGACGTCAATATTTAAATGCTTATAAAAACTGTCCTATTTGAGATAGAAAGCTGAAATTTTGTCAGTTAGTAGGTCTCTGGGTGTCTTAACAATTATGTGAAAATAAACGTCATATGACGTCACGTGACGTCATTTGTTTATTATTATTATTCTTTTCTTCTTCCTAACTTAACGCTTATTTTAATATGTTGCAATAGTCCTAGGACGATGAAATTTTTATGGGTTATTAGGCACGTGAGGAAATTTTGATGTCACCCCTACTGCATATATGTAGCCATATCTCAATAAATATCGATTTTTGTAAATATATGTATGAATAAGAATTATAGCTGAATAATTGACGTTTCCAAAGATATTTAGTTTATTAAAATTGGTTTACGCAATACAAAGTTAAAAGCAAGAAAACTAAATGAAATGAAGCTAATTTTGCTGATAATATGCTGTTTTCTTGAGGTTTAACAGTCAATATCTCAGAAACGACTGAAGATAAGTTTATACATTATGCGTATAAAATGTAGCATGTTTTAAGAGCTTTCTAACGGTACCAAGTTTATTGAAATTGGACTTCATATAAGAAAGTTACATGGAAAATAAGATATTTCATAATCATGCATCATAAAAATATGGAAAAGGTCACGCGCAGGGGTCACCAAGCTTAAATACTTGCGCAACGACTTAAAAAAAAAAAAAAAAAAAAAAAAAAAAAATATCAAATTGCAATTGATGGGCTATATCTTGATTTTTTTGTTGTTGTTGTTGTTGTTGGTGTTGGTGTTGTCGAATGTTGACTGTTTCCAAAATAAGTATTGAAGTTAATACATGTACAACGGCACAAGACAAAAATCCGTATTTGCAACACTATGTAGCTAGCGAGCAGTTTGCAAGCCTTGAAAAATTCACACGCAGCCCCACATTTTAGACCATCTAAAAACTGCATTGTTATGCTAACGATATTCATATTGCATCAGTTTGTAGGCTGGGATGTTACCTTTCAAAATATCACCATAGTTCGAAATTCCATGAATTTATGGCAAAACTACGGAAGCCCAAACACGCCAAAATCGCTAAATACGATTAACTACGTTACAGGTGTCGAAAGGATATAGCACTATACAAATATTCAATACTTCTTCCTAATGAGGCTAAAATTAAACAAGGTTACAACTGAGCTGGAGTAATGAAATTCTATGTGTGATGAAAGTTAGAAACTTACATTTGAAGCAGATGTTGCAGAAAGTCCTATCATTCGTTTAAACGAATGACATCTAGTTATTATTATTATTATTATTATTCTTTTCTTCTTCCTAACTAAACGCTTATTTTTATATGTTGCAATAGTCCTAGGACGATGAAATTTTTATGGCTTATTAGTCACGTGAGGAAATTTTGATTTCAATGATTTTCAGCACCCTATGACGTCACATGACGTCACAGCTAAAAATAGTGAAAAATGGTGTTCGCGCTCTACAGCCGTCATTTATGGTCGGATTTTCTTCTAATTTTTACAGATGGTACATCTTGAATCAAAGGTGTGCATATCCTGTCAGCTAACCGAAATTCCGAAAGACCGAAGTTCTGTGGCTGAAATAAGATTCGAACATAGGACCGAAAATTTCATTTTAGGATAAAAGAGCTTCAGGATGAGATAGAAAATTGAAACTTACACAGTTTGCAGTTCTGCAGAATTTCTACAAATATTTTGAGGCGTGACGTCATATGACGTCATGTGACGTCATAAGCATACTTCTTAATTTTCATTTTAGGGAAATGATTTCGACATGATGCCAGTTGTTCAGAATAATGAAAATTTCAGAGTTATGAAAGGAAAGTATGCGCTTTTGAACAAAAGCATCTTCAGCACCCTATGACGTCATGTGACGTCACAGCTAAAAATAGTGAAAAAAGGTGTTCGCGCTCTACAGCCGTCATTTATGGTCGGATTTTCTTCAAATTTTCACAGATGGTACATCTTGAATCAAAGGTGTGCATATCCTGTCAGCTAACCGAAATTCCGAAAGACCGAAGTTCTGTGGCTGAAATAAGATTCGAACATAGGACCGAAAATTTCATTTTAGGATTAAAGAGCTTCAGGAAGAGATAGAAAGTTGAAACTTACACAGTTTGCAGTTCTGCAGAATTTCTACAAATATTTGAGTCGTGACGTCATATGACGTAATGTGACGTCATAACCATACTTCTTAATTTTCATTTTAGGGCAATGATTTCGACATGATGCCAGTTGTTCAGAATAATGAAAATTTCAGAGTTATGAAAGCAAAATATCTGCTTTTGAACAAAAGCATTTTCAGCACCCTATGACGTCACATGACGTCACAGTAAAACATAGTGAAAAATGGTGTTCTCGCTCTACCGCCGTCATTTATGGTCAGATTTTCTTCAAATTTTCACAGATGGTGCATTTTGAAACTCATGTGTGCATATCCTGTCAGCTAACCAAACTTCCAAAAGACTGAAGTTTTGTGGCTGAAAAAAGATTCGAACATAGGACCGAACATTTCATTTTAGGATTAAAGAGCTTCAGGATGAGATAGAAGGTTGAAACTTACACAGTTTGCAGTTCTGCAGAATTTCTACATATATCTTGAGTTTTGACGTCATATGACGTCTTGTGACGTCATAAGCATACTTCTTAATTTTCATTTTAGGGCAATGATTTTGACATGATGCCAGTTGTTCAGAATAACGAAAATGTCAGAGTTATGACAGTAAAGTATGCCCTTTTGAACAAAAGCATCTTTAGCACACTATGAACGTCATGTGACGTCACAGCTAAAAATAGTGAAAAATGGTGTTCACGCTCTACAGCCGCCATTTATGGTCGGATTTTCTTCAAATTTTCACAGATGGTACATCTTGAAAGTTAAGTGTGCATATCCTGTCAGCTAACCGAAATTCCGAAAGACCGAAGTTCTGTGGCTGAAATAAGATTCGAACATTGGATCGAAAATTTCATTTTAGGATTAGAGAGCTTCAGGATGAGATAGAAAGTTGAAACTTAAACAGTTTGCAGTTCTGCAGAATTTCTACATACGTTTAGAGTTATGACGTCATATGACGTCACAGACTAATACTTAGTTCTTCTCATTTGCACTAATTTCGGAATATAATTTCAATTGTTCAGCATGAACATGAAATACTACCAGAGGTGAGTCATTACATGAAACTTCTATCTCCTGCTTTTTGCATTAACACAGCTTGCAGAAAGTCCTATCATTCGTTTTCACGAATGACATCTAGTTATTATTATTATTCTTCCAACCTTATTCAATAGTTAATTTATATATGTTGCCAATGGTCAAGCAACATGAAAATTAAAATGCTTCGACAAAAAAGTATAAATTTTTAAATTCAATAATTTTTAATTTTCTATGACGTCAATTGACGTCAGATTTGACGTCAGCTTTAAAAGTTTGTTCGCGCTCTAGAGCCTTCAATTCTGGTCTGATTTTCTTGAATTTTCACAGTAGATGTATTTTAGAATGTAGATGTGCACCCTGGCATTCAAATTTCCAAATTTGAAAAGATTAAGATTTTATGGCAAGACCAAGATTCGAACTTAGGTCCAAAATTTATATTTTAATGTTACAAGGAACCTAATTCGTTAGAAGCATGAAAATTGGACAGCATATCGGCCAAGAGGTCTGCTTTCTATTTCCTGAAGGACTTTATGTCAAGTCACGTGGTGATGACGTCATACAATAGACAAAAAGCATATTTTTGAAAAAATATTTTGTCTGGATATTACTTTTAATTTTTTTATAAATTCATTTATTTTTAATTTTCAATGACGTCAAATGACGTCAGATTTGACGTCAGCTTTAAAAGTTTGTTTGCGCTCTAAAGGCTTCAATTCTGGTCCGATTATCTTGATATTTTCACAGAAGATGTATTTTAGGATGTAGATGTGCACTTTGGCATTCAAATTTCCAAATTTGAAAATATAAAGATATCATGGCAAAACCGAGTTTCGAACTTAGGTCCTTACATTATATTTTAATGTTACAAAGCCCCCTGATGCGTTAGAAGCATGAAAATTGGATAGCATATCGGCATAGAGGTTTACATTCTTTTTTCTGAATGACTTTCTTTTAAGTCACGTGCTTATGACGTCATTAAAAAGACAAAAAGGCATTTTTTTATCATTTCTCTTGCTCTGGTATCATGAATTTGGAATCAATCTTAATTGAAATCTTCAGAATTGATAGAGTTAAAATTGAAGTGATGCATACTGCAAGAAATGTTTGATTTGTCACGTGGTTATGACGTCATGAATACTAAAGCAAGAATTATGTTAAAAATTCATATAAAATCGCCAATTAGATCAATGAACTTAAAATTTCAAAAATGTCGAAAATTAGTACGTTCATAAGGGTTTGAATCATGCCCTTCCAAAACAGATACTTTTCTTTAGTTAAGTTATTACGTCATCAAACATGGCAGATATTCATGTTTGATGGAACGCTTACTTGAAAATGTGAAAACAAACCTGTTCATAGTCTCGAAGATATTTTTTTCTGGATTAATATAATGTTAGCTAATCATGCCCTTCCAAAACAGATACTTTTCTTTAGTCACTTGATTTTGCCGTGGTTGAAATATTAAAATCATTCATTTAAATACGTATTCGCGCTTCAGCGTCATGAGTATTGTGGCAATCTAAAACATAACTTAAGGAATTTATGTTGTGTCACTTGTTTATGACAACATTGATTTGTAAGCAAAATACATTAAAAACATCATAAGATTGGACATATTAACTTTAAATAAGTAATATTGCCGTGCCTTGACATGCGCAGAAAAGTTCAAGTGATTACGTTATCAAACATGACCTATTCATGTTTTTCTTTATAGGGCTAATTCATGAAAATATATTAATTTGAAGAAAGAAATGAAAGCGATCATTGGGTTGATTGAGCAAGATCCGATTGTTCTTTTGCAGGAAAGAGTGGGAATTATTGCATTTGTTTCAGGCTTTCTGCAAACCTTAAGAAAATGACAAATACATGTAGATCTACCTATTGATTTTTTATGTTTTCTAAATGTTTAACGGTTTCTTTTTCTAAATCTGTAAAAATAAACAAATATATAAAGCAAATGAATTGTTGAAAGTTTCAAGACGTTTATAACGTTAATTACATAGAAATAAGAAAGTATTTTCATGATTTTGCTTACACCTCTGCCTTTGTTTCTATCTAATTTTGCAAATGTAAAACTCAATCAATTCAAAGGTTGAAAGTCATGGATTTCAAAATATTTTTTTTCTTTTTTACAATTTCAATTAAGGGTCAAATTTCAATGAATATTTGTTAAGTAATATGCTTACGAAGAAAAAAATATTAAAGAATAAAAAAACTTTTAAAATTGATTGAATAACGTAAGAAAAAAATATTGAGGATTGTATTATGATAGTAAACGGTTGCGTAATCAAATAAGGTCCAGATATATGCTTTCTCAATATCTTCCTAAGAAGATGAAAATAAAAAAAAAAAAAAAAAAAAATAAAGCTTAATTTTGAACATAAGTATATATTTATGATAATGATGATTTACGTATTAAATTAAACATTAATAGCCAACATTATTCCATTTCTTTGTATTAACTTATATATTCAATACCTTTGAAATAAGCAGACGGAAAGCCGCTTCGTTTGTATCTTAAACAAACGACTTCTAGTATTTTTATTGCATTTTTACGGCTTTCCGCAAACCTGCGGAAAACGTATAGGGTTTGTTATGTTTCTTCTTATTATTATTATTCCTCATTTTCCAACCAAATCCAAGAGTTAATTTCAGTATGTTGCCAGTGTCTGAGCAACATGAAAATTAAATTGCCTCGACAAAAAAGTTCATATTTTTAAATTCTATTATTTTAAATTTTCAATGACGTCAAATGACGTCAGATTTGACGTCAGCATCAAAAGATTGTTCGCGCTCTGGAGCCTTTATTTTTTGTCGTTTTATCTTGATATTTTCACAGAAGAAGTATGTTTTGATGTCGATGTGCACCTTGTCTTTCAAATTTTCAAATTCGAAAAATTTAAGACAATTTGGCAAAACCGAGTTTCGAACTTTGGTCCTAAAATTATTATTTAATGTTACAAAGGCCACTGATGAGTTAGAAGCATGAAAATTAAACAGCTAATCGGCCCAGTGGTCTACTTTCTTTTTTCTGAAAGATTACCTTTTAAGTCACGTGGTTATGACGTCATTTAAAGGGCAAAATCCTATTTTTTCAAGGATTTCTCTCGCTCTGGCATCATACATTTCAAGTCAATTTTAATGAAATTGAAATTGCAGCGAAAAAAATTTTATCTTTTTATACATTCTATCATTTTCAATTTTCATTGGCGTCATATGACGTCAGCTTTAAAAGTTTGTTCGCGCTTTAGAGCCTTCAATTCTGGTCCGATTATCTTGAAATTTTTACAGAAGATGTATTTTAGGGTGTAGATGTGCATTTAAATTTCCAAATTCGAAAAGATTAAGATTTTATGGCAATACCAGGTTTCGAACTTTGGTCCAAAAACTAAATTTAACTGTTACAAAGTCCCCTGGTTCGTTTGAATCATGAAAATTGGACAGCATATCGGCATAGAGGTTTACATTCTATTTTCTTCATTTTATTTTGAGTCACGTGGTTATGACGTCATCAAAAAGATAAAAAGCATTTTTTAAAGATTTCTCTCGCTCTAGTATCATGAATTTTGAGTCAGTCTTAATAAATCTTCAGAATTGATATATTTAAGATTGAAGGATGCATACTGCAAAAAAAAAAAAAAAAAAAAAATTGTCACGTGGTTATGTCGTCATGCATACTAAAGCAAGAATTGTTTTAAAAAAATCATATAAAATCGCCAATTTGACCAATGAATTTATAATTTTCAAAAATGTCGAAACTTAGTACGTTCATAAGGTCTTCAAAATTTCAAGTAATTACGTCATCAAACATGTCGGATATTCATGTTTGATGGAATGCCTACTTGAAAACAAACCTGTTCGCGTTCTCGAAGATATTTTTTTTCCGGATTAATATAAAGTTAGCTGAACATGTCCTTGCAAAAAAGTAATATTTTTCTTCAGTCACTTGATTTTGACGTCGTTGAAATATAAAAAAATCATTCATTTCAATATGTATTCGAGCTCTAGCGTCATGAGTATTGATGCCAATCTTAAGCATACCTTAGGGAATTTATGTTGTTTCACTTGTTTATGACAACATTGATTTGTAAGCAACATATTTTAAAAAAAAGATCAAAAGATTGGATATAATTAAGTAAAATTGCCGTACCTTAACATGCGCAAAAAGTCCAGAAAATTTCAAGTGATTACGTTATCAAACATGACTTATTCATGTTTTTCGTAAAAGGGCTAATTCATGTAAATCTATTAATTTGAAGAAAGAAATGAAAGTGGTCATTGGTTTGATTGAGCAAGATCCCATTGTTCTTTTGCAGGAATGAGTGCCTGCGTTGAATAGTGAATTGTGATACGTATTTGAGTAAAGAAGTCGCATTTACGATGAATAAGTATAATTATACTAGAGCCAGAAAACCTATACGGATATCTTATTGCATTTGTTATCACGGCTTTCCGCAAACCTGAAGAAAATGACAAATACATGTAATTCATTCCAACTAACGATTTCTAAATGTATAACGGTTTAAATAAAAATGAATTGTTGAAAGTTTCAAGACGTTTATAACGTTAATTATATAGAAATAAGAAAGTATTTTCATGATTTTGCTTAAACCTCTGCCTTTCTTTCCAAATGTAAAACTCAATCAATTTAAAGGTTGAAAGTCATGGATTTCAAACTTTGTTTTCTTTACAATTTCAATTATGGGTCAAATTGCAACGAATATTTGTTAAGTTATATGCTTACGAAGAAAAAGATATTAAATAAAGAATAAAAAAAAGTTAAAATCGATTCCAGTTTGCATATTTCTCCTTGTCATATTTTTCTCGGCGACGTTGTCTCATTTCTTGTACTATTTCACAAGTGAAATCTTTTGTGGCCCATATGACCGAGATGCGTGCATTGTTTTCACATTCCTTAAAAACGTGCAGTCACGATTACGTGTAATTTGATAATACAAAGCGAGGATACGTTACAGTGTCAATGTATTCATATAGTGCAAACTTGATTGAGCATAATCTCCAGGGGTCTCTGGGGTGGAAACAAATGCATACGTACAATACAAATCATGAAATAGATACACACGTATGTTTGCGGCGAGCAAGGACATATATTTCAAAATGGCAGAATGTATGTACATTGTATTTACACCCAAGGATACCAGTAAGACATGCACTGATAGATCATCATCGTTCCGTTAATGACTAAAAAGTAATATTGAAAATCATGTATTCTTTAGTGCACTGATGGTACAAAAAGGAATTTATTGTTACCAGAATTTTAAAATATTTAGGTAAGCATCGTTGTTTAATATAGAAGCAACAACAATATAACCATTAACCACCACATAGAACAATACAATGCGGGTTTTTTTTGTTTTGTTTTTTACATTTTACAGATGAACCAAATTTCAATATTGGGTTGCTATCACGAGCCAGTAAAATGTTACCCTAAGATATATATCTCTAAATGAACAGAAAGTTTACATGAGCATGCAGTATGTGTGGGTTATATTGACATTACAATACCAGAGTATTTCAATCTCCTTTGGGCAGGGAAGCATTGAGACACATAGAAAAGTACCCTGACCCGTAAAAGTATTTATGTAATATGAGAGTTTTGTTTTGCAAGCGTCTGCATTAGTTAACGCCATGTCATGGAATTGTTTATAAATAAAAGCATAGATTTCTGAAATATCACTAAACCTTTACAAGTATAATCATTCCGGTAACATGAGATTTTGTTTTGCAAACGTGCACCAAACGCTAGGTCAAAATAATGTCTGACGATAGCTAGAGTTATCGCTAAAGGCAACTAATACCCCGATTCTCACCTTGTCTTTGTTATATCTGACCATGAAAGAAGAGGGCCATGGTGGCCCTAGAGTATCATTAGCCTAATTAAAACAATTCAGGTCATTTGATTTTACCTTGTAAGCTTCAGCAGCTTTGCTTCAAATTTCATATACAAAATTCTCAAGAATACTAGTCAATCATCATTCTGCAGACCGCATATTTCAAGGAATCAACTTTATTTAAGCAATGTTAGTAGAACAAATTTGTGCACAATGAAATTAAATTCTGACTACTTGTTTGATAGAAGAATTTGAAATGTTCAAATCTCATTTTCCAATATGGTAGAGCACATTGGGTTGACCATTTGTACCAAATGACATGAAGTTCTGACTTTTGGGTTGATAGAAAAAATATCTGAAATGTTCTGTACAGAGTATAAAAAGAAATGGGTCGAGCCCCTGCAGTCCTCATTTTTCAAGTTATTAATTGTATTTTGTTAGACCGTTTCTGTCAAATGATATTAAATTCCTTGAAGAGAAATTTTGAATTTTCTGGAAAAGCCGGGGTCTCATTTTTAAGGGATCAATTTTATTTTAGCTTATGGTAGAGCACTATAATGAAACCATTTGTGCCAAACGACATTAAATTCTTACTATTCTTAGTTTTAGAGGAGAAACACTTTTAAGTTTATAAGATCAAATTCTGTTGGTTGCCATGGCAACAAGAGTTCTAAATGGATGAAATTCATTTTAACGTTTTTGGTGAAAGGACTACCAAGGATCATTTATGCTAAGTTTCATCAATTTCCACCCTGTGGTTTCAGAGGATATGTCTTAAAGTAAATTGATGACGACGCATAACGACGGACGCAAGGTGACTACAAAAGCACACATTGAGCATGTTGTGTTCAGGTGAGCTACGAAAGGTTATAGTGCTTCATATGACCTGATATACAATTGGAGTGATGATAACGTGTCATGCAACTAATACATGAAAAGCCAAATGATGCGGGTAAGTAATCAAGGAATTATGAATATAAATAATATTTGCAAAGAACAACAGGAGTTGTCCGTAAGACAGCACACTAGACTATTCCAAAGCTTATTATTGACGCTTTACTTTAATCAAAATGCTTAAGTTCAAAAGGGGTCATAATTTACTAATTAAAATCACTCAATCTCATAACAGGCGGATCTTCTTCAATTTTTCAAAGAAGATATATATCGGGATTTTGTTATCTTTTTATACATTCGATCATTTTCAATTTTCATTGGCGTCATATGACGTTATATTTGACGTCAGCTTCAAAAGTTTCTTTGCGCTCTAGAGCCTTCAATTTTGGTCCGATTATCTTAATATTTTTACAGAAGATGTATTTTAGGATGTAGATGTGCACCTTGGCATTCAAATTTCTAAATTCGAAAAAAAAAAGATTTCATGGCAATACCGAGTTTCGAACTTTGGTTCGTTAACTGTTAAAAGTCCCTGATGTGTTAGAAGCATGATAATTGGGCAGCATATCGGCATAGAGGTTTACATTCTGTTTTTTGAATGATTTTCTCTTAAGTCACGAGGTTATGACGTCATCAAAAAGACAAAATGCATTTCTTTTTAAAGATTTCTCTCGTTCTGGTAGCTTAATTAAATCTCTAGATTTGATAGAGTTAAAATTGAAATGATGCATACTGCAAGAAATGTTTGTTTTGTCACGTGGTTATGACGTCATGCATACTAAAGCCAGAATTATTTTAAAAAATCATATAAAATCGCCAATTAGACCAATGAACTTAAAATTTAAAAAAATGTCGAAACTTAGTACGTTCATAAGGTCTTCAAAATTTCAAGT
This sequence comes from Solen grandis, assembly GCA_021229015.1. NCBI lineage: Eukaryota > Metazoa > Mollusca > Bivalvia > Adapedonta > Solenidae > Solen > Solen grandis. The sequence continues at coordinate 35,441,868 of CM037795.1, read as the reverse complement.
GATTACGTCATCAAACATGGCAGTTATTCATGTTTGATGGAATGCCTACATGAATATGTGAAAACAAACCTGTTCGCATTGTCGAAGATATTTTTTTTTCTGGATTAATAGAACGTTAGAATGAATATGTCATTGCAAAAAAAAAGATATTTTTAGTCACTTGACTTTGACGTCGTTGAAATATAAAAATCATTAATTTCAATTTGTATTCGCGCTCCAGCGTCACAAGTATTAATGCCAATCTTAAGCATACCTTAAGAAATTTATGTTGTGTCACTTGTTCATGACAACATTGATTTGTGATATATTAAAAAGATCATAAGATTGGATATATTAACTTTAAATAAGAAATATTGCCGTACCTTAAAATGTGCAAAAAGTCCAGAAAATTTCAAGTGATTACGTTATCAAAACTTATTCATGTTTTTCGTAAAAGGGCTAAATCATGAAAATCTATTAATTTGAAGAAAGAAATGAAAGCGGTCTTTGGGTTGGTTGAGCAAGGTCGGACTGTCCTTTTGCAGGAAAGAGTGCCTGCGTTGAATATTGAATTGTGATACGTTTTTGAGTAAATGAGTCGCATTTACGATAAATTAGTATAGTTATACTAGAGCCAGAAAACCTATACGGAAAACTTATTGCATTTACTATCACGGCTTTCCGCAAACCTGAAGAAAATGACAAATACATGTATATCTACCTATCGATTTGTTATGTTTTCTAAATGTCTTTATGGTTTCTGTTTCTATATCTGTAAAAATAAGCAAATATATAAAGCAAATGAGTTGTTGAAAGTTTCTAGACGTTAATAACGTTAATTACAAAGAAATAAGAAATTATTTTCACGATTTTGCTTACACCTCTGCCCTTGTTTCCATCTATCTTTGCAAATGTAAATCTCAATTAATTTAAAGGCTAAAAGTCATTGATTTCAAAATATTTTTGTTGTTTCTTACAATTTCAATTATGTGGATCAAATTGCAATGAATATTTGTTAAGTCATATACTTACGAAGAAATAGATATTAAATAAAAAAAATAAAAACTTTTAAAATCGATTGAATAACGAGGGAAAAAATTTCTTGAGGAAAGTATTATCATCTTAAAATTTTCATGTTTTTTTTTTTTTTGTTTTTTTTTTGTTTTTTTTTTTCTGCATGATAGTAAACGGATGCGTAATCAAATAAGATCTTTATTTATGCCTTCGCAATATCTTCTTAAGAAGATGAAAATGAAAAAGAAAGAAAAAAAGATTTAAAGCTTATTTTTGAACATAAGTATATATTTATGATAAAAATGATTTCCGCATTAAATCATACATTATTGTTCATCGTTATTCCATTTTTTTTTTAATAACTTATATATTCAATACCTTTGAAATAAGCAAACGGAAAGCCGCTTCGTTTGTATCTTAAACAAACGACTTCTAGTTATTCTTATTCTTATTCTTTTTTTCTTCCTCTTGTATTTGTGTTAATTTCGGTATGTTGCCAATGGCCCAGAACAATGAAAATTTTATGGCATATATTTCAAACCATGTGCTTTCGAATGCAATGAATTTCATATTCATATGACGTCACATAACGTCAGATTTGACGTCAGGTGAAAAAGTTTGTTCAGTTAATTCCTTTTAAAATTTAAATTTTTAAATTAAAAAAAGGTCTCTAGAAGTTTTAAACATTTTGTGAAAATAAATGTCATATGATGACGTCATTATATGATAATGCATTTCTAATATTAACAAGGGTATTTCTATATGTTGAAATTGTCGAAGGGCAATGAAAATTTAAGGACATATGCTTCAAATGCTGAAATTTTGAGTTCTATGACTTTCATATGCCTATGACGTCATATGACGTCACACTTGAAATATGCAACAAAAGTTTGTACGCGGTCTACAGCCATTGTTTATGAACCGATTTTCATCAAATTTTCACAGAATGTGTATATTAAGTTCTAGTTGTGCATCTCGGTGTCCGTTTTTCAAAATTCGAAAAGTCCATGGTTCTATAGCGAATTCAAGATTCGAACCAAGGTCGTAAATTTTTAAATGCTTATAAAATCGGTCCTATTTGAGATAGAAAAGTGATATTTGGTCAGTATATAGGTCTCTGGGAGTCTTAAACATTTTGTGAAAATAAACGTCATATGACGTCACGTGACGTCATTATATGATAATGTATTTCTAATATTAACAAGAGTATTTCTATATGTTGAAATTGTCGAAGGGCAATGAAAATTTAGTGACACATGATTCAGACGCTGGAATTTCGATTTCAATAATTTTCTGAAGCCTATGACGTCATATGACGTCACATTTGAAATTGACTACGAAAGATTGTACACGGTCCAGAGCCATTATCTATGGGCCGATTTTTATCAAATTTTCACAGAATGTGTATATTACGTTCTTATTGTGTATACCGGTGTCCGTTTTTCAAAATTCGAAAAGTCCAAGCATCTATGGCGGATCAAAGATTCGAACCAAGGACGTCAATTTTTAAATGCTTATAAAAACTGTCCTATTTGAGATAGAAAGTTGAAATTTTGTCAGTTAGTAGGTCTCTGGGAGTCTAACAATTATTTGAAAATAAACGTCATATGACGTCACGTGACGTCATTTTATTATTATTATTATTCTTTTCTTCTTCCTAACTAAACGCTTATTTTAATATGTTGCAATAGTCCTAGGACGATGAAATTTTTACGGGTTATTAGTCACGTGAGAAAATTTTGATTTCAATGATTATCAGCAGCCTATGACGTCACATGACGTCACAGCTAAAAATAGTGAAAAATGATGTTCGCGCTCTACAGCCATCATTTATGGTCGGATTGTCTTCAAATTTTCACAGATGGTACATCCTGAAACTAAGGTGTGCATATCCTGTCAGCTAACCGAAATTCCGAAAGACCGAAGTTCTGTGGCTGAAATAAGATTCGAACATAGGACCGAAAATTTCATTTTAGGATTAAAGAGCTTCAGGATGAGATAGAAAGTTGAAACTTACACAGTTTGCAGTTCTGTAGAATTTCTACAAATATTTTGAGTCGTGACGTCATATGACGTTATGTGACGTCATAAGCATACTTTTTAATTTTTATTTTAGGGCAATGATTTCGACATGATGCCAGTTGTTCAGAATAATGAATATTTCAGAGTTATGACATTAAAGTATGCGCTTTTAAACAAAAGCATCTTCAGCACCCTATGACGTCATATGACGTCAGAGCTAAAAATAGTGAAAAATGGTGTTCACGCTCTACAGCCATCATTTATGGTCGGATTTTCTTCAAATTTTCACAGATGGTACATCTTGAAATTAAGGTGTGCATATCCAGTCAGCTAACCGAAATTTCGAAAGACCGAAGATCTGTGGCTTAAATAAGATTCGAACATAGGACCGAAAAATTCATTTTAGGATTAAAGAGCTTCAGGATGAGATAGAAAGTTGAAACTTACACAGTTTGCAGTTCTGCAGAATTTCTATATATATTTTGAGCGTTGCGTCATATGACGTCATGTGACGTCATAAGCATACTTCTTGATTTAATTTTAGCGCAATGATTTCGACATGATGCCAGTTGTTCAGAATAATGAAAATTTGAGAGTTATGAGAGTAATGTATGCGCTTTTTAACAAAAGAATTTTCAGCACTTATGACGTCATGTGACGTCAAAGCTAAAAGAAGTCCATACGAAAAAAAGTAAAGGGTAGAGAATTTAATATATATTCTTTCTAACGGTATTAATCTTAATATTTTTCAATTTTAGCAGAAAGTCCTATCATTCGTATCAACGAATGAAATCTAGTTCTTCTTATTCTTTTTTTCTTCCAAACTGAGCGTTAATTTAAGCATGTTGCAATGGTCCCAGGGCCATGAAATTTTAATGGCATATACTTGATGCGAGGAAATTTTGATTTCTATGATTTTCATATGCCTATGACGTCATATGACGTCACATTTGAAATATGCTACAAAAGATTGTACGCGGTCTACAGCCATTGTTTGTGAACCGATTTTCATCAAATTTTCACAGATTGTGTATATTAAGTTCTAGTTGTGCATCCCGGTTAAATGCTTATAAAATCTGTCCTATTTAAGATAGAAAGTTGATATTTAGTCAGTATATAGGTCTCTAGAAGTTTTAAACATTTTGTGAAAATAAATGTCATATGACGTCACGTGACGTCATTATAAGATATTGTATTTCTAATATTAACAAGAGTATTTCTATATGTTGAAATTGTCGAAGGGCAATGAAAATTTAATGACACATGCTTCAATTGCTAAAAGTTTGATTTCTATGATTTTCATGTGCCTATGACGTCATATGACGTCACACTTGAAATATGCAACAAAATTTTGTACGCGGTCCAGAGCCATTGTTTATGAACCGATTTTCATCTATTTTCACAGAATGTGTATATTAAGTTCTAGTTGTGCATCCCGGTGTCCGTTTTTCAAAATTCGAAAAGTCCAAGGTTCTATAGCGATTCCAAGATTCGAACCAAGGTCGTAAATTTTCAAATTCTTATAAAATCGGTCCTATTTGAGATAGAAAAATGATATTGGGTCAGTATATAGGTCTCTGGGAGTCTTAAACATTTTGTGAAAATAAATGTCATATGACGTCACGTGACGTCATTATATGATAATGTATTTTTAATATTAACAAGATTATTTCTATAGGTTGAAATTGTCGAAGGGCAATGAAAATTTAATGACAAATGATTTAGACGCTGAAATTTCGATTTCAATGATTTTCAGAAGCCTATGACGTCATATGACGTCACATTTGAAATTGACTACGAAAGTTTGTACACGGTCCAGAGCCATTATTAATGGGCCGATTTTCATCAAATTTTTCAGAGAATGTGTATATTAAGTTCTAGTTGTGCATCCCAACGCTTATTTTTCTATGTTGCAATACTCCTAGGACGATGAAATTTTTATGACTTTTTAGTCACGTGAGGAAATTTTGATTTCTATGATATTCATATGCCTATGACGTCATATGACGTCACATTTGAAATATGCTACGCGGTCTACAGCCATTGTTTGTGAACCGATTTTCATCAAAATTTCACAGAATGTGTATGTTAGGCTCTAGTTGTGCATCCCTGTGTCCGTTTTTCCAAATTCCAAAAGGCAAAAGTTTCATGGCGAATCCAAGATTCGAACTAATGACGTCAAATTTCAAATGCGTATAAAATCGCTTCCAGAAAAGCTAGAAAGCTGATATTTGGACTGAATATTAATCTCTATGTCTTCTTTATATTCTGAAAAGATGAACATGAACACCAAATGACGTCACATGACGTCATAATGCTATTAAAACTTTCGTATTAAAACTTAACGGTTTTTAAGCCCTGTAGGCATCATTTTTTGTATGATTTGCTTGAAATTTTGTCTGAAGATGCAGTATTAGATTCTATGGAGCCATGTCACTTTCGTTTCCGGAAAATCCCAAAGGTCAAGGTCATATATCAATTATCGGCTTTTTCTTCGGCCTTAAATATCTCAAAAACGGTAAATATTCTTTCGAGACACTATGCGTATAATTTGTAGTGCTTAGAAAGACCTTTCAGATGATATTTAGTTTTTTGGTTGAGTTATGGCGGAAAAATGAAAATTTGGTAACCCCCAGTGTGTTTAACAGTTTATATCTCGAAAACCTTTGATTTTTCAAAATATGATGATGAATATTATTTGTAGAGCAATGTTTGGCCGTTCTTTTGATGCCTAAACTTTAATGATTGGCCAAAGATTGATGGAGGAATGGGAAAAAAACGAAATTCGTGTATGTAGCTTTGGTGAATTTTTCATTTTTCAGGTGGTTTAAGAGCTTGTATCTCAAAAAGTATTCCTAAACATAAGCATGTGAAATGTAGAGAATTTTCAGACGATTAGTTTGGTACCTTAAGTAAAGAATAAGGAAGTTACATCAAAAATAAGAATTTAAACATGTAGAATTTCAGCGATTCTGCCGTGTTGTCAAAGTTCTACGGCTAATATCTCGAAGCTCATTAGAAATAAGTCTACACCTTAAGCAAGTGAGATGTAGAGAATTTTAAGACGATTATTTTGGTACCTAGAGTTTTAAAATTGATTAAAGTATAAGGAAGTTACATAAAAAATACGAATATAAACCCAAGTGTAAGAATTTTCGAGAAATATCCTACTTTCGCTTTCACGTTAATTGAAGCATTTTCGGAAAATATGTAAGTTTACAGCTATGTAATAGTCATATAAATTGCAAAAAACTTTTTACTTATATCATATTGATATTACTAGCTAAACAAACGTACCCTTTCCGGTGGCCGAGTGGTTAGAGCGTCCGCCTCCGGAGCGGAAGGTCGTGGATTCGACACCCGACCCGACATACCAAAGTCGTAAAAAATGGTACTGTTATAGTTCCCTTGCTTGGCGCTCAGCATATAAGGGTATTTGCAGGACTGGTTAGCGCGGTATCAGGATGATGTGACTGGGTGTGGTATCATGCCACATGTCTACGGCGTGATACTGCAGTGTGGTAGTCCTATACCCGCATGAAGTAGACATCGTGACTGGCTGAATTATTGTCGGTGGGACGTTAAACCCAACAAACAAACTGATATCATATATAGCAGTGTTTACTACACCGATCCCTACACACGAGGTGTGCACACAGGCGCATGTTGACGTCTTTTGTAAACATTTATTAAAGTTGCTTAAATAATCATGTTTATAGATAAACATTTACATAAGAATGAGGAGTTTCGGAAATATTTTTTGCAAAGGGACTCCTAAGGAAAGAAAAAGATGCTAAATTAAATACTAAAATGCAAGTATAGTTTATTAGGTTTAACGTCCCACCGACAGTATTTAAGTCTTTTGGAGACAATGTCTACTTGAGACAAATGTAGTTTGTCACACTGCACAGTATCACGTCGTAGACAGTTGGCATGATACCACACCCAGTCACATTATCCGGACACCGGGCCATCAGTCCTAGAACTACCCTTATTAAGCTGAGCGCCAACCAAGGGAGCTATACCAGTACCTATGTTTACGAATTTGGTAAATACAAGAATTGAATAATTGATATAACGTTTTTAAACAACTTACAGATCATGTGTTATCTCGTTTGATTTGGTATTTCCGGGGTATTCCTAGCCTTGATATCTTCCGCTGACACCGACTTTTTTAAACGATTATTTTTTACATATTTCGTTCTTTCCTTAATGTCAATCAGTTGATATTTTCTGATTTCTCAACTAATTCAAACAAGATAAATAAATAAAAAAAACAGCCATCACATAAATTGATTGAAATCTGAAAAAGAAATGAGCCGACGGTCAAAAAATGCGCGAAATTTATGTGTTACATCCATATTTGGAAAGCACGTGCATGTGTGTGAATACTTTAACAACACGCTGACGTAGCACTTATATGGCGCCATCTTCTAATATAGCAGCATAACGTAGTAATAGGGCGGGGCAAACTCTAAGTTAGTCAGTGTTAATTAAGTATAGGTTAGTGTTTTTTTAGTAAGCATTAAGTCCATTAAATCGGTGTGGCGCGGCAAAGCAGCGCGACCGATTTAATGGACTTAATGCTTACTAGATAACACTAACCTACTTAGTGTTTGAAATTATGTTTTGAAATTTAACGCAGTCGCACATTCCAAATATAGTATTGATTTTTGAGACTCCGCCCTATCAACCTGTTCCCGCGTGATTTACATCACGTGACATGTAACATGTTATGTCAAAGGTCAATGCGTCGCTCTAGCTGTGTATATCTGTGTAGATCTACGCTCCAAATGAGCATTGAACCGGAAGCCGACTTTGATCTCTTTGGCAAAAAAATGGTGATTGAAATTTGAATAAAAGATACTGTTTAGAAAGGTTCATATATCGGCACCTATATATGTTGTGTTTTGGACATTATTTTTTTTTTATTTAAGTAACCCTTGTTTGTAAGTGTGTTTTTTTCTTCTCTTCTCATTATTTATATACAATTTTCAATTTGAATTTATTTAATCGGATATTTACTTAATCGCTTTGTTTAGTAATTAGTTATATATTGCCCATTCTGTGTTAACATGTGTAGACACTGAAATTACACAATAAGTGTCTTTAAAGCGATGACCGATACTAATGTTGTAAGAACTTGTGGTCAAACCCTCTTACTTATTTTTTAAAATCTTCAATGTTGTATCATCATTACTTAGGCAATAATACATGTTTAAACTAAACTAAGTGGAAGGGTAGAGTTCTTTTGTTATTTTAGATTAATCAGAATGCTGGTGAGTAAATGTTTGTTCTCTATGGTTGCTGTGTATTATGTTTTGTCGATGTCCATGCGTTCACATCAAAAATCCCTGTAACACGTTACACATGCGTGGACTAAGACCACTATTTAAATTTACTATATGTTCTATATAAGCATATATACAAATGACAATTTCTGTAAGGGACATTGGCATCCAAACTTAGCCTCATTAGATAGATCTATTCAAGAGAAATAATTCTGTACATTTTAAACATGGAGTCACCCGACTACTTTTTGACCTATTTAAGGCCAAATAACATGCGTATGAATTTAGTGCACCGGTCGGCCATTTCACGCCAGTTTTCTCAAATATTCCCCCCTCAGTAATGCTAAACTATTAAGATTGTTGTGCAATAAGGCCTCCAAATTGGGCATTTTATGACTATTTTAACTGTTCTATAGAATTCAATCCTTTATTGCATGTCTTTCAGTCAAAATCTCACCTTAATTCAGCATTAAAAAGGGTCACTTTTTTCTGTGTAGGCACATCCGGTATCCAAGGGCAGGTAATTGTGGTCTTAGTCTATTTTGGTGAACACACAAAGCTCCGCTTCTCGTCACATCTTGACGCACACGCGCAGTGAAGGTGCTTGAAGCTGGTTTTAAATTGATCAGTTGATTTAGCGGAATAGTGTTTAGTGACAAGTTGATGCCGATTAAATGAATTAAATGGAGGCAAAATTTTGAAAAAAATGGAATGATTTCATTGGACAAAATTAATTTCAAACACTAAGAGAGAATTTAACAGTTAAGAAGCCGTCACACGCTACGCTCGTTCTGGCTTCTTAACTGTTAAATTCTCTCTTAATAAACACTGACTATAACGAATACAGTCGTCTCCATCGTGTGTACAAGCATTATTGAAATTTAACTCACGAGGCTACACGCGTCGACGAATCTATTGCATGGTAGCATTTACGGTTTTATTCCCGCGACTGTACACGAAATTAAAAAAATAATAATTTTGATATGCAGAATTAATAGGTTTAAGTTTAATTGCTTATATTTTGAAAACCTATAAAACTAGACCCAAATATGCTACAATTGAATTGTAGGGATTTTCAGGACATTTATTTTGGTACCTAGAATACTTAACTTGGAATCTCTCAGCCCCTCACCGCTGTGGGTTCGAATTCCGGTAGGGACCTCGGATTTTTCATGTGAGGAAGCCTTCCAGCTGGCTTGCGGTAGGTCGGTGGTTATATCCGCGTATCTCTGTGTACTCGGGGTCTTCCTCCACCTATAATTAGCTGGACGTCTCTATATGATTGAAATACTATCACAGCGACGGTAAACCCCAATACAACAACAACAACAACAACAATTAAAATTGGTCAAGTTATAAGAAAGCGATATCAAAATAAAGATTTATTTATTTTCGACATATGGCTTACTTCACAAAGTTCATGCATGAGAAGTCCATACGAAAAAAAAAGAGTAAAAGGTAGGAAATAAAATATATATTCTTTCTAACGGTATTAATCTTTACATTTCAAAATGTTGCAGAAAGTCCTATCATTCGTATCAACGAATGAAATCTAGTTATTCTTATTATTCTTTTTTTCTTCCTCTTATATTTGTGTTAATTTTGAGGTGTTGCCATTGACTCAGAACAATGACAATTTTATGGCATATATTTCAAACCATGAGCTTTCGGATGCAATGAATTTCATATTCATATGACGTCATATAACGTCAGATTCGACGTCAGGTGAAAAAGTTTGTACGCGGTCTACAGCCATTATTTCTGGACCGATTTTCATCAAAATTTCACAGAATGTGTATGTTAGCTCTAGTTGTGCATCCCTGTGTCCGTTTTTCAAAATTCGAAAAGTCCATGGTTCTATAGCGAATCCAAGATTCGAACCAAGGTCGTAAATTTTTAAATGCTTATAAAATCAGTCCTATTTGAGATAGAAGATTGATATTTAGTCAGTATATAGGTCTCTAGAAGTTTTAAACATTTTGTGAAAATAAATGTCATATGACGTCACGTGACGTCATTATATGATAATGTATTTCTAATATTAACAATAATATTTCTATATGTTGAAATTGTCGAAGGGCAATGAAAATTTAATGACACATGCTTCAAACGCTGAAATTTTGATTTCTATGAATTTCATATGTCTATGACGTCATACTACGTCACACTTGAAATATGCAACAAAAGTTTGTACGCGGTCTACAGCCATTCTTTATGAACCGATTTTCATCAATTTTCACAGAATGTGTATATTAAGTTCTAGTTGTGCATCCCGTTGTCCCTTTTTCAAAATTCAAAAAGTCCATGGTTCTATAGCGAATTGAAGATTCGAACCAAGGTCGTAAATTTTTAAATGCTTATAAAATCGGTCCTATTTGAGATAGAAAGTTGATATTTGGTCAGTATATAGGTCTCTGGAGTATTAAACATTTTGTGAAAATAAACGTCATATGACGTTACGTGACGTCATTATATGATAATGTATTTCTAATATTAATAAGAGTATTTCTATATGTTGAAATTGTCGAAGGGCAATAAAAATTTAATGACAAATGATTCAGACGCTGAAATTTCGATTTCAATGATTTTCAGAAGCCTATGACGTCATATGACGTCACATTTGAAATTGACTACGTAAGTTTGTACACGGTCCAGAGCCATTATTAATGGGCCGATTTTTCATCAAATTTTCACAGAATGTGTATATTACGTTCTTATTGTGTATACCGGTGTCCGTTTTTCAAAATTTGAAAAGTCCAAGCATCTATGGCGGATCCAAGATTCGAACCATGGACGTCAATTTTTAAATGCTTATAAAAACTGTCCTATTTGAGAAAGAAAGTTGAAATTTTGTCAGTTAGTAGGTCTCTGGGTGTCTAACAATTATGTGAAAATAAACGTCATATGACGTCACGTGACGTCATTTTTTTATTCTTATAATTCTTTTCTTCTTCCTAACTAAATGCTTAGTTTAACATGTTGCAATAGTCCTGGGACGATGAAATTTTTATGGGTAATTAGTCACGTGAGGAAATTTTGATTTCAATGATTATCAGCAGCCTATGACGTCACATGACGTCACAGCTAAATATAGTGAAAAATTATGTTCGCGATCTACAGCCGTCATTTATGGTCGGATTTACTTCAAATTTTCACAGATGGTACATCTTGAAACTAAGGTGTGCATATCCTGTCAGCTAACCGAAATTCCGAAAGACCGAAGTTCTGTGGCTGAAATTAGATTCGAACATAGGACCGAAAATTTCATTTTAGGATGAAAGAGCTTCAGGATGAGATAGAAGGTTGATACTTACACAGTTTGCAGTTCTGCAGAATTTCTACATATATTTTGAGTCGTGACGTCATATGACGTCATGTGACGTCATAGGCATACTTCTTAATTTTCATTTTAGGGTAATGATTTCGACATGATGCCAGTTGTTCAGAATAATGAAAATTTCAGAGTTATAATAGCAACATATGCGCTTTTGAACAAAAGCATCTACAGCACCCTATGACGTTATGTGTCGTCACAGTTAAAAATAGTGAAAAATGGTGTTCACGCTCTACAGCCGCCATTTATGGCCGGATATTCTTCAAATTTTCACAGATGGTACACCTTGAAACTAAGGTGTGCATATCCTGTAAGCTAACTGAAATTCCGAAAGACCGAAGTTCTGTGGCTGAAATTAGATTCGAACAAAGGACCGAAAATTTCATTTTAGGATTAAAGAGCTTCAGGTAAGATAGAAAGTTGAAACTTACACAGTTTGCAGTTCTGCAGAATTTCTTAATATATTTTGAGTCGTGACGTCAAATGTCGTCATGTGACGTCATAAGCATACTTCTTAATTTTCATTTTAGGGCAATGATTTCGACATGATGCCAGTTGTTCAGAATAATGAAGATTTTAGAGTTATGACAGTAACAGATGCGCTCTTGAACAAAAGCATCTTCAGCACCCTATGACGTTATGTGACGTCAGAGCTAAAAATAGTGAAAAATGGTGTTCACGCTCTACAGCCGCCATTTATGGTCGGATTTTCTTCTTATTTTCACAGATGGTACATCTTGAGACTAAGGTGTACATATCCTGCCAGCTTACCGAAATTCCGAAAAACCGAAGTTCTGTGGCTGAAATAAGATTCGAACATAGGTCCGAAAATTTCATTTTTGGATTAAAGAGCTTCAGGATGAGATAGAAAGATGAAACTTACACAGTTTGCAGTTCTGCAGAATTTCTACATATATTTTGTGTGTGACGTCACATGACGTCATGTGACTTCATAGGCATACTTCTAAATTTTCATTTTAGGGCAATGATTTCGACATGATGCCAATTGTTCAGAGTAATGAAAATTTCAGAGTTATGACAGTTAAGTATGCGCTTTTGAACAAAAGCATCTTCAGCACCAGAGATATGACAGTAACATATGCGTTTTTGAACAAAAGCATCTTCAGCACCCTATGACGTCATGTGACATCAAAGCTAAAAGAAGTCCATACGAAAAAAAAAGAGTAAAGGGTAGAGAATTTAATATATATTCTTTCTAACGGAATTAATCTTAATATTTTTCAATTTTAGCAGAAAGTCCTGTCATTCGTATCAACGAATGAAATCTAGTTCTTTTTTTCTTCCTCTTATATATGTGTTAATTTCGAGGTGTTGCCATTGACTCAGAACAATGAAAATTTTATGGCATATATTTCAAACCATGAGCTTTCGGATGCAATGAATTGTATATTCATATGACGTCATATAACGTCAGATTTGACGTCAGGTGAAAAAGTTTGTACGCGGTCTACAGCCATTATTTCTGGATCGATTTTCATCAAAATTTCACAGAATGTGTATGTTAGGCTCTAGTTGTGCATCCCGGTGTCCGTTTTTCCAAATTCGAAAAGGCAAATGTTTTATGGCGAATCCAAGATTCGAACCTATGACGTCAAATTTCAAATGCGTATAAAATCGCTTCCAGAAAAGCTAGAAAGCTGAGATTTAGGCTGAATATTAGTTTCCAGATCTTCTATACATTCTGAAAAGATGAACGCGATATGACGTCACATGACGTCATAATGCTATTAAAACTTTCGTATTAAAACTTAACGGTTTTTAAGCCCTGTAGGCTTTATTTTTTGCATGATTTACTTGAAATTTTGTCTGAAGATGCAGTATTAGAATCTATAGAGCCATGTCACTTCCGTTTCCGGAAAATCCCAAAGGTCAAGGTCATATATCAATTATCGGGTTTTTCTTCGGCCTTAAATATCTCAAAAACGGTAAATATTCTATCGAGACACTATACGTATAATTTGTAGTGCTTATAAAGACCTTTCAGATTATATTTAGTTTTTGATGATCGGGGTTGAATCGGTTGAGTTATGGCGGAAAAAACAAAATTCGGTAACCCTCAGTGTGTTTAACAGTTTATATCTCGAAATTCTTTGATTTTTGAAATATAATGATGAATATTATTTGTAGAGCAATGTTTGGCCGTTCTTTTGATGCTTAAAGTTTTGAAATTGATCCAAGTATAAGGAAGTTACATCAAAAATAAGAATTTAAACATGTAGAATTTCAGCGATTTTGTCGTTATGTAAGAGTTTCAAGGCTTATATCTTAAGAATCATTAGAAATAAGTTTTACATTAAGCAAGTGAGATGTAGAGAATTTTAAGACGATTATTTTGGCACCTAGAGTTTTGAAATTGATCAAGAAATAAGGAAGTTACATAAAAAATACGAATATAAAGCCATTTGTAAGAATTTTCATAAAATATCCTACTTTCGCTGTCACCTTAATTGAAGCATTTTCGGAAAATGTAAGTTTACAGATATAAATTGAAAAAAAAAACTTTTTACTTATATCATATTGATATTACTAGCTAAACAGGTGTACCGTTCCCGGTGGCCGAGTGTTTAGAGCGTCCGCCTCGAGAGCGGGAGGTCGTGGGTTCGATACCAAAGTCGTAAAAAATGGTACTGTTATAGCTCCCTTGCTTGACACTTAGCATATAAGGGTAGTTGCAGGACTGGTTGGCCCGGTATCAGGATAATGTGACTGGGTGTGATATCATGCCACATGTCTACGACGTGATACTGCAGTGTGGCAGCACTATAACTGCATTAAGTAGACATCGTCTCCAAATGACTGAAATACTGTCGGTGGGACGTTAAACCGAACAAACAAACAAACAAATTAAACAAGTGTTGACAATGATTTAATGTTTTGTCAAATCATTTTATTTACGTTACTTATGAATATCAGTTGCAGCATTGTGTTACCCATAATCCTTTGAGCGTTTTGACACATGTCATTTAGACCGTTGTT
>CM037795.1:35377131-35427131 GCA_021229015.1 Solen grandis | reverse complement strand
GGCGTCCACAAATCAAAGCTGTTTAAACGATCTTCAAAAAATATCAAGGGTGATAACTTAAAGTCCAACTCTATTAATTGTTTTGTTGACATGATGACAGTCCGTTTAAGAATAAGACAAAAATTGTATACTTCTTTTAAATCACACGGGTTTTCAAATTTTTTTAAACTGAATGTGAATTTCTTTCGTTCTGTTTTTTTCAAACACACTTTGATTTGATGTCGTTTTCTTTTTAACACCATCATAAAACCGGCTTCTAAAGTACATGTTATTATTTTAGTCCCCGGTAGCCATGTAATTTTTAAATCCCTCTTCATTTTTTTTTTTGAGCCATTTTCAATTCACAGAAAAACAGCCACATGTATTGAATACTTTAAAGTCACTGAGTTGGTAATAAAAGAACAAAACAATATTCGTTTTGTATACACACCAAACACTTGAAAAAAAAATGCAACGTACACCTTATTTCATCTCTTTATCTTATTAAAAAAACAATACCAAACGATTAATGCTATTCTCATCCTTTCTTTATAAGCACTTAAAACAATAGCATGCCGTCAATAAAAGAACAATTCAACGTCCACCTTATCTGATATAAACAATCAAGAACAATACAACATTCTCCTTATCTGATCAATAGGAGTTCCACCGCATCACATTCCTGCACGTTTATGACACCTTAAAGACGTCAAAATAGTCCGTAATTTTAATTTCTAATTGTTCAATTGCACTAACACAATCATTGCTATGTATGAGGTTGTCTTTGACAGTATGTGGTTACACTCCCCTCCCATAACATTTATTACAAGCCGGTCCGCAATGCCTGTTTTTTCTTCTACAGCCACATGATTTTGATGCACAGAAACTTTTTCTTACATTCAAATCCAACTGTCCAAAGCTTAACGGATTCATTTCTTTTCTTCAAATTTTTCTGTATTGGGTAAAAAAATTCACGAAGATCAATCATGCCAAGTTGATCAAGAGTTTCAGATGATGTTGATTTAAAAATAAATCTAATTCAAAACGAAATAACGCTTCCCAAAACTGTATTAAAAATGCATGTTTCTTATCAAAAGAAACAACACTTGATACTGCCTTTGAAAGTGAACCCTTAAAATTAATCAATTAGTTATTATGAAAATATATCTGGAAGATTGGTTACAGTCGTTAATTGATATTTTGCATACGGGTTCACTTTCACTTCGTGATAAAAAAATCTTCTAACACACATGGTTGATGTGAAGAAGAGATGTACAATTGCACAAGTTGAAAACTTGCTGAACATCCATTCCAAAGCAGACTCCCACTTTAAGTAATATATAAAAAATAAATTCTGTTTGTCAAATGAATCCAAATATTTATTTCCTAAACAAAAAGTGTTAAGACTTACTGGTTTTGGTGAAAACAAAAAAGCTAGTGCTTCCAGTTATAAGAAATCTCTTAAAGATAAACAGCAAAAAGTTAAAATAACAAAAATAATCATGGAGTGGTCAAATCAGCAAAATCTTGCTGTTCAAGACCTTAAACAATTTATTTCACTACCTAGTGCTATAGCTACAGAAAATGGTGAAATGTTTGTATCAAATAAGTCAAAGATTAAAGATGCTTATAGACGATACTATACAGATGCATTTTCAGTGGGATTACCCATTGTTGAAATGGATTCTTTGATCATTGATGCTATGTTTATTGTTTATTAAACACCTGTAAGATTCTACAAAACGTTTGGTGAATATTTGTCAGTTTTATTTAGAAAGCATGTTCTTTTACATTTGAACCAGGGTTTAAAAGAAGTATCTTTAGCCTTTGATTCTGTTTTAAGTGACCCGTATTCTCCAAAATGTTTCATGAGGAAGAAAAGAGATGGAGACAGTAATATTAGCCCAGTTGAAAATCTTGATGTTAACACATGTTTACCATCTATTTGGAAACTGTTCATGCAAAATAGGGGTAATAAAACGGAGTATCTTAAGTTAATGGAAAAAGAATTAATTCATCTAGGTCTGTATCTATTGCCATCGAATAAAAGTTTTGTTATTGGTGGAATACATGAAGCGGGGGCTGATATGGTTAAAAGTGGAAGTAATACTAAGCTCATTTCCCACAAAACAAAAATAAAAAAGAAGCAGATAGTTTGGTTTGGTTTTATGCGAAACTTAGTAAATTCAGCAGTCATAATATATTCTCCAGACAATGATGTTTATCATATAGGTGTTCCAAAAATGGATGAATTTAGAATCGCTGGCAAGGACATATATATACTAACTGATTTCAATGATAAACATTACATTGGCATGCATAAACTCAAACAACTGATAAATCAAGATACAGATTTTATGTCAACAAGTGCAGATTGTATGAACATTATTCAAACGTTATACATATGTACTGGTCGTGATTTTGTTTCATATTTTGTTGGACATGGCACATCCTCTTTTCTTCAAACTCTGAAAAGTCATTTCAATTTTATAAATGGTTGTAGTACACTAAATGACATCTGCATTGGTACATTAGGTTATTTCAAAGAAAATTACATGGACGGATTTCTGTCATTTATTCGTCTAGTTTGCACAGAATACTTTACGAAATACAAGAATGCTTTTTCAACATATACATTTTTGAACAGTTCAAAATCTGTATTTGCTCATTTCAAAAGTGAAGATCTTTCACTTTATGCTTTTCATGAATTATTTGTTAGGAAAATAGGACAGTATTTGTTTTTCAGAGCAGATTCAGAAGAAAAATATATCCCGTCCTTTCAGGCTCTCTTACTTCACTGGAAGAAGTGTTGCTTGGTAGTCAAAGTATGGGATCAGTGTCTCTCTTCTAATGTTATATACCCAGATCAATCATGGCTGGGCAATAAAAAGCAATGAATTAGAAATTGTATGGGACACACCTGAAAAATTTGAAGAAAAGAAATGAATCCGTTAAGCTTTGGACAGTTGGATTTGAATGTAAGAAAAAGTTTCTGTGCATCAAAATCATGTGGCTGTAGAAGAAAAAACAGGCATTGCGGACCGGCTTGTAATAAATGTTATGGGAGGGGAGTGTAACCACATACTGTCAAAGACAACCTCATACATAGCAATGATTGTGTTAGTGCAATTGAACAATAAGAAATTAAAATTACGGACTATTTTGACGTCTTTAAGGTGTCATAAACGTGCAGGAATGTGATGCGGTGGAACTCCTATTGATCAGATAAGGAGAATGTTGTATTGTTCTTGATTGTTTATATCAGATAAGGTGGACGTTGAATTGTTCTTTTATTGACGGCATGCTATTGTTTTAAGTGCTTATAAAGAAAGGATGAGAATAGCATTAATCGTTTGGTATTGTTTTTTTAATAAGATAAAGAGATGAAATAAGGTGTACGTTGCATTTTTTTTTTCAAGTGTTTGGTGTGTATACAAAACGAATATTGTTTTGTTCTTTTATTACCAACTCAGTGACTTTAAAGTATTCAATACATGTGGCTGTTTTTCTGTGAATTGAAAATGGCTCAAACACAACTTTTACAAAAGAATAATGAGATGAATGAAGAGGGATTTGAAAATATTACATGGCTACCGGGGACTAAAATAATAACATGTACTTTAGAAGCCGGTTTTATGATGGTGTTAAAAAGAAAACGACATCAAATCAAAGTGTGTTTGAAAAAAAAAAGAACGAAAGAAATTCACATTCAGTTTAAAAAAATTTGAAAACCCGTGTGATTTAAAAGAAGTATACAATTTTTGTCTTATTCTTAAACGGACTGTCATCATGTCAACAAAACAATTAATAGAGTTGGACTTTAAGTTATCACCCTTGATATTTTTTGAAGATCGTTTAAACAGCTTTGATTTGTGGACGCCTCAAATGCAACCTAACAAGTTTCAGCTTTCATCAGCTGGATAGTTTAATTTACGGGTAAAAATGACACAGTGGAGTGTTTTTCATGTGCTTTAAGACTACACAAGTGGAAAAAAGAGGAGACGATCCATTTACAGAACACAAATTGCATTCACCAAATTGTTTATTTTTAAAAACCATAGGACAGTTAAAAAGCAATATTTCACAAAATGGCATCGATCAATCTTGGAACCCTTGGAAAACTTTTGATCCACAACCGTTGTTCAATCATGGCGACCTCCATCATGGAGGTGTTGATCAGATAGGCGGGGAAAAAAAGTGACTGTTAGAATTCAAAAACAAAAACAAAAGAAAATCAAAATGTGACCGTTAGAATTTGAAAGTTGTGTGAAATATAAATACAGTAAAATGTTCAACGTTCACTCAGAACCTCTTCACCACACAAAAAGAGCACATCGTACATGTAGAATTGCTTGTTTCAATACACTATTCGAGGATATAATGAATGATGATAAAAGCTGTGATTCAATGACGGTCAATGTCGATGAAGAAGAATTCACAACTCCACCAACTGATCATTGCATTTCACCATCTACAAATGTGATGTTTATGAATTCATATTTAGACTTTCTATATGCGAAAGCATTGTGTGAAGTAAAATGAATGACAGTGAGAAAGAACTGTTATGGATGTCATACAAACCATCCTTCTCAACACCCACACGACTGTATTATGAACACTAATGATGAAGAATATCAAATTGATTTTTACTTTGAAGATATGTTGAAAGCAGTAAATGAAAAGGACATTATTCAATCTTGAGAGGAGGTTATGCACATTTCAAAACTTTCCCCAGCCATTATACAATTACATAAGCGTGTCATTGAAGCAAAGACTTCCTTTGTGTGATGAAAACAGAGCAGTGGAAAAACAAAATGAAGAGAATGGTATTGACGATTACACGCTTGGAAGACACACTATTCCGCACATCATTTTCAGCGACAATAATATGTTAACAACATTTTAAAGTGACTTATTTATGTTCTCATTCAACTTGACAATTATTTTGTTTTTCTCTTATGATATGTTTTAAACTAATATTGTGTTTTCTTGTAATGTATTGTACTTTTTAAAATTGATATACCTTTGAACGTGTACCTTTGAAGATTGAGGTGTTCTGATTTATACATTAAAATGAAATGTAAAGTATGTTTATACATAAAAATGAAATGTAAAGTAAAGTAGTTCACGCGTAATTTTGCATGAAAGCGCGTTAGGTTACTCCCAGAGTATTTCTTAATTTTGAAATAGAAACAAACATTCAAGTATCTAAAACAATCAAGTACCTTGTCAGGTTTTACACTTAAGTAACAGTAGATAGTGTATATTAATCGGGTCCTAGGGAATGACCTATACTTCTGAAGTTCATACAGTCAGGTTCATGACCCTTATTCGGATTGTTTTGTAACAAAAAGAGTGCGAATTCGATTGTCTTACTACCGACTATAATTGCAGGAGAGAGTGTGGAGTTTTTGCGTCATGTGGCTTTTGCCTCTATTGTATCAATAATTAAGAATCACAGCTTTTTTCCTGTTAATCCGGCTGCCGTCTCTCAGCGTATTCAGCGCTTTGATTCTTTTAAAAGTACCAGTAACATTTTTTCGTTCATAGTATTAAATTCAAGAAACTTTTACCGCATTTATTACATTCTCCCATCCTGTCTCTAGTAAACACTATTGTGCGTTTACTTAGATCAAACAGTACGAGTTTTTTTGTATATATTTGAACCAGCATTCGCTTCTATCACCGTAACGGAATTAATATGCCTGCAGCTATTCGGCATTAAAACTATTTTAAATTTTTTTTTAATTTTTAGTGACTAACTTTTACGTCTATAGCAATTATTTGATGCATATAGTCATTTACTTTAAATTAAATAATATAAAAAAGACCCCGACTTGAATTAGTAATTACAAGGTGACATTATATGGGTCAGCTTGACGTTGAATTAATTCGATAGTTCTTATCGACGATAATTATTTTCATATTCGAGTCTGTTATAAACATATTTATTATTTCTTATGGAGTGGTATATTTGGGTCAACTGAACTGGGTGTAGACCAATCTCTCATCACCAACGCCATGGAGAAATCGACAGAAATCATCTCTCCGATTTTGGCGCTGCTAACCTCAAATGGAACGTTGATGAGGCGAGGGGATCTTTTGCTAGAATATCTAGAGACTAATGTTTCTAATATAGGCAACAGTTTTAAAATGTTTCCGATATCATCGTTGCTTAAACATACTGATCTTTATCCACCCTGGCGTTCTCTTTCTAAACGTAAAAGAATATGTCCGCAGTAGCAAGTCCTATTCCAAAGAACATTTCACGTCCTCGCACAAATTAGAACAGTCCAGCGTTAAATCGGAGTTGTTTCCTTCAATCGTTTTTAAAAATTTTGTTTGAGCGTAGTCCTGCGAGGACTCCGAGTTTTTTACCCATGTTCATTTAGTCTGAAAAGTAAGAAACGAAATAGAATCTCTGTTATTAACAATACACGATCTGACGGATGATTAATTTTAAGCAAACCCGGAGGTAGCTATGCACCGCTTTAACGTTGGAGCGAAAACTCTGTATGTCCCGTTTTATCGATTTTTAGTCCATAGCCAACAGTACGAGGGTGACAAACTCTTCTATCTTACAGCACTGACTTTACCAGCACACATTTCCGAATAGCCACGAACCGGCTTCGGGCGTTTCCGTCGACCGAACGTGTGCCTCCGTGCACCGTTTTTAATTGCCATTGCGTAATTTACTGGAAAACTAGCGGTCAAGCATATAAAACTTACCTGTTGACCCGGTCAGAATAGCAAAAAATAACCTCTATTCAAATATTTTAATTATTTATTACTTATAATATAATTATATAATCGTAATATATTTGGGAAAACTTAGCGAATTCTTTAACCTTTCCTCCCGAATTGGACTCGCCCAATCAGCATGCCGATCAGATCAAAGCGGTGTCGGTAATCGAAGAAGAAACACACCATAAGTTAGTTTAGTGCGCATTCTGTTCGAGCAACTCTAGATATGTTGGGTTTAATTGAGGTAAAATGATCAGAGACACGCGCGTTAAATAATATACCTAAATTATTATTATCATTATTGATATTATCACCTCAGTGTTATAAAGGTTATTGTGTTAAAGATATATTTATGACCAACATGTAAATTCCCTCTCAAAGTTCTAGGTGAGTGCATGCTTCGTATGCTAGTTATGCATATTCATTTCTAAACGCTCTCTCTCGATCTGTTTTGTTCTGTACTGATTTAACTAGAATGTAGCATTGCAACGAAATATAACCGGTGAGTGGGGTGGGTATTTACCGGACTATTATATGGTACAAAAATCATTAAAATATTACCGAAACAGGTAATTATTACCCACACAAAAATATCACCGCGCTAAAATATTACATCGCACCAAAATATTACGCATGTGCAGAAATAGTACAGGTACACCATTTTGCTATCTTGACAGCTGTGACAACCGTCCACGCTTAACCGCTTATAGTCAAAATGATTAATCTATGTGTCAGGGATACGATGGAATGTAATAAATTTTACTTTATTAGAGAATCTAACATAAAAAAGGTAAAAACTTTTTCCTAGATCTACTGTAAGTCTTCATCATCAAACATGTTGATTGTATTCCAATCTCCACCTTTATGGATATTATCTATGAAAAAATTGGTATGCGGAGGAATAAACACAACGCTACGTTTATTTACGTCAAAGACATAAGATTGGATGTTATCACCAGACTGTTATATAGTACAAAAATATTAAACTATTACCGATACACGGGATTATTACCTACACCAAAATATCACCAAGCTGAAATATTACAACACACCAAATTATTACCGGTGCGCAAAAATATTACCCATGCACTAAATTATTACCTGCACCAAAATATTACCGCGCTAAAATATTACATCGCACCGAAATATTACCGGTGTCACGAGCTACATCCTATACTACTGATATTATCATGCTTATCTTAGTAATCAGGCATTGGCTTGATTTGAAACTTCATTAACATGTCCAACGGAGCGTCTATTGCAATTAAGATCAATTTTGTCTGGAATTAACCCATATAAGGCCACTTTTGGAATTAGACTTTTTGATAAAAGTTTTCAATGCAAAAGAAAACTTGGATACAAGTTCATGCTTTTATCTACGTGATTTCACGTTGGATTGATCTCCGAATCCAAAAGCATTTTCAAGGGTATCAGACTATCATGGCTGATTCTTTCATTAGGGGTTTGTTAGGGACAGGAATTCAATTTTATTTTATTTTATTTTACCAACTTACATTTCAAATAGTTTTCTAAGATGCCGTCTTACGGACATTTATTGTTTTAAATCCCCATAAAGCCTAATACGTTACCATAGCAACGCTTGAGTGTTCAACACACACACACACACACACACATATATATATACTTTATTTTTCGCAATGTGTAAAATATGTTTATTTAAATCCAGTAAAACAGTTTTATAGAGACATGTACTAAACAGAGTTTTTATTATTTTTTTTGAAACCTATAGGTATATTTTTTGTTAACGCTGTGACGTGCGACTTTCTCAGCATGTTAGTATCAGACAATTAGATTGATCAACGATGAATAACCTGTCCGATATTGCAGGGCAATAAAATGAAAAATATGTTTCAGACAATATCCGACACTTTGTGGATTGTCTGCTGTTAACGAGATACGAGGCGGAATAAGAAGATGGGAAGGAAGCTCTGAAGTCGCTCACCAAGAAACACCTTGTTCAGACGTGCTCTGATATATTCTTTGGTAAGATGTGATATCCTCCCTTACCCCAAATTAAAATGCACTAAGCAATACACTGTAAAATTTTCAAAATATTGATATCCCATGAGACAATGAAATCTACACAAAAAGATGAAACAGCCAATCAGATGGGCGGCTTTATCACACACCTCTTTGAACATTGTATAGCATTATAATGACCATGGTGTTCACCAGTACTGAATAGCCTAAGTTAACAAGGATGGTAATAGATGATTATATTGCGACTTCACGTCGTTGTAATTTATACCCAGGCACTAACCTCTTTATTTGTAATTTTGTAAACACAGATAACCTACACAAATACTAACCAGGTATTTATCATACAGTTACTGATACTCTATGTGGATTATCTATGGGGCTTTTTTTGTTTTTTGTTTTTTTTCGTACTTGGTTGCCTTAAAGGCCCATTAGTTACCATAATGATTCATTTTTCAAGAAAAAATATTGTAGCGTTACTCAAACTTATTACATAATGTGTAAATATCTGCTGTAAAATAACTGTTAAACGCATTGAAAATGTTGATCAAATTATGCAAATTAGTATTTTGGATGGATGTCAAATTACTTTTTTTTGTTTAAATTTTGCATTGGCGAGTATACCCGAGGGCAGTCTGTTATCGGAAATAATATGAATTTGAGAAACTGTCGTCGAATCACAATTTGTTTATCTGCTACGTCATCAATTTATGCACTCTTGATTCGCTAACGGAGATACACGGAATGATATGGAAAATTGACAAAAAAAGGCGTAATATGCAAATTGGTTATTTTTGTAAACAATTGAATGAAATGAGTAAAATATATTGTTTCTTATTTATTCCTTGTAGTAACGTTGTTGTCAACGAGTATGTACAGATTGCATCTCTTAACATATCTATAGCATACACCTTGCCTTCCTATCTGAAAATATAAACTGCGCAAGAATAGTTGGCCTTTAAACATATACAGACTGTCTTGGTATATTATATAAACAGTTTGTTTTTTCTTGAAAAGCGTATGGCAAATCAATGTCAAATAAAAATTGTTTTGATATTCCATTAACAACTTTATTACATTGAAAAAAAGTTTATCTTCTTTAAAATTATCTTTTTATCAAGTAATCTTGCCTTATGCAGTAAAGGAACAATATGTCAACTATACTTAATGCGCTTAAGTCCAGTGGTAACGTTCATGACTGCGGATTTGAAGGTTGTGGGTTCTAACCCCTTTTTATGACCGTCCTAGACGCAAGGTACTTATCCATTCCAGGCGTCGTTTAAAGATAAGTAAAAGTAGATATTGTTTCTCGATCGACGTAAGATAAATCAATTTAAAATAATACTTGCACTTTAATTGAAATCTTTAATACTGAGATTAAGGCTATGTTTATGAATTTATGGCTTGAATTTATGTTTCAGTTGGAATCGAGACTTCACGTGTAATTCTCAGCTATGCTTTGCTATACATGCTAGTATACCCGGAAATACAAGAAAAGGTTCAGGAAGAAATTGACCGAGTTGTGGGTATGGACTGATTTTTAAAAAAAAAAAAAAACTTTTATAGGTTGTTGGTTCAGTTGCTGTTGAAGGACGCCGCGTTTGTTATAAGTTATGAAGTTAATGAGGACGCAAAATAATGTATACGATCCAACATTTACTTGCATCATTCTTGACAGAATGTTGTTGTTGAAAGACTGTAAAAATATAGCGTGCAGTATTAATATATCCAGAAAAGTCGAAAACTTGAAACAAACTCATTTAAACTTAGGAAAACTGCCGACGTTTATCTTCTGACGAATACACGCGGAAACGCTCGGAACGTCATGAATATTAATGTGGCAACAAACAGGCTGCACGTGTTTCTCGCCAATTTACATTAAGCTGTTGGGGACTGATATAAGAAACACTTGTTTACATACGGCAACCATGCATAGTTCCAGTTCCTTTTTTCTTTGGTATTGTCTTTTTTTTCAATAAAGGATAGCATGAATGCTTTCAATTCCCCGTGCATATTTTGTAATTCCAAATATTGATATAAAAGTATTTTTAAGACGGTTTGAAAAACTCCTTAAACTATCCAATATTTCATAGAAATTTATATCGTCCCCGGGAAACTCTGTGTGTCTTCTCTATATTTCGGCCTTTCTGTCTTTCATAGAACTTCTATTTTCATTGCTTTCAAAATTTGTTCAGCTATTTTGTATCGGTGACATTTTTCCCCGCAACTTTACAGCACTTAGTGCATCACTTATTACTAGCGAGCCTTTCCGAGAATGGCGGACGCATTTCCGTAAACTCCCATGACATGTTTCCTGAATATACTGGAGTCACAAGTCGATTTATTCAAGAATATTTTCGTAGATTTCATTTTATATCGTCAATGTTTCAAAAATGAAGATTTTTCCTATCCAATATGTATTTAAAAGTTAAGTCGAATACATCTTTAATCAAGTTCTAACATTGTGTGTGTCATATTCCAAGACGATCATTCGATAAGACACACACACTTATGAGCAAGTACTGATTTTTCTGTAAAGAAACCTTTATGATTACTTATTATGCGAAAAACTTTACAATACAAAATGTTAATTTGTTTTAACAGGTGAGGGTCGTTTACCCGGTATCGCAGATCGGCCAAATCTTATTTACACAGAGGCTGTATTACTTGAAAGCATGCGTCTGTTTACTGTACCTCCAACGGGAGTATTCCACCAAACAACGTGCGACACTTCAGCAGGTGGTATTGTTTTTATTCTATGTATGAAATTAAATCAAATCAATTTGGTGGGTAACATGCTTTGGTGTGTTTTATAAATCAAAAAAATACCACAATGACTTCAGTTTTAAAAAAAACAACCTTGCCTTACATATCAGATACGTTGATCCTGCAGTTACCAACCTCGTTTTACTGAGGAAACCATCAAAATCTGTCAAACCAAACAAGGAAAACTAGGCATTGGGACCTTATGAACTAACCTGAAAACATTAGTCTTGAGAAAACTGGTTTATAGTAGTTTGTGTACACTATTATTACAAAGTAGAAATTCAAGCAGTTTAAGGGACGTGGAAACTGATTTTAACATGTCATTTGATGGGTATAGCTTTATGCATGTTCAGTAACAGTCCTTGCAAGAGGGTGTTGGAAAAAATCTGCCTTTATATTGAGGAGATATAGGAAGCTATGCGTTTTAGAGTCGAGGTCGAAACCTTATGTTTCATACGTCGATATAGATTAGTTACCTCCATTTAAAGAGTTAACGCCGGTCGTTGGTATTACAGCATTCCATTCATTAAGCTTTCGAGTGTTTTGCGCCCATTCCACATACACACACACACACACACACACACATATATATATATATATATATATATATATATAACATACGTGAATGTGAAACCGCAATAGAAAATTAAATGTTGGACATCTGAAACACTTGTGGTTTCATATTCCATTTTATCCCGGAAAGGTTGTATATCAGTTATATATGATTGGTGTCATTATTACAGGTGGCTATTATATCCCAAAAGGTACTGTTGTTGTCATTTATCACTGGGTGCTCCATAACGACCCTAGTGTATTGGAAGACGTCGAAGCATTCAAGCCAGAACGATTCTTAGATGAAAACGGAAAACTGAGACCAAAACCCCGGAATTGGCTCCCATTCTCAGCTGGGAAAAGAGTATGTCTCGGGCAGTTTGTTGCAAAACCTTAGCTTCACCTGTTTTTTGCAGCGCTCTTGCAGAGGTTTACTTGGAAACCGGAGCCTGGATTTATCCCAGTCGTGAAATATTGTGGCACTTCTGTAGCCTTTTTGCCACAGGCGTATAAGGTTGTCTTGGAGAAACGACACTGAGCTCTTTCTCTGTCACTGGCACTAGAACCGCAGAATTACTATTTTTATCCCTCTATACTGAATTATGAACCTGGTAAGGAAAGGAGTCTGACATCACTTGATTACGGAGGTCGTAATATTGTACAAATGTATGCTTCAATTATATCCTATGCTCGGTTCGAACATCATCTGATATTCATTTAACACTGGTGTAACGAATACTGTTTATTATTGTTTTTTTAAAATTATTATTATGAAATTATGCATTTTTAGAGGTCTAAATTTACAAATGTTAATTAACACATGGTGTAACGAATAAAAAATATTATGAAATTATGCATTTTTATTTCGCTTTCGAACATTGTCAAGGACAAATTTTGAACTTATATACATAGATATTTCTCAGTACATTGCACCCTTGCTGTCTGTCACTCGCAGGATTTATGCTCACCTCTAAATATGTTAAATCTTTCTCTATAACTTTTCTCCATTGTTCTGATGCAAAGATACATCTGTCTATCTTCAATGATTAACTGTTAATGTTTTATATCTCTCTCAAATGCATTAAACAAGATGCCCATGTTATCCCCAACCGGAACAAATGGTTTGTACTATATTTGGTTTCTTTAACATTTCTCCATATTGTACATTATTGTACTTTGATGAAAATGAATTTTTGTTTTGTTCTTTAAAATTGTCGAATGTAATAATCTGTCATTCCCTACTGCTATTGGAAAATTAGATTAAGTTCAATGCGATGATGTCTGTTTCTGCTATCCGTCAATATGCTTTGGATGTATTCAATATTACGCTGTAATAAACAAGTACTAACTTTATTCTTATTTGCTGTTGTTAAACAAAATCTTACACTGTCCCAGAGGAGCTGTCCTTGAAGATTTTCATATTTGTTATACATTACCAAAAGCAATGCCCACTGGTCAGAATAGCTATTTACTGATAAACAGAGTTGCAATCAGACAAGAGCAATTTTCTCCGTTATTTGTTTTAAAAAGAATTGATTTGATTCTTCGGGATCTATCATGAAAGGTGTAATTTTGACAACTGGGGTGTAAACTTATGATTATCTAACTTAAATTAGTGACTGTGAAAAAGGTTAACACCAACACATCCAAATGAGAAAAACAAAGCTAAATTTAAGAAGTTGGAGCTCAAT
Source organism: Solen grandis (assembly GCA_021229015.1). Taxonomy (NCBI): domain Eukaryota; kingdom Metazoa; phylum Mollusca; class Bivalvia; order Adapedonta; family Solenidae; genus Solen; species Solen grandis. The sequence continues at coordinate 35,413,401 of CM037795.1, read as the reverse complement.
TTAGTGCCAGTAGCTCCAATTTACTTTTAGATGATTTTATTGTTTAAATAAACTGATATGATATTATGTGTTATACTGAAAATTACTAGGGGATAATATTCAAACTTCAAAAGAAATAAAAAATAAACGAGATGGAAATAAAACAGTATTCAGTATATATATTTTTATTTTTCAATATAATATTCAGGATCAAAATAACGTACATTATATATATAGATACAGTGGTCACGCGATACATCGAGGTCGGACGCGATCGGCAGGCAAAAAAAAACTCGAAGAATCGCCGTATTCGAGGAATCATTTATGTGCCAAATTTCAATATATTTTCATTTGTTGATACCTTAACGTCGTCTTTCCATTAATTATTTTGTTACGTTTAGCCTTAAATAATGCTTTATAAACATAAATTATTTTTAAAAATTCAAAAAGTTACACGATCATAGCTTTCATTGTGAGAATTAAGTCAGAAATAAGTTCTTTTTTACCGATAATTTTATTGAAACCCTTTGTTTTAGTTTGTGTATATGGCGGCGTTGCGTATTTTTTACATTCTTGTAATAAACACCTAAAATTATACCGTGGTTCTTCAAATAAATGATTACAGAGAAAATGAACTACACACAAACAAACAAAATCGGCTCCTTTAATGACAAATGATTAATCATGCAGACCCGTCACAGTTTGTTACACGATCAGTAGGTGTGAAAATACTTTCTACATGGCCGTGTTGATATAACGACTCACCAATGTACTCTAATGAAAACCATCTTGACCAAGGTGTTAATTGCAGGGACAGATAGTATGGTTGTCAAGTAGATATCGACTTCGAGGAATCGCATAGAAATCACATAGGATATACTATCTAGGGACCAATGACGGAGCTCGAGGAATCCAAAATCGCATGTTTGAAGAATCGCCCTTAAATTTATATAGAATGAGAATGGCTAAATCAAGGGACCGGGCTTGTAGCTCGAGTTATCGCCGGTACTCAATAAACCGCCACATTGAGGAATCGCGTGACCACTGTAATTCATTTTGCCTAATATTTTTGTATCCATGTCAAAATCCTACCAAAACTCCATGTCTTAGTCTTATTCTTATTGCAGAAACTTAACTTGATATTCATTTTATTATTATTATTATTATTATTACGTTATAGACGTCAGTCACTTATATTTTCAATCAAATTAACATAAATGATTTTGAAAATTTATACCCAAAAATTCAAGTAAAAAAGACACACTTCAGTTTCAATCGTACAAGTATGTACTTTATATTTCCATTATTCGTTTACGGCTTAGCGATTAGAGTAATTTGAATTATCCCATTTATATATAACGGTACATCTTTCATGAATTTACCTGTTGAAATCAATCTAGCCGATCATTCAAATATATATTTTTAAACAAAAAGCGGTCATATCGTAAACACAAATATTTAGTAGTATATACCGCAATGTATATCAATAATACATGTATATGGAATTCACAGATAAATTAAAATTTTGGTAGACTCAAGTGTGTGCATTTGTTTTTCCTCATAAAATGCACAAAAAAGTCATATTTCAGAATTCTTGCAAGAATCACTATCTAACGGCGGCGGCGGCGTGATTTCAAATAATAATTCAAGCTTTCTACGTTATTTTTATAGCAACCTTGCATATCTCTGTCTAGTTTGCTTATCTCCCCTCTACTTTCTCTCTCCTCTCTTTCTCTCCCCTCTCTCTCTCTCTCTACAACGTGCTAACTTTGTCCACTTATAATATATATATATATATATATATATATATATATATATATATATATATATGAACATACGAAACGAGATTTGATAACCCGAGTCATAATCATTGTCGTCATTCATATGTCACAAAATTATCATTATATAGAACGCCATATAAATGATATAGAGAGTATTTACAAATACGAAGGTAACACAAGCAACATGCACATATATTATAGCAGTGAAAATGTGACATTAAATTACATCAAACATGTACATTTTAAACAACAAAAGACTAATGTGAGAGATGAAGAGAGAAAAAAGATGAAAATAATAGCAAAACAGAGTGGGAAAAAGAAGGGAGAAGAAAGAAAACCATTCTTATTTTTGGAAACACTTTCCGAAACGAAACGAAAGCGCCTATAAATGCTTGTTACTATATGTTTGAACAAGTAGTACATAACAGTCCATTAAAAAAATTAATGAGCTGGCATGCAAATAAGTATATATTTAACGGGTAATATATAGCAAGGACATGAGAACAAAAACAAACACTTAGTCATAGAAGTCATAGATAGACACGAGTACTGTACCAATGCAACATAAGGGGGGTGTGTTTGTGTGTGTGTGTGCCCCATTAAATTAATATACCGAAGAACAATAATGAACAAGTCTTCATACTTTCCTTCCACTCTATTTACAAGCAAAGGGTACCTTACCCTTAGTAAAATGTTGACCAAATCCCGTTTCCTAACATAATTCAGATACTCGATTACGCTGCCCCCAAAGATATTGGATATCTTATCAAATAGGCATATATGCATATATCATTCATTCGGTACATTCAATTATAATGTTATCAGTAAAAAAATTAAAATAAATTTGCAATGTAAAAGAGATTTAGGTTTATTTCTAACAAACAGCCATAAGTCACATACATTATAAGTACAGTGAACAGACCAAATACGGGCACTAACCAGTTTTTTCATTCATTATTATTAGGAAACATAGCACATGAGGCGTAGCTGTTAAAGAAGCTGTCTAAATCGTTCATTGACAAAATGCTATAAATGTCGGAAAAGAAATAAATATTGCTGACTGCATTTATTAAAAACATGTCTTTGATACAAAAATTGCCATTTAATCGATACATCTGTCCGAAAGGTTTTAATTTTATTTTATCACATTCAGCTTTGAGAGGAGGACAGCCAATCAAACTAGGCTCTACATCAGTGCGTGTTGTCATTGCTAATCCCTGAATAGATTAATATATAGACGATGGCGCGTTCAAGACGGACGATCTCGCGATCAAAAAAGGCCGTACAAAGACACCGTATCATAGAGTGCCGTAGGAAGCACAATATCAATATATATTCCTTTACATGTCATTGGGTTTAAACGAGACCCAAATAAAGTGCAATTAATCATACTGAAGAATTTTTTCCTATATTTTCTTGTAAAATTGTCAATCTTATCACGAGATTAAACAAAATAACACAAAATGCTTGTAAATTTCTACTTCATATGTAGGTTTAACACCCATTACCATGTTCGATTAGCTTTAACACATGAATTCTTGGTTTCCTTAAAAAAATATTCTGCACTTCGTAGGGTTATATTGATAGCGCCACCTACATGAATACCTTTAGCACATGTTGATCATACGCTGTAAACCGTGAACTGAAAGAGACAGGAGAAGCATATCATCCGCTACAATGGGGGCGCACATGGCTTTACCGTTAATAGTAAACCCAACACCTATGTTCACCAACTGTGTAATTAAATCATTAATATAAATACAAAAATGTTGAACATATATAGTCCTCCCTATCTCGCAGATTGTTTAACAGGGAACCAGTGAGACAGATTATTTTGGTACAGTACACAATTAGAATACGGAAGCGTATTATTGCCACATTGACACTTATTTTTTTTATTTTTTTGACACTTTAATCTGTAAAATCTGTAAAATTTATATTTTTAAACTGTATAATTCACACTTTTTTTTCTGTAAAATTCACACTTTATTCTGTAAATTTAACAGTTTAAACTGTAAATTTTACACTTTAATCTGTGAAATTCACACTAATAATTCACGCTTCCGTATTAGACAGATCAGTATGCAATGCAACAAAACTGAGCAATAACTGATGGGATATACCTTAGTTATACAATTTATAAAAGAGACCGTCATGTCAAACTCTACCAAATGCTTTTCTACGGTCTAAAAAACAAACATATAACTTACTTCGATTCTCTTTACAATAATGTATACATTCATTAGTGAGGTAAGTTGTCATAGTGCAACCAACACCTTTCTGAACCCCCCTTATAGCGGATGATTTTTTTTAATCTTAATTCATCCTTTAAGTTATGTAAGAGAACAGACACATACAATTTGAGTATAGAAGACGAGAGTGTTATTGCTCTATAACTACTAGGATCCGTCTCCTTCTTATTATCGCCCTTGAAAAGAGTTATATATGTAAAAGGGCCTTGGTTAAATTGTTATGCTTGTTTATTTTGCATTGTATTGTTCTTTACATACTGTTTAACATGTTAAGTTAACAAGGGGCATAACTCTGAAAACATAGCTTTCAGAATAATACCCCTCGTCTTACAACTGCGCCTAGTCATGATTATAAAGTATTCAAAGTTACGAGTTGATACCTTTAAAATTGTTTGATTAATGGGCTTCATTAAAGTTTTTGCACGACGCCGACAACGGCGACCAAGTGATCATAATAGTTGAACTTTTTCTCCGAAAAAAGCTAAAAACTTGAATTCATACTCTCTTGGAAACATTATTCATGGGGCAATCAAATATTAGTTGAGAATTATGTTTTGTATAGTATGTGCCATTTAACAACTACATATGATTGCAGGGTCAGTTTCCGGAATGCTATCAACGAAATACACGATTCGAAAAGTAACATTTATGAACCAGGAAGGCTTGGTCATTTAAAAATTTGAGTAAGGGTAGTTAAACTTCAAAGACTGGTTGGCCCGATGTCGGAATAATAAGACACGATGTAGTGTCATGCCACTTGTATACTGTGTGATACTGCAGTGAGGCAGCACTATACATGTATATCTGTTTCATGTTGAAATGTTTAACTCACGTACACCAGGTCGACACCTTGCTTTTGATGTCGCATTATGGCTTTGTCTCCGAGTTGATTGATTTCACTATATTTTCCGACAAAAAAATCGTTTCGTTCAGGTCAATATTCTCTATAGAGTAGTCATCGTTATATACGTTTTTTCTCTGAAATTCATCTTTGAAAGTGGAAAAAATGTACTGAGAAACACTGCGAGGTGCGAAAACCTTATTCAACTTCATTTGATTTATAGATATGAATATCGAAATGAATATCTTTGATATTTTTAAATTGCACGTTACTAGAACGGATCGGCGCGATAAATTCTTATTATAGTTTGTCCTACATAACGTCCATTGAAAACTTGTGTTTCGTTTAAAACTTGAAAAAAATATACTACACAAAATGAACCGAGATGTCTTGGCATATAGAGAATATGAGTATGTATGGTGTGTATTGTGCCCACGTGACGTGGCGGAGCTATTTGCGGCTTCGACTGCTTTACGTCATGTTTTGCCAGCTTAAAATATAAGTTTACCCAGAAACACTGAATCTGAACCATACTTTAAACATCACTCGAAACTGTCCATCAAACGGGAGGCGGGTCCATATGCGAGGTCAAGACCAAATTTGTATGGCGAACGTGATAAACTGTAAATATGCTATATTTGTTATGGATTTATCGCAGCGCTTCGCTTCATGTCACTTGCAATGAATTCCATTAAATTTAAGGTATAAACGATAAGTGATATTTAACGAACTCATGTTTTGCAAACTTCGCCAGATTTTGCGTTTGATTTCGCATAGCAATGCCACATTTGTATTGATTGGCAGACTTATGTACAATGTCATCAGTGATTTTTTATATTGCATTTAATATTTGATTCAAATTTTGTAAAGCAGATAACGTAAATCTATGCTGTTAGAAACTGAGTTTTATTGTCGGGGCATTCAGTGGCGCCATTTAGACTATGTCTAATAAGAGTAACAAATGAATTGCAATAGGATTATAATGATTGTGTACGTTTTAAAAGCATCTGTCAATAATTCAAATATTACTCTGATTTAGAATGTAATGTGTCAGAAAGGCACTTCATTTTCATTTGGGTATATTGTTCACCCAACGTAGAACCGCTTTGATGTAGTTTTTTTTTCTCGAGTATATATAATATTAAATCACATGTAAATTAGTTGACGAATTCTAAATTGATCATTAGTAACGGACCAGTCGTTAGGACACCGATTCTTTGAAAACTCTAACATTTATAAGCTTTAAGTATTTACGCTGATTTAGAATGTAATGTGTCAGAAAGGCACTTCAATTTCATTTGGGTTTATTATTAACCCAACGTAGGACTGCTTTGATGTAGTTTTTTTTTCTCGAGTATATATATTATTAAAGCACATGTTAATTAGTCGACGAATTCTAACTTGATCATTAGTAACGGACCAGTCGTTAGAACACTGATTCTTTGAAAACTCTAAATTTTATAACCTTTATGTGTTTTGTTGTTCATATTGTGGCTTACTAATTGTATGTAGTGCAGAATTATAACTATGGAGAGCCATGACTTTCTTATACCATTCTTTTACAATGCATCAATCCGAAGAAGCATTGCATGATTCTTTTTTATACGAACAACAAAAAAATCTTTAATGTATAGAATCAGCTGTTCTTTTATCAAAACTCTTCATATGAAATCGATTGATCATCAAATTTTGTAAACAGGACTATTTGGTCCTTTATCTCATGAATAATCATGTACAAATGAATGACTTGATGAAAATAATTGTCTTAAGTTTTAAATAATCATATGAAACAATATATGTTTCTTTCCTGTGATGACAAATCAAAAGAAAATTATTAGGTAGAATACGGAGAGAGAGAGAGAGAGAGAGAGAGATGAAACAATATATTTTTCTTTCTTGTGCTGACAGATCTTAAGAAAATTATTAGGTAGAATACGGTGAGAGAGAGAGAGAGAGAGAGAGAGAGAGATCACTTTTAAGTGTACATGTATATAAGACTATTACCGCATAAGCATCAAAAAATATTATAAAGATTAGCATCGAGGCCGCAGCGCTCATTACACACAATACTCACACATGCGCACAAAAGATCCCCAAAGAAATCTAAAATTTGGACCTCTGAGTACCCTTTTGAATTCCTTATTGCGGTTCTAATTTCAAACTCCCGGGGCAAAGCTCTAGACACCCCACCGCCATGAAGGGCATGAACCCCCCACCTTGTGTCTGTTTACTTATCTTTATCTCAAAGCCTGACGACACCCATGAACATGCTTCTTTTTGCTATCATTAAAAGAATGTGTTGTTGTTAAGGGTGCCGTATGGTATCTTTTTTTATTTATAATAAATATACAAGTTAATGAAAAGAAATTCCCTTATGAAGAATAGAATACATTTAAGACGATTTCCATTGTATTCATGCGTACTTTGTAAGTTAGGTTGTACTGCTTATGTCTCTTTCTAAAGTAGGATTCCACCGACAATTCTTGTTAGTTATTAAGTAATGCATTATATTAGCATAGTCGTGTACTTGAAATCTTCATAAATCAGAAATGGAGTAAAGTTGAACCTGTATTTACGGTCACCTGTATTAAGCGGTCAACCTGCATTTAGCGGCCAATTTTAAAATCACTAAACTATAGAATTTTGCATATATTTAACCTTAATTCAACGGCCACCTCTGTTAAGCGGTCACTTTCTCTTGTTTTCTGGACTGACCGCTTAAGACAGAGGTTGACTGTATGTTACTACCAAATTAAAAATTATACGAGAAAATATCATTTAGCGCTAAGTGTTGTTGGTTTAATTCGAGCCCGCATATATAAATTAAATATTACCACTTGACTAGAGCGCACGTTTCAGGCGTTTCAGCGGGGTTTTTTTTCCAACGGACAGATTTTTCATCAAATTTTGCACAAAAGTGCTTTAGAGTATAACTAAAAGATATATGAATTAAAAATAAGGGGTCACCATGCTCGTTATAGGGATTTAACTTATGGTAAAACATCACTGTTTGCTAAAATTTAGAATTCTTTCATAATGGTTTCTGAAGAAACCTGATTTTAATATCTGTGGCCATAATATATATCTCAAACTGCAATATGACTAAAGTACACTATCTTCCAACGGAAAGCGTAGCGTATCATGTATAGAGGAGGTAACTTTAGTGAGATTGCGCTAATTGCATTCCATAATTATAAAGTGAACTGTATGTATTTCATACACTCCATTTGAATATTAAACAAGGAAATTATTGATGCAAAGCATCAAAGGTCGCCGCAAAAGGAATAAGCAAGAGGAAAGGCATTGTACATGTTTTTATTAGAAACAGAAGTGCAATAATAACAAGAATTTTTAAATATTTGAGCATCATCATATTGTGGAAGAAATACATAACCATTGACATGTTACATATTGAGAGTATACCATGCAAAATACACAAACATTATCACATACAATGAGATCATACCCTGAAACAATGAGATAATATTTTGGAAAAATACACAAACATTATCGCATACAATGTGTTCATACCCTGAAACAATGAGATAATATTTTGGAAACATACACAAATATCATCACAAACAATGTGATCATACCCTGAAACAATGAGATAATATTTTGGAAAAATACACAAATATTATCACAAACAATGTGATCATACCCTGAAACAATGAGATAATATTTTGGAAAAATAAACAAATATTATCACAAACAATGTTATCATACCCTGAAACAATGAGATAATATTTTGGAAACATACACAAATATTATCACAAACAATGTGATCATACCCTGACACAATGAGATAATATTTTGGAAAAATACACAAATATTATCACAAACAATGTGATCATACCCTGAAACAATGAGATAATATTTTGGAAAAATACACAAACATTATCACATACAATGTGATCATACCCTGAAACAATGAGATAATATTTTGGAAAAATACACAAACATTATCACATACAATGTGTTCATACCCTGAATCAATGAGATAATATTTTGGAAAAATACACAAACATTATCACATACAATGTGTCATACCTGAAACAATGAGATAATATTTTGGAAAAATACAAAAAATTTTAAACCATGAAACAATGTAATATCTTGGAAAAATAACAAACATTATTACATACTATGTGCCTTTTAAACATACAATGTGATCATACCCTGAAAGAATACACAGCCATGAACATGGTACAATAAGATCATTACAACTTAGAACAGAAACATGATAAGTAATAAACACAAATGTTGCTCAACAAATAAAAGCCCATTGTGATTTGTCTTTAGTCTGCTTATAGGTTCATTACTAAGGGAAAGAGAAGTGGCATTTTTTTCATAGCCAGTACATAGACTTATGCGAGGAACCAAATTATGAAGATTGGCAGGTCAAAATTTACAGAAGGTATTTAAAACTCAAAGAATGAGTATAATGTTAAAAATTCAATGAATCGACAGAATGACCGTCGATGTCTTAGTAACTCTCTACACATTTATAGAAAATAATTGATTATTTTCTGTTATTAATTTCTAATTTCTACACACCACGTTTTTACAGTAAATTGAAATAGATTTTGTGCTATTTAATAGATATCCCATGTTTCTCCTTCCTTAATATTGGACCTTTAAGCTTAAAGAAAGCAGTACATATGTCAAGGTGTTAAAATTTGGTATTTAGCAACATGCAAGATATAAAATACTTAAAGCAACAAAACATAAAGAAAAGTAATAAACCCAAATGTGCAAAAGAAAAATTGACATTAAAATTAAATATAAGCTATAAACATAATTTCAGAAACAAGAACTTGCATGAATGTTATTACCTTTGTCATATTTTGCGTAAGTGGTTATGTCATCACATTGAAAAATTTACTGATAATAGATAAAAGTCAACATGGTTAATTATAATGTTTGTTGAAATATTAAGATCCCTATTTCCAATAGGATAATAAAAGCATATTATTGGAAAACTTATTTTAGAAGACAAAAAACAACAAATTTTTTTCAAAAAAAAAAAAAAAAAAATTCTATATTTGTTTGACCAATTACATTTCACATTTTAAAATTTAACAAAAAAAAAAATAATTTATGGTTATGTGTTAATAAAATAGGTATAACCAAACAGTTATTAATGATAATTTTTGGAATAATTCAAACATTGAAACCAAGAAAATATTTTATGTTTTTTAGATATCGGTATTATGTTGTAAATAAAACATTTAAATAAACCATTACAGTTTATTTTAATAGCATTGTGTAAACAAAATAATCTGAATAGAGAATTAGTTATAACTTCTCTGTATATAGCAAGGTACTTGTAAAAAAAAACACACCATAATATTTATTTTTTATATGAATGATTTCAGACTGCCATGACACTCAAAATACAGCATAGCAAACATTTGATTTCTGCTCCTTACCTATTGTGAAAGAAATAGGTATAAAATAAAAAAGGCACTGGTTGATACAGTAATTGATCTACAATTATTTAAAAAAAGTCAAAGAATGCAATTTTAATATTATAATTCTGCTTTATACAGAGAAATTTAACTTTGCCTTTAACAGATTAAGTACTATATTAACTTTTACTGGATTGGTCGATTTACCAAACATACAATCGAATAAATAATCAAATTACAAGTACATGGTGACTAGAGTTCAACTGTTTTTGCGTGTTCACTTACTAAAGTTAAAAATGCGTTTACTTCGCACATACCCTTTAAACAAACAAGGTAGACTCTCAGCTAGAAATGCCATCAAGGCAATTGGGTCTTCATTTTCAATAGTGAAATTGCCAAAAATTATTTTGGCATCATTTTCAAAAACAACAGTCTCCATCGTTCTTCCATTTGATAATTGCACATCGATATTTATTCTGCATGTTAACTGGCCTGTTGTGCCAGAACAGGTTGGGCAAACACCTTTGTTCATTTTCTTTTTGTAACATCCTGAAATGTAGAAGGTAATGAATTCATAATAATCTTTAGTAAGAATATGTTTTTATTATTTGTTGGAGACTGTAAGCATTAATAAAGCTGCAAGGAACAAAAAAGCTGTCGGAAGTTTCCAATCAATCATATATTGCAAAAGTATATATGTCATGGAAAAACTAAGTGGCCTATGTTAGTATATAATTATAAAGAAGTTATCTGGGAAAAACATGTTTTCACACAACAAAGAAGGAAATAAAAATAAATACATGACTTGAAACTGAAGTTTACAAGACATGTGAACAATTGGCATTAAACTATGTATTGTAAAAAGTTAACTGCAACAATTGCTTACCATCATAATCACATGCTTGATAAACATGCACATTAGATATTGAAAGAACTTCAATTTCCTCTTGGGTTGGTATTGACTCAGTAGTTCCAAAGTCAGCATCATCGGAAAACTGCCTGTTTAATTCCTCTGTCAGAGGTACTGTGACACTGTCACTAGCTAAGAACTGCAGAGAAATAGTTTAAATATCATGTTACAAATATTAAAAATGAGAACAGAGCCAAAATATGTGTTCATAAATAGCAAGAATAAGTAATAATACTGATATAATATTGTTGATAAATGAGACAATGTTGAAACAATTTTTATTTGCAATGATATTACTAATGGAATCAACAACTTTGTGCTTAGGCCTATTGTTATAAAATCTTATAAATTAATTTTTACTGAGAAATGATTTGTTCATTATGATAACAAAAAAACAACAACAAAAAAAACAAAAACAAACAGTTGCATGTGTAGTGCATATTTTTATAGACCAACTGTCTTTAATATCTTTGAAAGTATGCATAAAGATAACTTTACTTGAACACTGTTTATAATAATACACACCTGGTGCTGTGTTAGTGGAGATACTACAAGTTGTTCCTTGCCATTGTAAGTCTTTTTGTATAAACCGGACAACTCCACAACAGAGCCTTCTCTGCTAAATCACTAAATAATGCCACTTTCGTACATGATGTCTCATCCACGATACCAAGACATCTTACTGGTAGAGTGCCTTCTAACCGTAAAGAAACTGGAGATACCTGCCAGAGATAAAATATTAATTTAATACATAAAAATGAAAAGAATGACAAATTTAAGACATTTTATTTTAATTTCTTTTAAAAAAAAAAATTAAATCATTTTAATGAGAAACTGTAATAATATGTCAACTTCTAATTAACTAACAATAAGTTTTAACAAGTTGGCCTTTTATATTCTTTATAGTATTCTTTCAATATTTTGACTAAAACATGTTGTTATGTTGATCATCATTTTATGATACATAGCTTTTTACCTTTATCTATTTTCTCGGTATGACAAGTATATAACAATTATGAGTGAGTAAACTTATTGTAAACGTGTTTCAAGTTTTCAACCACTTACCTTTGCAATTTTTGCACATACTGTGCTTTTTGGGGGTGAACCAAGCGCCTGGGTTATTGTTCTCTTCTGACCAACTGCTGGTTCATCCTCTGGAAGCATTGGGGGATTAACCATAGTACATGTAACAGGGGCAACAATGCCAACAGTGGATGTTTGAATTACCCACACAGAATCAGGTTTTCTTACTGCATTTCAGAATCTAAAACAGAGAAATAAGGTAGCTGTTAAAATAATGTAATGAGATAATACTAACATGGGACTGAAATCATTACAAAAATACATTAAATTTTAATTTATTCTATTTTATAAAAGTTGATTTACTTGTCACTGTAGTCTGTATTGTGATTGTATTGTGAAACAGATCTACAATGAAATATATGTATTGTAAAACTATTGGATTGTATTTAGATAACTTATATATTGCACCACCATTAGGTTTTAAAAGATCTATATGATAACATGTGTCAAGAAAAAATTGTAATCAACAAAAACTAAAAAATATCACAAAGATACCTGTATGTTAACCCTTCTCTTATCATTGCGAATTTTTGCTTTTGGTAACATCTTATGTGGGTTATCTCTTCTTGGTTTCCAATTACTATGTTGAAATATCTCATCGTATTTCCATTCTTGTTGGCATACTCAAGAAGCTCCTTTGATTTTTTGATAACCCGACCCACAACTGTGACTTTTTGGTCTGCCTGGTAGAGGGAAATTTTGGAAATATGCATCAAGGAAAAACATCAAAGAACAATGCCAAATGTATGGGAAAAAAATAAAAGGCATGTAATAATTACCACTATATGATAACTTTTGTTTTTTGATGATTAGTTTTAAAAAGCACAATTATTAAATTTGTTGCACTTTTTTGCGATAGCTCAGAACACTGTATAATTGCCTATTCATGTAGAAATGAAATTAATACATGTATTTATTTTTTTCCCTCAATGCAGCATATTAAATAATTTATGCTATACATGCACTGATAAGAGACTTAGATGTAAGACATTGTAATCTTGAAAATTTATTAAGGTATGGAATTGGTTTTTATGCAGAAATCTGTGTGTACTTTAGATGTATGCATTAAAAAGCTCCATGTAAAATTATATTTATCGTCATCTCAAAGTGGATACAGCTTTTAACTTTGATATGACAATAAAGAAATAGTAGAAGACAATAAGACAAATAATTATGTCAATAAATCTGCTAGTTGTGAAACTTGGCATATAAAATAATTTTCAACTTGTCATGCTTAGTTTAAGTTTTAGAGGCATACTAAGCACAAGGAAGATGTTGATTATAAATCTGAACAATAAATCTGTTAAAAAAAGTTATTATTGAAGATAACTATGTTCAAACAGAGATTCTATGTTTAAAATTATTTACAAGTTGTAAGTTAGTAAACTAGGAAATAATCAACAATACAATAATTCCAACTGTACAAAACTGTATTCGGTAATTAATTTCTATTGAAGTTAGGATACCTTACAACTTCCCTTTTCTTCGAAACCAAACATTATACGACGAACAATAAATTTTCTTTTCTTTTCTTTTTGGCTCAGGTGTTTTGACATACCAGCAACCAAAATACATGAAACTAAAGTTCTCTAAAGAAGCTGGTCTGTCCCTGTAGTAGTCTAATATGTTGTGCTGGAAAATATTAGTATCATCATCACTAAGATTTTCAAGTTCACATGAAGAACGTAACATTTTCATGCGTTTCTCAAAAGGCCATGTGTTCAAATACACAAATTCTCTAGAAGCATGTAACAATTGTAATGTGCCCATCCTAAATGCTGCTTCTTGAGCACTCATTCGTCTGTGTTTAAGCACACATAGTCCAATTTTCATTAAACGGATGTGTCTAGGCATGGTAGAGTCTTCATTTAAAACATTTTGTATTAAAGTACCTAAAGCATTTTTTAAATCATCAGGCTCAGATTTGCATAAATATGAGCACACATAATAAGCGGCTCCTTCAGCATTTTGTACATATTGAATATCCATATTAGCCCGCCAGTGTCTAAGAATTACTGCATTGTAATCATTTACAAACCTACTCTGCTCATTTCTTGCTGTGACATAAAACCTACCTTTGTTTTGTTCATGTATATACAAGTTTCTAACAAGTCTGGTTTGTTTTGAAACCTGCCTTGGAAATCCAAATCTACACTTTCTAACATTGCCATTACAGTAAGTACTATGATGATGTATCTGAAGTCTACGAACATGGGAACACAACTCTTTTATCAACACTTTCGTCTGGCAAGTTCGAAGAAATTGTTTGATTTATGTACTCTAAAGCACTTGCTGCAGTATCATTATTGATTTCCTTAGGTATATCTTCAACCCAAAAACACATATGAATATGAGGACTTCCTCTATTTTGAAATTTTACTCGAGCAAAATAGTCAGAAACTTTGCCTAATGGTTGACGACCTTTCAAAATAACATTCTTCATTAGAGAACGAAAACGTCTCTCAAAATGAGTGGCACTAAGTAAGGGATCTGCTCTCATTGATGAAAAAAAAAAAGATTTACCACATGCTTCATCAAAATCAATATTTTCAAGACTCATTCCCAGTTCTGGCCAATGTAAACCATCTGCAGACAAAGTCATGAATAATGTAGGTGTCCCTAAACAACGAAAAGTAGCCAATAAGTCATACAGCATGTTTTTGAAATATGCAACACTACCTTTAATGTTTTTCATAAACATGTAAGAATTTTCTAATAAATCAGGATTACAACCTTCCTTTAAAATACATTTTAGGCATCAAACGTATCGGTCTTTGTTGTTTAAAACCATTAATACCAAATGGAAATAACCAAGGAAATGCTAATTCTTCTCCATTGTCAACCTCCAAAATATGAGCAGGTTCATTTCCATTTCTGGGAATATTTAATTCTTTGGCCGAAACTGATTCTACGAAACATTTGTTTGATGGATTTACTGGTATAAGTATATCTTCATCAAAACTATCACCAACACATTCTTGTTCTAGTTCTACCTGGTGGTAATTCCCATTATCAGATCTTATATTCAAATCTCTGTACAATACATTATTTTCCTTTAATCACGATAATAAACACTTTAAGTGCTTCTTTATGAATAATTTAGGCCATTGTCTGAAGTCATGCGGAAATTAATAATGGACCCGATTCTAGCCATAATTTTTGTGCGATTGAGAATTTAATATTGCGTGGACATAATTCGAAATTCATCCCGCGTCCATTTAACCGATTTGAACATTTCGCTCAGTTTCGTATCCCGGGTTTGTCCTGGGACTGCCGAGCAGAGACAATTGATAAAACAGACACAGATTAACATACAATCCCCGGATTTTGACGACAATTTTTGAGTTGGTACGAGTTGCTTTGAAAATGGGTGGGAAGTAATTGCATCTCCTTAATGATAATTATTTCCGTAAATATGTGCTTTCCATTTTTTAGACGATTAAGCCTTCAGAATTATATAACGTTGAAAAAGAAAGACAGGCTTACAAAAACCTAAATTCCGGACGAAAGCACCAACGAATTAGATCTCAGCCGTAAGATTTACCTGGTCCCATTCAGTAGTGTTGGGAATCAGACTGAAAAGAATACAGTCAAACCTATCTTAAGCGGTCAGTCAAGGGAGCAATAGAAAGTGTTCCTTTAACAGAGTTGACAGCTAAATGAAGCTTAAATATATAACAAAATGCTATGGTTTGATTTATTAAAATTGACCGCTAAATGCAGGTTGACCGCTTAATGTAGGTGACCGCTAGTATAGGTTCAACTGTAATTCGATTATCAAACAGCCAGTTGCTTTTAAATTCTTCATTCATGTAAATAATGTACTAAGAATTTAAAACTTGAATTATTGTAGCTTCTGATAAATTACAAAATATGACAAAAATGTGAATGCCTTTGTTAAAATTTGTACCATTTGATCATTGGTCATTTTCACAGTTTACAAGTCGAACTAATACTGTAGCAATTTAAACACAAACACAGTGACAGACGGAGTTGAACCATACAATAAGCTTACCAACCAAAAACCAAAAATCCTGCTCTGTCTAAAATCATAAAATGCAAAATTCGCTGACGAATAAGAAATCATCGTTGACGACAAATCAGCGCGACCTTCGTCAACGATTCGTCGACGAATTGATTAATCAATCCAACACTACCTATAATTACGTATTTTCGTTGCTGACAATTGCAGTATGATAAAGATCATATCATTTGAACGTTGTGTGAAGTTTTATAAAACTATCCATCAAATATTATTGTCATGTGACACGTTCAAAGCTACAGATTGGACAAAGTCTTCATAAGAATTAATCATCTGATCGAGAAATCATAGCGAGTGGATGTTTCCCATTTTCCCCGCCGTGTACTGGATTCGTTCCTTGATCATAAGATGGAGAAGGTGACGTCGCGTAGGTTCAAACAGTTGTACTGTCATTTTCAATAGAACAGGCAAACAATACAATACTGTTGATGGAATAGTGCTAAATCAACCAGCGCCCTAATTTAGTCAAAATCGGTGAACGTGCTCACGGCATGAAACTTTGCTGTGAATGCAACTACTTAATATATGAAAATAATTGCCATTCCATACTCTTATTAAACATGCACTTTACTATGATTGTTAATGTGAAACATGATTGTTACGAACACACGGAGAAAAACACATGGCACAACTAAGACTCCGTAAATACTGATTAGATAAAAAGTAAACCCGTATACCTGGAACGCACTATAAAATCACACGCACTTCAGAGAAAGTTCCAACCTGCATCTGTTGGTATAATTATCCATCCATCTGGCAATCATGTATGCTAACAAGTTTATTGTTACTGGTGCGGTCATCGCAATTTGCAATGCCATTTTCGGTAAATGCGCAACTATAAAAGAGTTTGCTGAATATACAATAATTCACGACGTGCACTATGATGGATTTTCAACATTACCAATGCCTGTATCTCTTTTGGGATGTGTTGTGCAATGTGAAAAGTCCCCTGTTTGCTTTTCGGTCAGCTATTTTCCGCCATTCAGAGAATGTCAGTTAACCGCCTGGAATCCGATCTTCAGTGACATAGATCCACTGTCTCCATATCCTCATACTGGATGGGTCATCTTCTACAACACACTGCGCCGTAAGTACCTTTTTATTTAAGAGCATTTTTAAGTACAGAAACGTGAATCGGAGGAAATAAAATCCCTCAAATAGCTCGGGTGTAATATATAGAGGATATGCGTTTGTTTTGAGTGGATATGGGTTATAACTTATCGAGTAGTGATGCAATTTCATAATTTAACGAGCGCGTAGCGCGAGTGAAAATGTGAAAATTATATCATTTCAAGATTAGGTACAATCTATTTCCACTAAAAACAAACATATTTTCTTTTTATTTTATGCTAACTCCTTTCTTAGTAAAAAAAAAAGTAATCCCGGAATATTTATATCATTTCACTAATAGAACAGGGGATTTCATCAGTCAGCATAAAATAAATGCAGATATGTGTATTTTTATCTATATTATTTGTTTTGTTTTGTTCTTGGAAATCTAAACACTAACCTCAGATTAGCAGGATCATTTTTAAAGTTTGTTTTAACATAAAGGGGTGGTTTCAACGGAGGGAGCAAAGGCCTGGCAGTCGTCCACAATCAAGCCGTCATGGGCATCGTATGCCATCGACGGTGAAACTGTTCCAGCTAACAGCCAGCACTGTGCCCAAACCTGGTGGGGCTACTCATTCTGGGTGGTAGAATTTCCCGTAGACGTTTGGATCAAAACTGTCGCTATCTACTATCTGACGGACTGCTGCCGTAAGTCAGACTTTTTCGGCCTTATATTACGTATGATCTGAATTTTAAACTAACCGCCGTTGATTCAAAATACGGCATGAACACTCGCAGTTTTCCAACAAGCTTGCGGTAGGTCGGTGGTTCTACCTAAGTGCCTCTGTACGCTCGGGGTTTTCCTCCACCTTTATACTTGTAATGAAGGGTTTGTCACACCGAGCTGTTTTGGCTCGCCGAAGCTTTACCGGAGCACAAATCTGGCAATTTTTTGGGGAAAGGCACTAGTATGAAAGCACAACGGTAACACACCTTTAAAAACGGTATTACGTTGACAGATCACCGCGACAGTCGACGATTAATCTTTTCGAAATCGCAACGCAATTTTCTGCCGGAGCGAGCAGCTGTACTCCGATATGGCTCCGTTCATGTCAGGAAATTTCGTAGCAGATCTTATGAAGGGTTTTGGGTGTGTCAGGAAATAAGTGGAGGTAGTTGATTTGTTTCCTATGCTGACGAACAGATAGGTTGCGTAATTGCAATGTTACTCATTTGAAATGGAATAATACTCAATTATTTAAAAAAATCTCAAAGAAGATCTAGAGACCGGGAGATACCGGTACTATATGCTCAACAGTGACAATGTAATTTCTTATATTAGTAGATTTAACTACTGTCTGTGCCATAATTATATTCAAAATAATGTATTACATGCATGTTACGCAATTAACTTAAAAATGACAGGTTAACAATATCTGTATTACTCAATTAATTTCATGGATACTCAATTAGTATTGAAATTTAAAAGTAATATTCAGTTGGCCAATAACACTTTTATATTGCTCGTGGATGTTTTCATGCCTTAATATTTCATTATATACGTAGAATTTACATTTTTGCATTAATTTTGACAATTTAAACAAAAAATGTGTATAACACTTTTCAACCAGTGATAAATGTTTGTACGAATGGGAAAATGTTTCTTTATAGCGTACCGGAGTGACAACCTGCTTATTTCTACGTCCTTGACCCGAGAAGAGATCGATCAGAATACCGGAAATGACTGCGTTCTGTTTCCCGGCCCTGTCAGGAGTTTTCCGCTCCTGTTGAAATGCTCCTCAAAAAGATTAGCAAAGTACCTGAAAATTCGCACGATTTTCAAGAACAATATGAGCATCTGTGAGGTTGTTATGTTTTCACAGTAATTGACCTTTTCGGATGAATTCAAATTGATTGGTAGTCATCGGTTGACATGTTTTACACAAACATTGTTGCTTTAGCTTGTGATACTGATTGTGAGCAGTTGACCTGGCCATGAATGGGCGTGTCTTACATTTTCACTGTTAAAAACTGGGAAGTTGTATTATTAAAAAAAATAACTAAGAATGGTAATACATAAACTGTACATGATAAAATCAAAATTCATATAACTCCGCTTTTCCATACGGTATTGCAAGTTTAATCGAAGCCATTAATGTTCTTTTGATTATTAATACATTTTAGGATTTATTGCCTCAAGTTCACGGTGATTTTAATATCCTGATATTAAGGTGATTTTATGTGGTTGATATTGCTATTGTAGTCGATTTTGCTTCTTTTTATCTGTTCTTTTACGATAGTTATTCGAAAATCATTTCAGGTCAGTAAGATTTTCATTGTATATATACGCTTCTACAACTATTCATAATTTTGTCTCATAATGGAAAGTGTTCTTCATGCAGGTCAGATATAATATTCCTGAGGTTTCGATTATGCGAGAAAGTTTGACTTCATTTGTTTTTGTGGTGTTATTGTCATGCTTTTTGACTGCTTGCACTGACCAGGGTACGCAATTGAAACTTAGAGCATGACTGTCTTCGTAAGCGAGCTTCTGATTGGTTGCAAGTACGCGGCTTTTTTCCCGGCATCATGTCAGTATATAGTAATAGTACATAAACATCTGGAACAGTTACCAACATAAAAATCAGCAGCATTTCAACACTATGTATATACTGAAACATTTCAGCCTTTGATTAACAATAATTGTATACCATGATCAACAGGCAGAAAAGATCTATTTAAATACAGGTTTAAATATTTAATAAAATAATGTCATACAACTGGTCATGGTTGACACACCAGCACATGATATGTCTATTTTTTGTCTGTTTATTTTTCACATTGGGCACATGTCATCACTGTACTTTCAGCCAATAAATAAAGTTTTGACACTTTATTTCTTGTTAGTCGTTTATTGTATTAAACTTCGTGTTTGATAATAATCATTTAAACATTAGGGCTCGATTCTACATGTTGACATTGACACCACATTGACAACATATATAGACATCCACCATCTACTTACATTGACAACACATTCTAGGCTTAAGGTCTATAATTATGTAACCTGGTAGAACACTAACGATATTTATAGGAAAAGTTTACTCCGCCTATGAATCTGACATGTGTAATGTTGAAATAAGACAAATATGAAGCTCATTTGTATGGCCAAGGGTGATGAATTGTTAAAATTCACTTATTTCCTTAGCTTCAAAATCGAAAAAAGCTAAGAATTATTCGGATAATGAAGCTATTGCCGTAGAACGAACTTGGAAATTAGAATGCTTAAAGTAACAAATACTACCAAATTTCACAAGGATCGAATCGTTAATGTGGTAACTTGGGTGTAATACCTTTTTTCCTATAAATTGGAACAGCAATGTTGGTTTTAGCGCAGACCACACAATTCCGAAATTAGCCTAGATATCAGAAACAATTTAAGTTTGGTTATTGTTTTAACGTCTAACTAACAAATTTTCACTCACATGTAGACGATCTTAATTTAGTGCTGCCAGTTGTTGGTGCCACTTTTGCAACGTTTCCACATTGTCCATTTTGACAAAATAACTAAGATTAGGCATTGCACTAAGATGGAATAAATATATTTTCAATTTTTTTTTTATTAAATACACATTTTTCAAATTTAAACAATATTTACACACACACACACAGAAAAAATGTAATTTAACCCGCCCTTATTGTTCTTAAAGTCATATTTATAGAATATATAGTAAAAGTTTATTCCATCCATGAATCTGACATGTGTAATGTTGAAATAAGTTTAAAGTAATGTTTTTGTTATTGTTGCTTTTTTATTTGTATTGTTGTTGTTTTCTTTTTCTTTTTTCTATTGGTCTTTGAAAGAGATTTTCAAAACTATAGTACACGAAATGAACAGAATAGTATACTGCATGCGAGTCTGGAAAGAGTATAATATTCCAATTGACACTTCTGACGATGGCTGTGTTCAATCCCATTGTTCCGCGTCGTACTGAGCAACGTAAAAAGCAATCATGTATCCGGATCTCTCCTGTCGTTCATGTAACGAGTACATGTATTTAGTTCACATACAACCTTGTTCACCTGCGTGGTTCCTTCTAACTTCGACTGTAGGTTGGTTCACGCCTTACATACGTATATCTAAATACAGGCATACTCCTTATTGCAGTATTGGTTCAGTTAAAATCATGCCATCAACGTTACCCCATGATGCTTCTTTATAGGGCCTAACTAACCTTCGCTATGACCAATGTGGGAACGGGCGATATTTGGTACACTGTATACAAGTTCTTTTGCTGACAACATTGACACTCGGTTGATTTTTTTCTATAATGAAAATGATTATTATGTAACTTACTCATATCTTTCCGAAAAATATCTTCCATGTCCCGTTACGGCAGCGTTATATAGACATATACAAATACCAGCTATTCTTTTGCCAAAAATGGTTTTCAAGTACATAAAACATAAAGATAGTCTCTTTTTTACAATTTCCAATAAAATTTCGGCAATTTTGATTCAATTTGCGATCTTTTTTTAGACAGTGGTAAATATTTCCTGGTAACATCAATCATAAAGCAACATCAATCGGCATAAAGATATTTTACTATATATTGCATATTGTTTATATATTAAAAAATGCGAAATCGTATATAGCAAGCGATAACATTCATTGAATTCAAACTGTAAACGACAACAACAATGACATTATTTATGTTATCTATTCTGTTATCAGTGACCTCTTGATTTATCTCGACAGACTTCTTGGTTACTTTTGTGCTTTGTTATCAGTGATTTCTTGATTACGCTCAACCGACTCCGGGACGGCAGAAGCCGCACGGTTCCTGATACGGTTTTTAATTGCTGAACAGTGTTGCGCCTTTCTCCGTACCTTTACATGTAGTAATTTTGTAAACGAAAAAATGCTTGTATATAGATATGTCCCTCGTCTATTCTTGAAGATGTTATTGATAATGAGTATGACATATGTCATTATGTGTTCTGATATTTAAAATTTATTTCAATGTTTAAGGTTATCTGTGGGTTGTTTTATTGTACTTACACACAATAAAGTATACAAGCACTTGCCGTTTTCGTACTTTAAGTGTTCCTGCAAGCAATACTAACAACATTTGAGTATGGAAACACAGGTTGTAAAACAGATTACACCAAATAATTATTTAAACATTTTGTATTGCCAGTTACCTACTAGAAATGTAGGTCTTCGATTTAGTCCTGTTGTAATTATGCTGAAATCACCTTCACCAGCCAGTTCGAAAACCATTTAGTGCGAATGTCATTTATAGGGACAATCTCAAAATGCAGTATTTTCAATGCTGGTTCCGAATGTATTACTGCGTTAAGTGAAGAAGCAAATACCAGTAGAGAGAAATGTTTTTCCCACACACACCAACAACAATATTCCTTCGGCCCGATTATTTGACGCTTGCGTTTACTCGTAAAGTTTTCTTGTGTTCTCTATTAGGTCTATCAGAACATTCTGGAATGTATTTAGTCTTTAAGTCGAATGCTGAAGACAGACACGTAGATTTTACTTGTTGCAGGCTGCTGTTTTTATTTTGCGTTGTTTACTTCGCAACATATAACAGTTGGTCGCGAAAATCTATACCGGATATCCAAATCCAATGCCCTCTATCGGGCAAGCTACAAGTATACGCGCGCCTGACATGACGAAAGCATGTATAAATGTGTGCCGTTTACATATCTTACACTAAGAAAATGCACAACAATCATCTTTATTTGATTTGTTTAAGACTTATCATAGGAGTTGCAACGGCACACAGCGACAGATAACTCAGCAATGATGTGTTAGGCGAATTTCAATGAAATAAAAAATTCACGACATCTGACATGACATTGAATATGTCCTTGGTTAATCTAAAGGTGACAAATAAAAGTATATGATTTATTTAAATAAGATCGGCTCTCACAGTAAATTATTCATATTTTAGCTACAAGATCCATTTGAAGTGGAATGTCCAAAGATACATGCGACTTGACTTTCTCCTTTACTGTTCCAGTTTATGCTTAACGCAACATTAGGACTCTCGGTCTTTCGTTGAAGACTTAGTGGCACTGTTTAGATTGAATTGCATTTAACTGGTAAATCATTTACAATGCAAGCATGATAATCCTGTGCTTTTTGAATATTTGAAGCATCTACATGTAATCTAAATTACTTAATTAGTTTTCAAGTTTTATGCATCAGATTTCAAAGATGATGTCAGATTATTTATTCGTTTTCAATTAGTGGTAGAGATAATACGGCAATTGTAATTTATTCACGGGTTTGTAATTTCTAATTTTTGGTGATGTGATAATGTGTCCAATTTGTATAACCAAAGAGCGAGGTTTGATTCGATCTCGCGATAGTTAAATTCCTCTTGGGTATAGTTTTTGCCCATTAAAAGATAGCAAAAGTATAGTTAGGACCGTTTTTCAGTTTATATTGTCTCTGAATACCTGTGAAGTTGTAAGGTAGCATACACTCATATCTCTTTCATATCAAGACCTTACGGATCATTTTATGCAATATATTTTTTCAAATTTTGAACGAAATGCAGACATTTCATTGGACGATTAAGTCGGACAAACTGTAAATAAACTACACAAATTTCAACGCCTGAGAAAGTAGGACATACCAAAATGACAAATAAACAGATCTTTTTGTGTTACTGTGTCTATCTCCGGAATCCTCTGAATGGAAGAGGCAAACTAATACCCCAGCTGTCTTTTATGGTAGTTTAATCTGTTCAACTGAGAGTGAGAATCGACATAACTGTTTGCAAAAATGGCGAACGCCTTTGAGAGTGACTTTAAAAACATGTAATGTAGGCAATAAAATATTGTTATCATGTTTTAAAGTAACCGTTTGTCAAACCAACATACGATTTATATACCACCATTTCTTAGAATTTTGATTCATTTTTCATGAATCAATCAAGCTTCCAGAAGAAATCGCTACTGGAAGGAAAGTCAATTAACAACTTATCATAGTTTAATGATGAAGGATGAAATCAGTGATCTTGAATTTTCCATAGTTTTGCAAACTTTCCAATTAACGAGATTTCATTTATTTTATCAGTAAGCGTTAACAGTGTTCCCGTAAGTATAGAACTAATTTGCAAATATTCTCGAGAGAAAAGTTTAATAGATAAATATGTTTTGTAAGCAGATACAAGTGTTGTTATCGTATATATGAATTTAAACTACGTAAAGGCTAAGATGATGATGTTGTTGTTGTAATGGGGTTTACCGTCGCTGCGATAGTATTTCAATCATATAGCGACGTCCAGCTAATTACAGGTGGAGGAAGACCCCGAGTACACAGAGGTACATGGGTAGAACCACCGACCTACCGCAAGCCAGCTGGAAGGCTTCCTCACATGAAGTAAAGGCTTAGAAACTACGGGTGGGTCGAGATTGGCATTAACTTGACATTTAGTCTTGATGTTAACTTGTAATAAGGCTATTCATGAATAACAAGCTCCAGCCTACCCGAAAACATGAATGGTGGAACAGATTTGGTCTTGGTGTAAGTCTGTTGTTCTAAATAGTGTCTACTTATGTCTTATTTAAAAAAAAAAGAAAAACACACACACACACACTGAATAAAGTTGACCCATTTTATTGCGTTATCCAAAACAACGCTTTTGTAAAGGAAAATTCACAAGAAAAAAATATTTTACACTTACGAAGAATTGTTTTGTATGAGGTTATTTAATGTAGTGTCCAATACAATCTCGCCAGACAGCAAATTCATATCGGATACCCATAAACCTCGGTAACGACTATTTTCGTTGTAAACTGTAACGTTATATGAGTTTGGAAAAGATCAATCTTAAAGTAAATGCATTGACACAGTTGTCCTCAAATATGCAAGAGAAATATTTTAGCGCAATGGGGGCGAAAGGATGGAAATTATATATTTTAAATTAAATGACATGATGTCATCTTTAAATTCTCAATTATTGTCTTCACAAGTGTGAATGAATAATCATCGTGTGACTGATTTATCGTTTTGGGGTTTATATTATAGAAAAGTTTGATACTCATATATACAAGATGATACTTGTAAGTAGATATACTTATTGTGTTTATGTCAGAATTTATACATCTAATCTTTGGTTTTCAACAGCTGTCCGCGAAAAATGGTTTCGCATGGTTGATTATGCATCAAAATATTGACACAGATGACAGATTGAGCCAATACGCATTTTCAATATTAATTGTACGTATATTTGGAAAACAGGTTTGCTGCAAGTCTGAAATAGGAGTTCTTCCAAGTTCGTTAAGTGTATATATTTCTTCAGCATCGGAAACCAACGAGTGTATCCTTGGGATTATTAGTTACCATTGGCTCGTTATCGATTTTTTTAAAAACGGCGCACTATTCGCAGCCCCACTAGGTAGTGGGAATTTTAGGACCAATAGAAACTCTCGTACTTCCGGCACTAATACAAACCTTTACCGACTTCCATATTTAAGACCTCCAACTGATGAATACTCATTTGTGTAAGCAGCATTTTGATGGTCGATTTATCTCTTATGGGTATCATTATAACGATAAAGTGCTAGCCAAGTATCACACGGTTCACAGATGTAATAAGCAGCCATGGATATCCGACGCAGATATTATCTACGGCGCAATGGACGTTTATATTTACATGTATCTAATTAAGCTCTTTTAAGCTTACGAAAGGTAATTTTGATATAATAATGAAAACATGAATGCAGCTATGTGTATCACTATTTTTGGGAAATTCATAAAAATATGTCTAATCGAAACCGGTGAGGTACATTCTTTATTTCTTTTTCCTTCATATATTCAATAATATCATTTCAGAGTTTCTTTTAAAATCTATCCGCTAGACTTTTTTCAGCATTTCTTTAGTACATATAGTTTTTTATATATTTACAGTTTGTCCGACTTAATCGTCCAATGAAATGCTTGCATTTTGTTCTAAATTTGAAAATTATATTGCATAAGATGATCCGTGAGGTCTTGATATGGAGAAAATATCAGTGTATGTTGCTTACGTGATCGTGGGACTCAATGGACGGGTCTTGTTGCAGCGGCGAATGATTACGTCATGTTTTGTATATAGCCATATAAAATGTACCCTGTAATACTGACTATGAACCATCACGTGTACTGTTAATCAAACGCGATTGGTTCCATAACGCGAGGTCAAAGGCAAGGTTGTATGGCGTACGTGACAAATCGTTTATATTTTAAATTTTATGGAATTATCGCAGCGCTCCGCTTCTGCGTCGCGATAAATTCCATAAATTCTAATAAATAAACAATAACTTATACATATATGCCTTCAGTACATACAGTTGAAACAAATATACATATCTTAAAACATACAGTTGATACAAACATACATTTCTTTTGTACGTTCAGTTGATATAAATATACATTTCTTTTAAACGTACATTTGATATGAATATACATTTCTTTAGTACATACAGTTGCTGCAAATATACATTTCTTTTGTACGTACAGTTGATATAAAAATATATTTTTTTTGTACGTTCAGTTGATACAAATATACATTTCTTTAGTACATACAGTTGATACAAATATACATTTCTTTTGTACGTACAGTGATTAATAACATTTTAACGTACAGTGGATATAAATTTACATTTTTTGTAAATGAGCTACGTATATACGGCACGTCAGGAAGCACACAAAGGAAAACATCCACGATTGTAGATAATAAATAAATGAATTGTCTTTAAATGTATTTGATGTAAAAGGGAACACAACTGGTAAGAATTACATTTTATCGATAAAAAAAGTTTAAATACGTACAAATATGTAACTTATGTATAAGCAGCAATAGGAAAATGACCTTAACCAAGTACTGTGTGACTAAGATAATATTTAGGACAAATGAAATTTATCACATTATAGTTATTATTCTCTGCAACAGGCTAACGTTTAACCTTCCCAAATCACTGCCGATTTTTCCCAATGGTGAATTACCGTCCTGCCGTATCTATTTACCATGTATACATGATTTGATACATTGGGAACTGGCTGATTATGGTATGCTCTCTTTACTTAAACAAAATTATAGCTCAGATTCTACAGTCTGTACAAAGCACTCTTTCCACTAAACATATACAGCCAAGGAATGACACAAATCCCAGCTCTTTCTTACACCACCAAATTGGTTACAAACCGAAATACCAATGAAAAGAAAAATGAGGTGCTTACCTTTCGCTTTCCTGTTCAACCATTTCGTATGCACAACAGAAGAACAAATAGGTCGTGTATCAGCGTAAATAGACAATTAAAATGGTAAAATACTCAATAATTTTCAAATGGATAGCTAACAAAACCGACTTACAATCTGGGATTCTCAAATGATTTTATAATGTTTGAGTAACTTTTATTTGAAACCTTGGGCACATTTGTTTCTGTTACAGCATAGTGTAAGTAGCATGGATCATATGACATGTATCCAGTCTTAATATTTATGACATAACCCAGATTGTCTTCCAGTTAATACAGCCATGTTATATTTTTATCTGTCAACAAATAGTACCACGCGTCGTAAGTCGAATATATTCTTACGCACATTTGCAAATACATATATGGCTGATCCATTTCCTATATGAAATTCAGTCGGATGGTTTCAGTAATCTTTTCATCTTTTGTTATTGAAAAGAATATTATGTTCTGTTTACATACAAATTGAAATATTAAACGTTTAAGCGGAATTACATTTTTAGTCGCTTCAAATATGCTATAGGTGTAAATTGGTCATGGGGTTTCCCCGCATAAACAAAACAGGCAAATGTCCGTTTTGGGGTTATGTAATGAAAAGAATCTTAAATTTTTTAATGTATAAAAAAATATGACCATATAACTCCTTTCATGTTTTTTTTTTTTTTTTTTTTTTTTTTTTTCTTTTTTTTATGTATATAATCAAATAAATAGTCGTGTAAGATCCTCTCTATATATAATGAAATTGAAAGTATGAAATATTAGTCTTCAATTTTATTCAAGATGGTGGAGAAACAGATGCTGACTTTAGTCTGTGCGTTTTATGATTACTCAGTTGCTATTGAGAGTCAAAGGTAATACTCATTTGACCAAAAAAAATCATCATATGTTCTCCTATATAATATTCCTATTACTGTTCCCTACAATAAATTAATCTGTGTTACATTGTATTAACAAAACAAAAATCGTTTCCAAACGATTTGTCCTCCTGATATTTATCCATATTTACGGTTGGAAGCTAATTCTATTCCATACCTTGTGAGATTTTATAATGAAATAGGTGTCAATTCTGTCAAAGATTCATGAAAATGATTTCCGCCTCACGTATAGAACTTGATATGTTGATTATCTTTTGCTATAGATTATTGTTTATGTTTCCTTTGGTTACATATATTTAATCTTATTTTTTCTTCTCTCGATGGACTAATCAAATGTCATCAAAAATTTCTGTAAGCTATCATATTCTAAGTTAGTACTTGATTAAAAAAATATGAGATGTTTCTTGTCCAGTAATTCCAAGAGAATATTATTTTTGTATGACTATAAATCAGATTTCGAATCCGAAGGTTGCGAGTTCGAACCGCGATGGTGTCAATAATTTTTCAGGACTCTCCTAGTCGTCGAGTATAGTTTCAACCCAGGAACCGTCGAGAAGTTTTGTAAAGTTATAAGGACTTGTTCCTCATCTTACATAAATTGAATTGTTTAAATTTAACATACACCAAGAGAAAAACAAAAGGGTTGTTGGTTGTTGCTAAAATAAAATAAAACTTGCAAAGGATAATTTTGATTCTGTAGAACGTCAAACAGTTAATGGGGATTTTCACAAAGCCATGAAAATTTAAACCCCGCCTTTCACAGTCCATGCTTGATGAACTGTTCACAGGCATTATCACGAACAAATCCACATGGTTTTGTATAAACTAAGACAACCATTGACTACCGATTATTTCAGAGATACTGGATATCCCCTAAATTAATTTGAAAACACCTGTTACATTTGGGGTCCATATTTGTTACAAGTGTAATACTCACTTTTTGTCAAACTACACGCAGTGATCCCCCTTGAACGCTCATTTAGCAATAGGGGAGGTAACTTCTGCGTGGATTTTGACTTTTTGTATCCCATCGATAGTAATTAGTATGTTTACAATGATTTTATGATATATACAATAAAGTTCACAAACTATTAGTCATGTATCAGCTTTAAAAAAAGGGCATATTCTGTAACTGGGTGCGTTTAAACTACTTCGAAATCATATCATTTAAAAATCACATATAGTTGAACCTGTATTAGCCACCATCTCTATTAAGCGGTCAGCCTGCATTAAGTGGTCATTATGTATTTTATACATTACATGTTTAATATTACTAAACTAGATTGTTTAAAGTTCAAGTTGAGTTCATTTAGCGGCCACCTCTTTTAAGCGGCTACTTTTTTTTCTTGTTCCCTTGAATGATCGCTTAAGACAGGCTTGACTACTAGTATTTACTGTAATTGAATTACTAAAACATTTAACACACATTGTCTAATTTTCAACCAAAGACTACCGCAATTTACGGAAAATAAACATATATTTATGCGGGAATAGTTTAAGTTTTATTCATCAATTAGAAGGATTTAAATAAGATTAGCGTCAGACTGCCGTGGCAATTTTTTAAGAAAATACAAGAAAATCATCAAGGAGCTCCTTTTTAAGAAAGTATGGTTAAAGACAGTTGGCTTAACTGTGTCACAATGTTATACTTAGATATTTGCTATTGTGCTATGTTCATATTTGATGGGACAACGAGAGAGAGTGTGCGAGCGTCAATGTGTCAACACCGGTAGAGACGTCACAGACTCTATTTATAGATTGTGAAAGCGTTAGATCTGTGAACGAAAAAAATAGTTATACGTCATGCGTCAGGCTTATCAGTTCAAGGCTTACTTGTCCAATAGGTAATCAGTATCTAAACGAATAGTACAGCATGCGCTGTCCCTTAAGAAATACATTTCTTCTCCGTGACACCTGGTCAAGATACCCCAAAATATCCATAATTATTTCTTCTTCTTTTTCGTCTTTTTCTTCTTCTTCTTAATGGTGTATGGTTAACCACATTAGGCTTTGATCCGTCGACAAATGGATGTCAACACCAGGCTAGCACTTATATATAGTCTGAGTTGCAACAGAGAATTTTTCATCAAGTAAATATACTGCGTTTTTCTTGTGGGGGGGAATTATTTTTATATATTCGCGTACTCGACTTTAGTATAAAATCTGTTGCATATTATAAAAGAGCAAAAAAAAAACTTTTTGGGAAATTTATAAAAATAATTCCCCTTTTCCCCAATTTTTAATTCTAAAATTTAATTTTCCCCTTTATACAGTAAAATACTAAGTAAAATACTATTACTTAAGGATACGTCTTTGAGTATATGAATTTATTATTATGCTTTGCTCTTACTTTTTGGAAGTATTTGGTAAATTATTAAAATTTCTGTAAAAGATTTGCTAAGTTCGGAAAAATCTTGGTTAAGCAATTTTATCATTTTATTATTTAAACATTGAGGTTCTCAAATAGCATAAGCGAGTAAAGAGGAGAGAGAGAGAGAGAGAGAGAGAGAGAGAAAAGAGAGAGATTTATGGATGACATTTCTCTATTTTCTCCTTCTATCTTTATTTCTAAGTTGATTATTTGTGAAATTGTTCGTTAGATTAATTGTACATAGTCATGCTGTACTTCTAAATCTTTGTTAGGTTAAGATACTAAGTAATTTATAGTAGATATGTAGATATTGCTTTGTTGCTTCTCCAATTCTTCCTTCTTTCTATCTTGCTGTTCTCGTTGAGTGAAATGATGTAAGTGCAAACTACGTCGTATTAATTAATGATAAGCTATTGAATATGAGTACTTTATAAGTAATTGATAAGATAAAATGTCTTGATGTATGTGAATTAAATGGTTAAAATGTTGACGGTTTACTGTTCAACTGTTATTCCACCAAACCACTAAAGAACGGAACCCTTTCTCAACTGTACGAGTATCCTGTTCAATTGATAAAAACGTTAAAAAAAAGATGCATCGGAACTAGTTGAGGAACATATAAGTACATGTATACGTGTAACGTATTAGGATCGGTAAACTCGTACTTTTCAGACGAACTCTGCTGAAATCATACACAAAGACCATATAGAGAAGGAAGAATATTGGATTTTAGAGACATTATGAGCGTAATACTAATAGGATAGAGTTTTGAGCTTTGAGAATGTTTGTTAATGTGATAATTTTGTTTACAAATTAGATAACACAAAATTCCATCACTTATTTATATAACAAAATACAATTATTGTAGTTTTTTTTTTTTTATAATAAAATGGCTGAATGAATTTTTATTGGATTTTTAAAAAAAAAAAAATCAATGCATTCATATCAATTATTTACATTTTAATTATATTGATGAAGCAGATTATTTGTGCTATATGTAAGGCGATATTCGTAAGGGGGAAAAACTCTTTAATTCTAATAAATAAGATTATAAATAATAAATTTCATTAAATTGGGCTAAGGAAGGATTTTTTTAGACCTTATAGATAAAGGTTAATGTGGTCACTATTTGTGTTTTTAATGTAAAGTCCCAGAAATGGTTCCGCTACATTTCGGACCTCATGGCCTTTCACTGAGGTAACCAAGGTTTCCTAATGATTCATCATGGAACCTTGTTTATCTTGGTAGAAGTTAAGTGGTCCAAGGCGTAGCGAAACCATTACAGGGACTTCACCTTAAGGTTTCTTTCTTCAGTTATAAATGTATACATCATTTTTTTTAGAAAAGTAGCGTGATACCAAACCAAGTCAATAATTCCATGACAATGGACTAGTAAGTCCTTAAGATCTATCATTTCTTGAGAACTGGGGATCTCGCTCCTGATGCGGCTCCCTAGCCATGATGCTACTGGTATTAAGAACAAGAGGGCCATGAAGGCCCTGGAATCGCTCACCTGAGAACCAGGTATTAATGGGAGGAAAAGAAACAGCAAATATCTTATGATATTATGGAACGTGGGCTTTGCCCCTGCCAGCCATATTTTTAGACGGATCCAAATAATTTTAAGTCTTGTTAGAGAGTGACCCAAGGAACATCTGTGCTGAAAAACACACTTTGAATTCCGTTTAGTGCTTTTGGACAAGAAGATTTTTTTTAAATTTGTACCATATACATACAAGGAAAACGGGCTCCGTCCACTGGCGGTCATGTTTTTTGACCAATCCAAATTCTTTTTTTTACAATCATGATAGAGAGTGATTCAAAGGAAACCTATGAAATCCGGTTAGTACTTTTAAAAAAGAAGATTTTCAAATTTGTTCTGAATACATATAAGGAAAGCAACCTCCGCCCTCTAGTGGCCATGTTTTTTTTTTACGGATTCTCCTGATGTTTCCAATCTTAGCAGCAAGTCACCCTAGAAATATCTGTGCAAAAAATCTTTGAAATTCAATGAGTACTTTTAGACAAGAATTTTCAAATTTGCACTAAATACATGTAACGAAAATGGGCTCCGCCCCCTGGCAGCCATGTTTTTCCACCAATCCAAATATTTTTTACAATCTTGGTAGAGGGTGACCCAAGGAACACCTGAGCAAAAAAAAAATGAAATCCTGCTAGTACTTTTGGAGAAATTTATACTATATGCATATAAGGAAAACGAGCTCCGCCCCCTGGCGGTCAGGTTTTTGACTGATCCAAAGATATTTTACAATCTTGGAAGAGAGTGACACAAGAAACATATGTGCCAAAAAACTTGGAAATCCAGCCAGTACTTTTGGACAAGATTTTACTTTTGGACACGATTTTTCAAATTTGTACTATATACATATAAGGAAAACGGTTTCTGCCCCATGGCGGCCATGTTCTTTAACGGATCTAAATAATTTTAACAGTCTTGGTAGAAAGTGACCAAAGGAACATCTGTGTAAAAATATTTTCGGAGAAGATTTTTCAAGTTTTCACATTTTGTCCCCTTTAAGTTCTCATGGCAATAAAATTTTGGATTGGATTTTAATTTTTTGAACAACGTTGGAAGAGGACTACCCAAGGAACATTTCTGTAAAGTTTAATGAAAATTGGCCCGGTAGTTCAAGAGGAGATGTCGTTTATATGTGGAGGAAGACCACCACCGACCCACCGCAAGCCAGCCTAAATTTGATGTGCAGGTTAGGGGCATGGTCCCCAAGATTTTTTTCCCTGGATGCACGTAGGTGCGTTTTCCATAAGATTTGGGGCCAAATAAATTAGCACGTTTATAATACATTTTTTTTTTACCTTTTGAAAATATCATTTTATTAAATAAAGTGCAGGCTCGAGATCCTAAAGGGAGCTACGACAGTGGTACTGTAGTTCTCATACAGATGAAACCCGGGGTAGATCCATCGACCATCCGTTTACCAGCTGAAATCCTCTTCTCTGGAAAATCTGAGCGACCAAGCCGAGACTCAAACCCACAGCCTTGGTCCTTAGTGACGGTGGCAACCAGAGGGGATGAGATATCAAAGTAATCGTGATGCAGTATCAAATTTATTTACAAATAAATTATTCCACATTTGAACAACTAGCAATATGAGATATAGTATAAAGCACGATATAAAAGCTCCGACACAGCAATTACCATAGAAACGAACATCACGTCTCCATAGCAACAGTAATGTGTAATATATAGTATACCACGTCCATTTGTTTCACTCCAAGCCCTTACTCAATACCTCTTCATATACATACCTAAGTGTCCTACATGAATTAAATATCTAGAGTTACATTCACTCCAACAATATCGTAGCATTTCATAATACATGTATATCAAAGGTGAAAGTATTTGACCTATTTGAGTTCAGTCTTAGACCTTTCAAAACTGAAAAACCTTATGGATTTGCAAATGTATACTTCAAATTCTGACTTTCAAAATTTCTTTTCTTATAGCCCATATGATACTAGAAACATGTATCAAAATATCTTGACGCTTTGATACCTGGGGACAAAAGGTCACTCACCCACTCACTTTCCTCAAATGTCCTTGACACAGAAGCAAAGCACTTGGTACAAGAGGCAAAAGCAAACTACATGTATATCATCACATCGTCTATGAGAGGTCAACATATTACAATGAGACTGAACCTTGCAGCTTTAACAATGAGCACTTTAACAGAACATGCTATCAAAATTCACATAGAACGTACAGGTAAGCCTGAAAATTTTTGATATTTACAGTCTTTTAAACATTAACACACATATATACGTTGTCATGACTACTACATAACATTTCAGGTAGCTCTAAACAAACTAGCATTTCACATTTGCACCATATGGGAATATTTGCATGCATAAAACCAAAGAAAGTCCAAATCAAACCTTGCATTTTCAGGACAATACTTCAGTACATGTTTCAATGAAAAGGACTTGTAAATAATTCTAACAATATCACTATGTTTATAATGTCTGTTGACAGAAACAGCCAGTAAACAATCAATACAGCAGGGGGTGCAAGTCTACAATATCTTCACACTGCCTTGTATACACATCATCATACACATTTATGCTTCAAAGTGGCAGGGCGGTGTACAAAGTAAAAAGTAGCTAGTGTCACAGTCCTATCGGGAAGAGACTCCTATTGATGATGTTGTTTTACTTCAATACTTCAGTCATATAATGCTTTTTTACTGCAACGTAAATTTCTCTCTTCTGATTGGTCAATAAGCCGTGTACATTACTTCATGTACACTGGGTATCAGTATTTATGAACGCAGAAACTGGACTGAACTTTGCAGTATAATAAATCTGTTACAGGGTACATGACTATTTATTCCCGGCTGAGGAAAGTCATGTCACCCGAGCCACTTGACGAGGGTGACATGACTTTTCTCAGCCAAGAATAAACAGTTATACACCCTGTCAGTAAACTGTATAACTAATAATGTCCAGGTCATAAAGGATAGGTGGGGAAGACCATGGTGCACAGAGGCACCTGGGAAAAAACAAGGACCTATTGTAAGCAAACTTGATGGCTTTCTCACATGAAAAATCTTAGCGACTAAACCCAGTCCAATGTTCTCAAAAATACTTAAGAACATTCTCACTCTCATACTGAAATCTTATTGAAAGTAATGAGAAAAGTTCAAGACTGAGTATGAAAATCATAATTAATGTAATCCATCCATCATTAAATTTTAATCATGGTCATCAGGTGATTGTGGGAATTTAATAGATAATGCAAGCTTTTATAGATTTAGAGCAAAACCGCACATAATTCCAAGTCAATAGATGTTCGAATCTGCACTTAAATCTTTTCAAACATTTGAAAGACCATGATTATAATTTAATGATGGATAGATTACCTTAAGTACCATTTTTAATGTCGAGAACACAGAGTCAGGCATCAAACACACTGCAGTGAGTAGGTCCACTAAATAGTTTGGTTGGATATACATACAAAATGTATATCTTGCAACTGTTTTGATAGACATGGGCAAAACTTTCTTTAATTTATTACACCAATTAACAGATTTTTTTTCACCGACAAACAGAAAGACAAACAAGCACTTAACATTTCAATTCCAATAGCAGCCTAAAAAAAGGTGGGAAAAGTTTATGTACAAAATATCATACAGATCAAAACTGTGAACAACATTCAATAAAAATATAAAAAAAAAGAATTAATAAAAAATTAAACAAACAAAAAGCAAATGATAGCATGTAAACAAAACATAAGGCAAATCTACTTTGTCATGTAAATAGCATAACACCAATTTTTGTCTAAGACAGAATGAACTAATGAGCTCTTTACAGTACACTATATCTAATGAGGTAACAATGAACACAAACACAAACTATTGCGAAAGGTC
>CM037795.1:35347715-35377031 GCA_021229015.1 Solen grandis | reverse complement strand
TTATAGAAGTTACACGCATTAGACATGCGGAAAACCAGTACTGCAACTGCCTTTACATTTATAGAAGTTACACGCATTAGACATGCAGCAAATCAGTCCTGCAACTACCTTTACATTTATAGAAGTTACACGCATTAGACATGTGGAAAACAAGTCCTGCAACTACCTTTACATTCATAAAAGTTACACGCATTAGACATGCAGGCAAACCAGTCCTGCAACTACCTTTACATTTATAGAAGTTACATGCATTAGACATGCAGCAAACCAGTCCTGCAACTGCCTTTACATTTATAGAAGTTACACGCATTAGACATGCGGAAAACCAGTCCTGCAACTACCTTTACATTTATAGAAGTAACACGGGTTAGACATGCGGAAAACCAGTCCTGCAACTGCCTTTACATTTATAGAAGTTACACGCATTAGACATGCGGAAAACCAGTCCTGCAACTACCTTTACATTTATAGAAGTTACACGCATTAGACATGCAGCAAATCAGTCCTGCAACTACCTTTACATTTATAGAAGTTACACGCATTAGACATGCAGAAAACCAGTACTGCAACTGCCTTTACATTTATAGAAGTTACACGCATTAGACATGCGGAAAACCAGTCCTGCAACTACCTTTACATTCATAAAAGTTACACGCATTAGACATGCGGCAAACCAGTCCTGCAACTGCCTTTACATTTATAGAAGTTACACGCATTAGACATGCGGAAAACCAGTCCTGCAACTACCTTTACATTTATAGAAGTAACACGCATTAGACATGCGGAAAACCAGTCCTGCAACTGCCTTTACATTTATAGAAGTTACACGCATTAGACATGCAGCAAACCAGTCCTGCAACTACCTTTACATTCATAAAAGTTACACACATTAAAAATGCAGCAAACCAGTCCTGCAACTACCTTTACATTTATAGAAGTTACACGCATTAGACATGCAGCAAATCAGTCCTGCAACTACCTTTACATTTATAGAAGTTACACGCATTAGACATGCAGCAAACCAGTCCTGCAACTACCTTTACATTTATAGAAGTTACACGCATTAGACATGCAGTAAACCAGTCCTGCAACTACCTTTACATTCATAAAAGTTACACGCATTAGACATGCAGCAAACCAGTACTGCAACTACCTTTACATTCATAAAAGTTACACGCATTAGACATGCAGCAAACCAGTCCTGGAACTACCTTTACATTTATAGAAGGTACACGCATTAGACATGCAGCAAACCAGTCCTGCAACTACCTTTACATTCATAAAAGTTACACGCATTAGACATGCAGCAAACCAGTCCTGGAACTACCTTTACATTTATAGAAGTTACACGCATTAGACATGCAGCAAACCAGTCCTGGAACTACCTTTACATTTATAGAAGTTACACGCATTAGGCATGCAGCAAACCAGTCCTGGAACTACCTTTACATTCATAGAAGTTACCAGTAAGTGTTACGGGAAAAAAGTGTGTGTGCGTGTGTGTGTGTGTGACAATTTTAGGACCGATGGTTATTACTGACTTAACTAATATCCCAATATATAACGTTTATTTGTAAGTGAAAATACAAAAACATACAATCATGTCAAGCAGGCAATACAATGTCACAATAAAAATAACCTTATATTAGATAAAGTCTGTATAAGGCAATGTGACAGAAATTATTTCATTACCCCCCCCCCCCCCCCCTATAATTTTGTTGTCATGAGTTATCTCTCCTGAAAACTAGTCAAGAGGGTCATTCTGAGCAAGTTTCAGAGAGACTGAGCTAAAAATGTGGCCTGTGGAGTGTATTGTGACATTGTGACCTATTTTTTGACCCCGCCCCATCCATGACTGAACTCGACCGAGAAATATCAAGACACAGTCTGGGGAAGATTGAATAAAATGTGTGGCTTCTAGAGTGTAAATCTAAAGTTGTTGACAATAAAAGGCCTTTTAAAAACTTACTGCCTGTAACATATTGTAAGTTGAATTATAGGACCTGCTTCAAATTTGCAGAATTTTATTGTCGAAGAAAAATGTTAAAATATGAACTTTTACCACAGCATTTAGAATTCAATAATCAACAAGTGAAACAAGTACCTAAAACCAAACTTCAAATCATCTAATCACATGGCACTGATATAATTAAATACCTATACAACTTATAAATAAAAAACACTTATTTTTCTAAATCTGACCTGAGTGACACAGAAATAATGGTCAAGGTGAAAACAGAAAAAATACCAATATGGGATTTGAACCCACAGCCACCAGTTCCAAATCATTTGACAGAAATGGATTCAATTAGATGTAATGCATTAGAGTCCCAGATCCTTAAATACCCAAACTGATGATATGCTTATATTTTGCCCTTTAACGAGACCATTTCCAAGTTAAAAGTTTACTGAGTATGATATTTATCATAAGCATACCATTCCCACCTCCTTTAGGTTTGGATGCTGCATAATGATACTAGCAACATACAATGATATTATTTTTTTTGTCAAAACAAAAAGGCGCGCAAATGAAATAGGAATTACTCCAGTTGACCATTAAAATGATGTTCAATGGTGTTGAAAAAAAATATCAATGTTGGCAGGTATACCCTTAAAAGAACATCACTGCTCAATACACAGATTCAATTATTCTGAAGACTGAACAAAATAATCATGAACAAATATGACTTATCTTCAATATTATCTTACATGTTTTATAACTCTTTAAAACTATGAATTTTAAAGTCTTCTTAATTATCTATGAATTCATGCGCGGATCCAGACGGGAGGAGGGGGGAGGGGGGAGGAAATTTGGTTATTCTTTTAAAATTAAAGAAAAAATTAATCCCATAACCCCACCCCCGGAAAAAAACATTCGATCAACCCTGGAAGAGAGGAGAGTCACACACCTCCCCTTGTACAGCAATGTTCACAGATTGGTTCGAGTCCCCCTACACACAAACACACACACGGTGCATTTTAGAATCGGCATGGTATGATAATTTTCATGGCCAACGTATCCCTGTCCTCTCCCGAGTAATGACTGGATCTGTGCACAGAATTGTACATGTACTTAGAAAATGGTTTAAAAATTAGTGATATGTTTTATCTTGTGTGATTCCTGGAAATTATTGAAATATATGGACATGATCATAGAACTGCCTTGCGGACAAAATAAACTATTTTTAATCACATAATCAAACTTTCACATCAAAAGAACTTTAAAACACATTCCAATATTATTTGGATTTTTAACCCATTACCTCATGAATATTTGTGTTCGATGGATATTAAATGGTCTTGTGACATAATGAATTTTCTTTGTAGTGAATACTGTGTAGAATCTGAGCTACAATTTTGAATGAACCAAAAGGAGCTTTTGATCGAGTCTGCTGTTTGCCAATGAGTCTGTATGAGGTAAAGGGTTTAACAAGGATCCATGTACACTAATTCCAGAAATTACAAAAATGTCAGTACATAAAAAAGCGTGTTAGACAAAGAATTATGTGTAATGGTATCCGGTTACAATGTCCCCAGAGAAATCGTCCCTTAATTGGTAAAAACATCACACAGTTGGGGAAAAGGGCATTTCCCCATATCATTTTACAGTGTATATATGTTTTACATAGAAAATAAATATTTTATAGGTTTGTTGTTTGCAAATAATAATCATGGATGTGTATATAGGTCCATGATATATTATTATGTTTTACATAGATTATACATATTTATAAATTATGACCATATATTAAAAAGTAATAATGCTATAATTGACACCTATCAGCACTATTCTGATATTTTAAAATTAGTATCAATGATAGATCAACAAAAAGTACTGACAATACATCAATATCTTTTGAATCAATGACAGTACAAATATTTCATAGTTCAAAGTTTAAAACTGTCAAGTATAAATTCATGTTTGTTTATTCGGCTTTTATCCCCAAGTGATTTTTACACATAAATACACATTAAATAGCACAAGATTGTTTACAATTTTAAAATGATCACTCATATCATTCCAACTTGACAAGAGAGTTTTTTTTTTTGAACACATGTGTCACCTGCTGAGGTGTAACAGACAAAGGGAAAGACAGACAGACAGACGACCGGAAAGTGATCCCTATGTGTCATCTCTGATTACAGCAGGTGACACAAAAACTTTTTCTTCTTTGAAATTTGAAAATATAGAAAATAACAGTAACTTCTGAATGTTTACTTAAGTTGAAAACTGCGATGTTAAAAACATCTTGGAAATATTTTGGAGACAACATCAGGAGAACACAAACACTGAATATCATTATATACACACTTCAGCTGCATGTCTCCATGGTGTCCGGCTGACCCATCTCACGGTGGAAGTGTCGGATTCCACTAGTCCCCTCCTTGTACACATACTGAATCCACCGTAATGGATCCACATGCAAACCAGAAACTTTACTTTTCACTTGTCTCTGGAAGTGTTTTTGCGACATTCCTGTCGTGTTGTGCTGATACTAAATCTCAATTTTTGGGTTTAAGACAGCTCTGCAGACCTACATGCCTGAAAATTAACATGATCTAATTTACTACTTCTTCAGTTTTACTTTTTCTTAGTACAAAAATCTCTCTTGGACAGAAAATAAATGTTTTTGAACAGTTTTCAT
The DNA here is from genome assembly GCA_021229015.1 of Solen grandis. NCBI lineage: Eukaryota > Metazoa > Mollusca > Bivalvia > Adapedonta > Solenidae > Solen > Solen grandis. Next base: position 35,372,385 of record CM037795.1, on the reverse strand, counting down.
TTGCTAGAAACAGTTTGATATTGTTTAAATTGTTTACTGCATGAAATAGTTTGTTTGCTTGGTTTAGAGTTTCAATCATTTGATTTTTTTTTTCTACATGAAACAAATAAAATGCTGCCTTGTTGTGATCTCATGGTGCAAATAAGTGGCATGATACCACACCCAGTCACGTCATTCTGACACAAGGATGACCAGTGATGGAACTCCCTTATTTTCTAGGGTTGATAAACCAGAACCACTTTAAGATATTAAAGCCACTGGGACAAGTTAAGGCATGGTATAGCATGGAGGCACACATGCCCAAATATCTGAAGTAGTGTTGGTGGGATGTTAAGGAGAACAAACACGTTGTACAGATTAACAGAGCCTTGTCCATTTGGAGACTGAATATGAAAGAACCAGTCCGACTATATTCATAAACTTTTAAACCATTATGAATAAGTTTGAACATATACCTGCTGAGACTTTTGGGTCAGTCTGACCTATCTTGTCCGGACCTGCTGTGACACATGACCTGATGTCAACCCTGACCTTCACAGCAGTATCTACATGTGGTCAGTTTCACAATCGTGGTCACTCACCAGCTTCATCACCACCTGCTGAAACACAAAACAGTTCAGCCTGTATTAATGGCCACCTTTAGTAAGAAGCCAACATTTTCAAAGCAGCAACCTTCATTAAGCAGCATTTACCTTTGACTGGCCATCAAAGAAGGGTTTGAATGTAAACTATACTGTTTGTAAGTGTGTTGACATTATATACAAAAGCAAGCAAACTTAAAGAATAAGTGATATCCATCTAACATTATAATACAGTCATATGTCCGGTGGTTGCAAATAAAGGCTTGTAATACTGGTATTACCGCATAAGACATGGGTTGTTTTATGGGTTTTTTTTAAATCTTTATTACAGACATTCTGGTAATATAGTCCAGTGGCAATAGACATTCCAAGCTGAAGAACTGGACCAGCAGAGGAATCACAGAGAGGGACTTGGTTTATTCAATATTTTACATTTCTATATAAGTATAAAATAAAAAAAATATTATTTGAAACAAAATTGAAATAATTATTTTGAAATTTTAAAGTAAACTTACATTAAAATTTGTTGTGAGTATAGGACCACACTGCTGACTCTTTCCAATTCCCATTGTTGGTCAGTCTGGAACTTGACTTTTCAATGTATAACCTTGTCCCTACTTAAATATCTCTAATATTATATAAATACATTACAATGTTAATTTGGAACATGAGCTGGCTTACAATGAAAAAAGTTTGCCTTCATGAATGTATATACACAAAACATATAACATATCAAGCTCTGTTCGATTAAATCAACATCATACAACAACATTCAATAACGTTATTATTAAGATAAGACACTTCATCAATTCTGAGTACAAAATTCTGTCAAAAATGAACCAAACTTACTTAGCAATTGTCAAACTAGAACATTTCTGATGCTTGCTATAAAAGCATCTGTAATTTATAAATGGTTCTTGCAACGGCAAGACATCACTATAGATTATAAATATATTCATATACATACATGCACATAGAAAAAACTAACAATTTTCATGGTTGTATGGAATAAAATTTTATAAAAAAAATGATGATACATACATTTTTTTATAAAGTTGGGCCTATTTCCGGAGATAAATCACTGACAAAATTGTCTCCAGCAATACAGACAGATAAATAATCTGGTCCAGTATGGCCCTCTACAACTTGTTTTATGACAAATAAATGACAAATGGCAATGACAAATGGAAATGATTCTAAATCTAACTTCCAATATGTACAGCTATCTAAAATGCTAAGGTAGAATAATCTATCAAAAATACAACCTGAGTCTTAGCTATCCAGGCTACTGATGTTGCCTCATTTGAGTTTAAGACAGCTGGTTGGTTTCTGCTGTTTTACACTCAATTGCACTGACGGTCTGGCAATGCGATTCAGTGGCAACAGACATTACAAACAGCAGTACTGGTCCGATTGAAACCAGGGGATTTGGTGTTTCAATATTTTTCATTTCTATACAAGTTTATAAGCATGATATAGTATTTCATTCATTTTAAAACATAGTTTTAAAATTAAATTGAAATAATGGTTTTCAAGTAAAATTACATTAAACTTTTTTGTGAGTATGACACCACACTGTTTACTCATTCCAAGTCCCATACCGGGTCCGTCCAGAACTTGACATTGCATAACCTTGTCCCAACATTCAAATTTCTATTTTTATATAGTATAGATACATTACAATATCATTTTGGAACATAAGCTGGCTTACAATGAACTAGAAATGTGTCCAGAGGACACAGATGCCCCCAAATGTCGCATTTTCCAAAACAAAGGCCCCCAACCGTCGCATTTTCCAAAACATAGGCCAACACCCACCCAGGAGCGCAATTCATGTCCTGAGTAATATATCCATGAAGTTTTAAAGTCTGTAGCACAAATACCTTCAGAGTTACCTGTGTCACAGTTTTGGGGTGGACGGATGGACAAAGGCCAATCTATATGCCTCACTTTTTGATAGGGGGCATAAAAATACCTAGGTGCACAATTTCATGTCTTGATTAATATATCCATGAAGTTTCCAGTCTGTAGTACAAATACTTTCAGTGTTACGTGTGTCACAAGCATAAAATTCCATATTTTTCAAAAACAAAGGTCCATAACTCTGTCAACTTTAACAAAGGTTTAATAAACATACCCAGGTGCACAAGTTCATGTCCTGATTAATATATCCATGAAGTTTCCAGTCTGTAGTACAAATACTTTCAGAGTTACGTTGTGTCACAAGCATAAAATTCCATATTTTTCAAAAACAAAGGCCCATAACTCTCTCAACTCCAACGGTGGTTCGATTAAAATACCTAGGTGCTCAAGTTCATATTCTGAATAATACATCCATGAAGCATCAAGTCTGTAGTACAAATACTTTCCGAGTTATGCGTGTCACAAAGTTTAGGGACGGGCGTATGTACGGACAAAGGCAAATCTATATGCCCCCCACCTATTTTTGGTGGGGGTATAAAAACGTATGCCCTCAAGAATGCATATGTAAATACATGTACATATCAAGCTCTGTCCATTTTAATCAACATCACTAAATACAACGACCTTCACTAACATGTTAATATAAAGTTTAAATAATACACTGAATCTGAGTAAAAGTTCTATCAAACCTGCCTCCGACTTATCATCACTTAGATTTTGTGTCAACTGGAACCTCTCTAATGCTTGCTATAAAAACGTTTGTAATTTAGAAAATTTTTTTTTTGCTTTTTATCTTCTTTTTTTTTGCAAAATAACTAGTCATCAGTATAGGTAACAAGAGAATCGGTAGAACTAATGGAAGCTCCCCGAATAAATGCTTGTTCCAAAAGGGCTTTTTTTTTTAAATATTTCTTTCAAATATGTGTGTTCAACTAAATATGATAATACAGTATTACAATGGAAAAAATATGTATGAAAAAGGGCAGCAAGAAGGCATCAGAGATTAAGGAGTTTTTGTTTTTTGAATATCAATAATTGTACTTTTTTGTACAGCACATCAACTCGAGGAGACCAATCTAGCTATCTAACATTGCTCTTCTCCTCAGTGAGATCTATCTATCTATGAAGTTTCATGTCGATACCTCTTAAAGTTTTTGTGCTATGCTCCAGACAAAATAAGAAAGGGCAATAACTCCTAAACTATACAAAACTGAGTTATGGTTTTTGTACACTGCACTTTTTCTCATTGAGATCTACCTACCTATGAAGTATCATGCTGATACCTTTTATACTTTTTGTGCTATGTTCCAGACAAAATATAAGCATGAAAAAAACAACAGGATAATAACTCCTAAATTATGCAAAACAGAGTTGTGTTTCTTGTACACTGCACTTTTTCTCATTGAGATCTATCTACCTATCAGGTTTCATGCTGATACCTTTTATAAAAATTTTTGTTATACTTCGGAAAATATTATGGCAGACGGACATACGGGCGGACAAAGTTGCAAATATGTGCTCTCCTTTCGGGAAGCATAATAAATATATTCATACACATATACACATAGAAAAACTAACAAATGTCATTGTTGCACGGAATATTATTTTACACAAAATTGCAGACAAAATATATACACTAAGGCTTGGTAACTGTCACTTATCCTATTCCGGTCAGTGGCTTTGGAGGTTTAAAAATGGACATCAGGTCATAAATTTGTCATCTAGGAAAAAATGATATGTAAAATTTAATTTTAAAACAATGCTATCACGTCTGGCCCATTTCTGAAGATAAAACACTGCCAAAACTGAAACAAGAGGGCCATGATGGCCCTGAATCGCTCACCTGAGTACCATTGCTTCAACTGATGTCAAGGTTTTTAAACAGACAAGGATTCTGATATAACTTAATCTAAAACATTTTACCCCTGACAATACTACACACCAAATATCTAAGCAATGGGCCATATGGTTTCAGAGAAGACTTGGACGCAGGGTCATTTATCACCGTAGGGCTAAGACTTTGAAAATCTTTGTAATGAACCATTAGATGCTACTACATACCAAAAATTTTAGCTCTAGGCCTTATTGATTCATAGAAGAAGATTTTTTAAGATTTTCCTATATAACTCTGTGTAAAACAAGTGACCCCTGGTGGGGGGTCATTTATCACCATAGGGCTATGATTTGTACAATCTTGGTAGTGGCCCATAAGATGATGCTACATACCAAATATCTAAGCTCTAGGCCTTATGCATTCATGGAAGAAGATTTTTTAAGATTTTCCTATATAACTCTGTGTAAAACAAGTGACCCCCTGGTGCGGGGTCATTTATCACCATAGGGCTATGATTTGTACAATCTTGGTAGTGGCCCATAAGATGATGCTACATACCAAATATCTAAGCTCTAGGCCTTATGGATTCATAGAAGAAGATTTTTTAAGATTTTCCTATATAACTCTATGTAAAACAAGTGACCCCTGGTGCGGGGTCATTTATCACCATAGGGCTATGATTTGTACAATCTTGGTAGTGGCCCATAAGATGATGCTTCATACCAAATATCTAAGCTCTAGGCCTTATGCATTCATGGAAGAAGATTTTTTAAGATTTTCCTATATAACTCTATGTAAAACAAGTGACCCCTGGTGCGGGGTCATTTATCACCATAGGGCTATGATTTGTACAATCTTGGTAGTGGCCCAAAAGATGATGCTACATACCAAATATCTAAGCTCTAGGCCTTATGGATTCATAGAAGAAGATTTTTTAAGATTTTTCTATATAACTCTTTGTAAAACAAGTGACCCCTGGTGCGGGGTCATTTATCACCATAGGGCTATGATTTGTACAATCTTGGTAGTGGCCCATAAGATGATGCTACATACCAAAAATCAAAAGGCTAGGCCTTGTGGTTTCGGAGAAGAAGATTTTTTCAAGTTTTTCCTTTATTAGCCTACGTGAAATCAAGTGACCCCTGGGGCGGGGCCAATTTTGACCCCAGGGTCATAATTTGTACAATCCTGGTAGAGAGTCATAAGATCATGCTACATACCAAAAATCAAAAGGCTAGGCCTTGTGGTTTCAGAGAAGAAGATTTTTTAAATTTTCATTTTTAAAATCTATTTTTAGCTCCTGTGACCTAATTATGCGATGGACCAGAACCATTTATACAACTTTAGTAGAGCCAAGGAACATTCCTGCAAAATATTTTTCAAATTGGCCAAGCCGTTTAGGAGGAGATGTTGTTTGAAGCAATTGTTGACGCCGGACGCACGCACGCACGACGGACGACGGACAAAAGGCGATCAGAAAAGCTCACCTTGAGCACGTTGTGCTCATGTGAGCTAAAAAGCAGATGAACAATCTGGTCCAGTATGGCCCCCTATAATTTGTTCATGTGAGGGCAATGACAGATGGAAATGATTTCTAAATCTAACTTACAATATGAAAAGATATTTAATGCAAAAATACATGAATCTACTAAACACCAAAAAATGAGATTTTATTATCCAGGGCTAATACTAAATATATGTGAACCCCGTCAGGAATTATTTTATGTCATCATATAAATGAATGCTCTTGTATAATTTGTTTGTACGATTTGAAAAAAAGTTATTGTTATCGTGATGAAGGCGTTAGCCGAAACGAAGTAATAACAATAATCATTTTTCCTATACGTGTTGTCGTTGATTTTTTCCACACTATTTGTACGATTTGGGAAATAAAGTTTCGCTCTCTAGTACTACATTGAATTCTCTACTGACATACCCATTTCACATTTAAAATACTTTATCCACGAAAGTCTAATAAGTTAATGTTTTGGCATTTTTATGTTTTTCTGTAAATAAAGTTTCAATTATAAAAAGTATTTTTTATTAGTTATTCCTAAGTTTTATACATTCTGTAAATATAAATAGTTCTTCAGTTGAAAATTTAGCTTAATGCCATAATAAATGGTAAAATGTTAATCATGAGATGATTGATCTTCAAAAAAAATAAAGAATAATGTCACCCCTCAACTAAAATCCCACATACTCGTAGTATACAGCATGTCTGTAAGATAAATTGTATCATCTGTTAAATGAGAGGATCAGGGAGCTGGCCTGAAGAGAAGTTGATAGCTAATGTGAGTTATGCCCCGGAATGTCTCTTTCTTCACATCCACAGACATGGAGTCGATGTGTGTTTTAACCGCTTTATTTATTTCACCATTAATGATACATAGCACCATAGTTTTGATGGTGCCAATAGAGTCAAGAAGCTGGATCATTGCCCTATCTGTCATTATAACCCTATTTAACTCCACTTCGTTCAAATGTGTTGCCTCATCAGACAGACAGACATCTCTATCTCCAAAGTCTAACTCATGCAACGTCAGTTTAGATACCCGAGGAAGGTGAGGCAGAATGGTGACAATCTTATCCAGAAACAGTTGTTCACTTGGTTCACCCCTGTAACTAAACAACATTTCAACCTTACTACAAGTGGCAGGAATGGATGTGAGAAATTTTATAAAAGCTGATTCATTCATCACAACATTGATTAATTCAACTGCTTTTGGATGTGATAACCCAGGAGACAGACAGACATCTCTATCTCCAAAGTCTAACTCTGTCAGCGTCAGTTTAGATACCCGAGGTAGGTGAGGAAGGATGGCAACAATCTCATTTAAATAATGTGGATTACTTATATTCCTTAACTCCAGTGTCTGTATTGTTGTCCCACCATGAGGCGTTTGAACAAAGTGTAAAGGTGTACAATGAACCTCACAATATGTGAGTGATGTTGTGTTGATTGTAACCTTAGTAAAGTCACAGTGCTCTAGAGTTAGTGTCTGTAGCTGTGAACAGTTAGACAGGTCTAGATGATGGGAAAACTCCTCCCCTCCACCAATAATGTGCCGGAGTTCCAGGTCTGCTAACTGGGTCATGTGGGGAAGAATGGTGACAATCTCATCCAGAGAATGTTGGTCAGTTATATCGCCTAACTTCAGTGTCTGTATTATGGTCCCGTGGTGTGGCTGTGGAACAAAGTGTACAGGAATACCATATACTCTACAATCCACAAGTGATGTTGTGTTGATTGTAACCTTAGTAATATCCCTTACATCTAGAAATAATTGTTGTAACTGTGAACAGTTAGACAGGTCAAGATGATGAAAAAGTTTATCCCCTGTACCACCCATATTATAACACTCCAGATTCTTCAGCTGTGTTGCCCTCCCAACACCCTCCAACAACCTCAAATACTCTGGAGGACTTTTGAGATACACTCCATCGATTTTTAATTCATCCAGTGTGGTCACTCTCTCACTGTATAGATATTTGTAGCATGGCTCACATACAGAGTCATAAGGTATCTGATATAACTCCTCCATGTCGTGGTCATCGACTAATTCCATAATCACATGTTGTAGTGACTGACACTCTAATAACAGACTCAGGCAGATTAGAAGGTCATCAGGTTGATATGTCCCAACTTCTATACAAGCATGATTTATACAGGTCATATTGGTAGTGATAAGATGTTGGAGGTTCTTCAAGTCATATGGATTCCCAATGAAAACATACTTCAGATGACAATCTGGTGGTGGCTGTCCACTTTTCCTACTCTCCCCTATACATTCACACAACAGGTCTTGTACACGTATTTGTTCCTTATACAAATTTTGCTTCACTTGCTTATCTTTCTCCACAATGTTCTGTATTTGATGTGATAATGTAGTCATGACTTTGGAGTCCATGCCACTCACAAAAATAAACAGAGAATGCATGTTTAAAACTTTCTGCATGGTGTTGCATGTTTCTGGCAGTTGTGCTAGCTTAGGATTCATAACCATGTAAACAGCTGCCAGGAAGTCCTGAAAGGTTTTGTGGAGAAATGAAAGTTTTTTCTTTTCATCATCAAGAGGACTTGCATAAATTTCCTGGCACAACAAACCTGCTCTTAAGCAGGACTTAATGTCATCTTTAGTCAAATTGTGTATTTCTTCTTCAACATGATCAAAAACAAGTTGCCCTTTCAATGCCGATGTAAAGGCAAGGTGTGACAAGGAAAGAAGTAGGCTCTTATGAATCTTGCAGTACTGTTTTTCTTTTAGACATGAGGGAAGTTCTGATTCCTGGGTATTTTCTACTGATAATGACTCTCTATCATTTCTTTTCCATGCATCCTTTAGAAGATGGTTAATCATAGCACTGTATAGGTGAACATGTAAGCTTCCAGTAATTTCTTTCTCATCATGATGCCACAATGTTATCAGCTGTTTCAATAGGATAGGAATTGTCCGCAAGTGTATCAGTTTTTTTTGCCACAGCTGTAGTTCAAAAGAAAAACTGTCCTTTCTGATATTTCTCTTCTTATTCAGAAGATCTATCATGTCCTTTACATACCTATATGATGCCCTACTATCACAACCTTTAAGCTGGACTTGCCTATCCATCTCAGTCTGCCCTAGCCGCAACACCTCCAGCTGCCAAGGGCGGGTGGTGGTGAGGACTGTAAACTTCGCAATATGGCGTAAGTCTGGTAGGCCATACGTTGTATGGATGGGAGTTTTATAGCCAAGAGGAGGCGCCCACTCATCTAAGCCGTCCAATATGACAAGACATGAGCTTTGGTCACTCTCATTTTCTATGATTTGTTTAAGGAAGTCTGGATCCACAAAATACTGCTTTTTAATTATTTCACTGATTATCCAGTCCTCCTTGAAATTCCTTAAAGGAATGTAAAATAGAAAGTCAAACTTCTTCATGACTGTCAAGAAATCTTCAGGGATATATTCATTGATCTCTTTAGGAGAATGTTCCTGACACCAGGCCAAAACCAACATTTTACATAAAGTAGTCTTTCCATGACCTGCATCTCCCGAGATGTAAATCCGTGTATATTGTTTCTGTTCTTGGAAGAAAACATCTTCCATTTTTGTACCTCCGTCTGTACCAGTGCCATCATTACGGCGCCGGCCCCCCGTGTCATCTGTACCCAGATCCATACTAGGCTCTACATATAATCTGTCAATGTCTGGCAGTGTAGCTGGCAGTAACAGAGCCACGTAGGTCTCTATAAGATGGTGCTTTAGTTCTGAAAATAGATTTAAAGATACACAGTACTGCTATGGTGTTATAATACATGATACAAAATCTTTAACAGACATTCTGTTATAAGCATCACATCCAAAGTCAGTTAATTCAGTATTCAGTATTTATCTTAATATGTTTTGCAATAAAACGAACAAAGCATCATTGAATATAAGGTTACCTATGAACAATAACATCAATAACATTAACACAAAATGCAGCCCATGTTATCATAAATGTTACCTTAATCAATAGCGCAAAGCTGGAAAAAGGATTTTTTCTTCAATTATCTTTTAAGCATTATTGATTAATCATATGTTGTAAATTTTATCTGCTTAAATCAGTTTTGAATCCTCGAATATATTTTATCATATTGCCTTGGTACAGTAGTTACATACCCGACTTCGGATGACAAGGTTGTGGGTTCAAACTCCATTTTAGGAAACTATCTTTCATGACCTTTCCATGTGCAAAGTACTGGTCCAACCCAGGAACCGCCGAAAGAAATTAATATAAATTGAATGATCCTGTTCTCCAATCGACGTAAAATAAATGAATTTATATTTAATATTTTACTTTCTTCTTTTTTTCCTTTCCCAAAATATTTCTTTGACTCAGCCTAGATTTTATATGAATTTTTATATGAATGATATATATATCATTCATATGGACAGTGATAGCCATACCAAAGGCTCCTGTTAAGGGTAGAGATCGAGGCCCATCAAACTACCCACATACCGTTGCTAAAAAAATGATCGTGTCATAGCACATGATTTTATTCTTCTAAAAGACATTGAGATCGAATATTTAAAAATAAATACCAACTAAGACATAATAGCTTCATAAATTTAGACTAGACTAGACTATTTGAGTTTACTGTCACTTCGACAGTATTTCAGTCATATGGTGACATCCAGCTAATTACAGGTGGAGGCAGACCCCGAATGCACAGAGGCATCTGGGTAGAACCACCGACCTACCGCAAGCCAGCTGGAAGGCTTCCTCACATGAAAATCCAAATGACCCTGCTGGGATTCGAACCCACCCGGTGAGGGGCTGAGTGAGTGTTAAAGTCAGCGACTTTACCCTCTTGGCCACGGAGGCCCCAATAAATTAAGAGTAAATTCATTATAAAAAAAACCCATAATATATCCTAAATATAATACCATGCAGATTTTAAAGAAGGGACATAATTTGCAATGAATACAGAATTCAAATGAATTCAAACTTGAATGATCAGTAGTTATGCAAACTACTTGCAAATAAAACTTTAATCATCATGCATTCAAAGTATTCACCAAGATGACATTGGCTTTGAGGGCATTGGCTTCATCTGTATATGGGCTCTATAGTCTATATTGTGTACAATCATTATGTAAAGACTGGATCAAAAATTAAGACAAGAGGGCCATGATGGCCCTGGATCGCTCACCTGAGTATAGGGTAACCCAAGGAACATCAGTCTGTATTAAAACATTATCAAATTTAGCCAGTAGTTTTGAAGGAGATGATCTCTGCAAAGTTTAATCATATTCTGTCCAGCAGTTTCAGAGGAGAGGCCTTTTAAGTTTTTAATATATACATACAAGAGGGCCAAGATGGCCCTAGATCGCTCACCTGAGAAAAGTATCATTCATTGCCTGTACAAAACAGATTGCTTTAGAATTAAGATGATGAGGTGAAACAATGTTCAGGAATTTTCTGACCCCATCCACAAAAGATATCATCATGACAAACATTCTGCCAAAGTTTGAGGATGATTGGACCAAAAATGTTGCCCTCAGAGTATAAACAAGATTTTTCTAAGATTTGACCTACTGACCTACATTTCTATCCAGCCCCACCCATTTTCAAACTGGTTCGAGATATCATCATGACAAACAATCTGACCAAGTTTGAGGAGATTGGATAAAATTGTGCCTTAGTGTGTAAACAAGATTTTTCTAAGATTTGACCTATGACCTACTTTTGGTCCAACCTGACCCATTTTCGAAAGGGTTCAAGATATCATCAAGACAAACATTCTGACCAAGTTTGAGGAAGATTGGATTAAAATTGTAGCCTCTAGTGTGTAAACAAGATTTTTCTAAGATTTGACCTACTGACCTACTTTTGGATCCAACCTGACCCATTTTCGAAAGGGTTCAAGATATCATCAAGACAAACATTCTGACCAAGTTTGAGGAAGATTGGATCAAAATTGTGGCCTCTAGTGTTAAACAAGATTTTTCTAAGATTTGACCTACTGACCTACTTTTTGATCCAACCTGACCCATTTTCGAAAGGGTTCAAGATATCATCAAGACAAACATTCTGACCAAGTTTGAGGAAGATTGGATCAAAATTGTGGCCTCTAGTGTATAAACAAGATTTTTCTAAGATTTGACCTACTGACCTACTTTTGGATCCAACCTGACCCATTTTCAAAAGGGTTCAAGATATCATCAAGACAAACATTCTGACCAAGATTGAGGAAGATTGGATCAAAATTGTGGCCTCTAGTGAGTAAACATCAAAATTGTTGACGGACGACAAGATTTTTCTAAGATTTGACCTACTGACCTACTTTCTGATCCAACCTGACCCATTTTTGAAAGGGTTCAAGATATCACCAAGACAAACATTCTGACCAAGTTTGAGGAAGATTGGATCAAAATTGTGGCCTCTAGTGTGTAAACATCAAATTGTTGACGGACGACGGCCGACGGACAATCAAGTATCCCAAAAGCTCACCCTGAGCTATGCTCAGGTGAGCTAATAAGGCAAATTAGTCCTGCCCCTTGCAGCCATGTTTTTTTATGGATTGGAATAATTTTAGCAACTTTTGTGAAGCCTCACCCAAGGATCATCCCTGCAAAATTAAATCAAATTCTGGCCAGTAGTTTCAGAGGAGATGTCACTTAGAGATTTCACTATAAACATATAAGGCAAATTAGCCCTACCTATGGTAGCCATGTTTTTTTATGGATCCGAATAATTTTAGCAACTTTTGTGAAGCTTCACCCAAGGATCATCTGTACCAATTTATTTTAAAATCTGGCCAGTAGTTTTGAAGAAGATGATTTTTAAAGTTTTCATATTTTTTTTTCTTTTTGTTGCCATGGCAACCAGAGTTCTACATGGATCAAGTTTATTTTAGCAACTTTTGTGAAGGTTGACCCAAGGATCATCCCTGCCAAGTTTAATCAAATTCTGTCCAGTGGTTTCAGAGAAGATTTTGTTTAAGGTTTCTCTATATACAAATAAGGCAAATAAACCCCGCCCCTGGCGGCCATGTTTTTTATGGTTCGGAATAATTTTAGCAACTTTGGTAGAGGTTGACCCAACATCTGTACCAAATTATTTGAAATCTGGCCAGTAGTTTTGAAGGAGATGATTTTTAAAGTTTTCAAATTATTTTTCTTTTTGTAGCCATGGCAACCAGAGTTTTTCATGGATCAACTTTATTTTAGCAACTTTTGTAGAGCCTCACCCAAGGAACATTCCTGCCAAGTTTCATTAAATTCTGTCCAGCGGTTTCAGAGGAGATGTCGTTTAAAGAAAATTGTTGACGACGCACGACGCCGGACACAGGGCGATCACATCAATAGCTCACCTTGAGCACTTTGTGCTCAGGTGAGCTAAAAACAAAACTTGTTGAATCAAAGCGCACAATGCGCTGAGAGACGGCGACGGGATTAACATTCTAAACCCAGTGTTTCTGAAGTTATTGAAGCAATCACATGACGACAAAATCTCCATCCGCTGTTGCTACAGAAGTTCTGTTTGTAACATAATAATCCGGAGTAAAGGTCATGAACCTTTCATTCATAAAGAACTGCATACCTAAGTAGGTCATTCCCTTTCTCGAATTCTATCTGTTGTTTTGTATGTGTAGAAATTGACCAGGTATTTGATTATTTAAGATACTAGAATGTTTGCCTATCTATTTCAAAGTTAAGAAATGCCCTGGGAGGAACCTAACTCGCCATCATGCAAAATATTGTGTGGACTACTTTAGGTCAATTACATACATACAGAGCACTACTTTTTCTTTTTACAGGAGTCGATCTTCATGTACGTAAGATGGGTTTTGTTCTGGTTAAGAAATGTCACGGATATTTTTTTCACGCTTAAAATTGATGCTTCCAGTGAAAAATAATGGCAAAAGAAAACAAACATAACAAACAATAACACACTAAAAGCGGTTACGGTAATGATTTAAACGTCTATGTAACATATTCCATTCGTATTCGTTAGTGCAGAATCGCATTGCATGGATCCGCACTAAGCGCGGAGAGGTACAGTTAAAAATGTTGTGGAAAATATGCAAATTAGCAAGGCCTGATTTCGTTCTTCAGCATTAGACGGCTATCGCCGTCTAAAAACCACAGTACAGTATGTCACTCATAGTACATTTAAATGCCTGAGTTCAACATCCATATTATATGGGTTCTCTGTATGGTGTTCTATCCTATTCCTATTGGTGAAATTTCATTCAGATTTTGGTAACCAAAAAAAAACAAGAGGGCCATGATGGCCCTGAATCGCTCACCTGACATCACATGACCCACTTTCGAGCTTGACCAAGATTTATGGAAACAGACATTCCGACCAACTTTCATGAAGATTGGGCCAAAAATGTGGCCTCTAGAGTGTTAACAAGGTTTTTCTAAGATTTGACCTCATGACCTACTTTCTGACCCCACATGACCCAATTTCGAACCTGTCCAAGATTTTATGGAAACAAACATTCTGACCAGGTTTCATAAAGATTGGGCCAAAAATGTGGCCTCTAGAGTGTTAACAAGGTTTTTCTCAGATTTGACCTCGTGACTTACTTTTTGACCCCACAAGACCCAAATTCAAACTTGTCCAAGATTTTATGGAAACAAACATTCTGACCAGGTTTTTAACAAGGTTTTTCTCAGATTTGACCTCGTGACTTACTTTTTGACCCCACATGACCCAATTTCGAACTTGTCCAAGATTTTATGGAGACAAACATTCTGACCAAGTTTCATGAAGATTGGCAAAAAAATATGGCATCTAGAGTGCTAACAAGCCAAATTGCTGATGATGAACAACGGATGAAGGGCGATCACAAAAACGTGATCAGGTGAGCTAAAAAAAACGTTTAAACTTTGAAAAAAGAATACCCATTACCACATGATAGCTATTAAAATAGCTCTGAAGTCACTGAGAAATATTGTATTCATTTCCTGTATACGTTACTATATCATAGCATTGTCATACTAAATGCATTTAAATAATCCATGCAGAAATACAGCAAGATCATTTCAATTCCATATACAAAATAAGTACATGTGGTCCTATTTTAAAAGTTTAAACATTCAAAAGTGTCTCACTGGGTCATGTCATGATGTTCAGGGTCATTTAAGGTCAATTAAGCTTAATTCCACACACCAAATGGTACCTGTGGTCTAAATTTGAAGGCAATAGATAAAAACTCAGAAGTAAATCACTGGATTATGATCAAGGGCATGCAAACTGCACTCAAAAAAAAAAAAAATACATGTGGTCCAAAACTGGAGGTCAGTTCCCTACATAAGTCTATGTAAAAATAAATTATCATCAGAGTCTATGTAAAAATAATTATCATGAGCATGGCCAATTTTGACCAAAAATCACCATAATTTGAACAAGTTTAGTAAAGGACCACTACTAGATGATGACACATGCCAAATGTCTAAGCTCTGGGCTTTGTTGCTTTAATAACATATTTCTTCCCTAAGTAAGTCTATATCAAATTAAGTGACCCTGTGAGTGGGCCAATTTTGACAAGGGCCATAATTTTGAACAAAATTGATAGGTCCATTAGGCCATGTAACACACCAAATATAAAAACTCAAGGCCTTGTGGTTTCTGACAAGTTTGAAAATAAAACCTACATTGTATTCTTAAAACCTTTTCAATAATTTCACCTGGTGACATAGTTTTTGAAATGACTTGACCTATATCCATATTTGCCCTAGACAGTGTTCAAACAAACATCTGACAAAGTTTTGTGAAGAATCTACATTGAATGAAGGCTTTACAGTGTAAACAATGATATGACCGACCTAGTGAGACATATTTTTGATCCTTCATGATCAGTTTTTTTTTTTTTTAAATTCCTCTATGATGCTCTATTTACCACTTGTCTAAGGTACCAAGTTTCATGAAATTTAGGCATAAATACGGCCTTAAAGTGTGTTAATAAAGTTTACTAAGATTTACCCTGGTGAACTACATTTAACCCCATATAACCAATTTTCAAACTCATAAAAAAAAACATTTTTAAACTCATAAAAGCTTTCATAAAGACACACGTTTCAAGAAGTTTGGGTCAAATATTTGGCCTCTAAAGTATTGACAAGGTTTTCTGATATTTTACCTTGTGACCTACATTTTGACCACAATGACCTATTTTAAATTTTAAAAGTCTGTGCTCTAGAATGATCACAAGGATTTTATAGGATTTGAAATAGTGACCTACTTATTGCCCCAAAATGACCCAGTTTGAATTTTAAGACCAAGTTATGTCAAAACTGTGTTCATACAGTAACACAAATAGTTGAAGCCAGATTACACATTATGGACAACAATCAGAAATAGCAGGTGCACAAAAACAAAATCGAGATAAATTTACCTGTGAAGTTTCATCAATCTAGAAGATATGCATGCCACAAAATGCTTAACAGCATAATATAGTATCACATATATTTTCACAGATATTGAAGCAAAACTATACCCAAATATAAAGATTGCTTTATAATTGTGGATTCTAGAATGTGAGCAAATTTAAATACAACATTTTTATTCTTTAAGGGATTTAATTGGAGATACATGTAGTGGTCCAATACCAAGTTAGCCTTGATCGCAAGATAATAGTCATTAACATAGGGATGTTTAAGTTATTTTCTAAATAATCCCAAGGAAACTGAATTTTCAAGAGATCAGCTTTGTTTGAGCAGTTTTGGTAGAAGGTAATGATGTGATCATTTTTGTTAAATGAAATAAAATTCTTACCAACATATTTAGAGAAGAAGATTTATGAAGTAATAGAAAAATAAAAAAAACGAAAATATTCATTTGGTTGCCATGGCAACCAAAGTTCTACATGGATCAAGTTTATTTTAACAAAATTTGTAGAAAGTTACCAAAGGAACACCTGTGACAAAAAATCCTAAAATTTGGCCAGCAGTTTTGAGGACAGGTCTCTATATAGTTTTCACTATATACGTATAAGGCCAATTATCCCCACCCATGGTAGCCATGTTTTTTTACAGATCAGAATAATTTTAGCAATCTTGGAAAATAGTTACCCAAGGAACATCTATGCTAAAACATTTTGAAATCTGGCCAGTAGTTTCGAAGGAGACTATTTTTTGTTTCATATTTTTTTTATTTCTGTTGACATGGCAACAAGAGTTCTACATGGATCAAGTTTATTTTAGTAACTTTTGTGAAGGTTCACCCAAGGCGCATCCCTGCCAAGTTTAATCAAATTCTGTCCTGTAGTTTCAGAGGGAATGCCGTTTTAAGTTTTTACTATATACATTTAGGGCAAATTAGCCCCGTCCTTTGCGGCCATGTTTTTTTACGGATCGAAATAATTTTAACAATCTTGGAAGAGAATTACCCAAGGAACATTCTGTACCAAAAGGTTTTGAAATCTAGCCAGTAGTTTTGAAGAAGATGATTTTTAAAGTTTTCATATTTTTCTTCCCGTAGCCATGGCAACCAGAGTTCTACATCGATCAAGTTTATTTTAAAAAGTTTTGTGAAAGTTCACCCAAGGATCGTTCATGCCAAGTTTAATCAAATTCTGTCCTGCGGTTTCAGAGGAGAAGTTTAAAAAAGAAATGTGGACGACGCATGACACACGAAGCACGCAGGGTGATCACAAAGCTCACCTTGAGCACGTTGTGCTCAGGTGAGCTAAACAAGAGGGCCAAGATTATTTATGGTAATAAACATGTCATAAAGTTTGAATATGATTGCTTAAGAAATGAAGATGCTAGAGTGCAAACAATCTAATTGTGGACAATGGACGGAAGATGGGCGGATGGACGACGGACATTCATCAATCCTAATAGCTCATCCTGAGCACATGTGCTCAGGTGAGCTAAAAAGCTTAACGCAAAGCTTAACCTGAGGCAAAACAAAAATTTTAACAATGTTCATCCAACCTTTAAAAAGTCAAAGTCATAAAATTGCATAAATATCAAATAGTTCATATCATGATGTACATGTATGCCATGTTTCATGAAGATGTGCATAGAAAAGGTTTTAAATGCAAAGGTAAACATGAGGCGTGAAGGACGGATAAACAACTGGATGAAAAAAATATGAACGCACAAACCGAAAATTTACATGTATATGTCCCAAACAAAATTGGTGGGGCAAAAAGAAAATCGGAATGTGTGCCACAATTCACCAATCACAGTATCATATTTTTGCAAAGATGGTTATATTCAGAACTCTTGTCATGAATCGATGATCGATGATGGTTTTATGACTGGCTCATTTATTTTTTTAAGAAATGTGTCCCACAAGACTTTGTGACCAGCAGACTGATGAATGGACACACTCCAAATGCCTCACCCACTCCAATCAATGTGGGTACATAAATAATAAAGATTGGACACTGTGAATACCGCAAGTCAATGATTTTTTTTCTATTTGGATATTAACTTGGCCAAGATAGTGTGCCAATTAACATTCTGAATTAATTTAGTGTTAAATTGTCTACATTAGTATACTATATTGCAAATTAATGGTAAACGATAATCTAAGCCAGAGTTTGAGACCAGACAATTCCACAGGGTAACAAACCACATTTGAATCCATAACACTTCCTGTCCTTTCAAAGGTATATAAAACATTTAGTATGTTTATTTTTTCAAGTATGTTCATAGTATCAGTAAATGCAATGAATTTTTCCTTGTTTCTCAAATCTGAGATTGAAAAAATTTGACTCATTTTGTTAATTAATTATCTACTGTCAACTCTGCACAACCCTATATGTATTTCCAACCTCTGTGCAATGTTGTATACTGAAAGTCACTAGGGACTTTAATATATCAAGAAAGTGATTAAATGTCTAGTTACTTTTTTTCTTCTCCTTGTATCTGGCATCTGCCTGAGTTGCGGTAGCTTGCTGTATTTTCGTTATCTCCTCCTTTCCAGCAACATGCACAGCCTCAAATTGCCGGTTGCCTTCATCTTGTATATTCTCAACATGCTCTTCAACCTCATTTTTGATTCTTTCACTTTGTCTACCACCCTCTGATACTACACATTCTCTCTGTTTTTCACCCTCTTCCTTTACTACATCACTTTGACCTCTGCCCTCCTTCGATATTTTTTGACTCAGTGTCTCTCCCATAACATTTAAGACTTTAAGTTGCCGGTTGCCTTCATCTTGTATATTCTCAACATGCTCTTCAACCTCATTTTTGATTCTTTCACTTTGTCTACCACCCTCTGATACTACACATTCTCTCTGTTTTTCACCATCTTCCTTTACTACATCACTTTGACCTCTGCCCTCCTTCGATATTTTTTGACTCAGTGTCTCTCCCATAACATTTAAGACTTTAAGTTGCCGGTTGCCTTCATCTTGTATATTCTCAACATGCTCTTCAACCTCATTTTTGATTCTTTCACTTTGTCTACCACCCTCTGATACTACACATTCTCTCTGTTTTTCACCCTCTTCCTTTACTACATCACTTTGACCTCTGCCCTCCTTCGATATTTTTTGACTCAGTGTCTCTCCCATAACATTTAAGACTTTAAGTTGCCGGTTGCCTTCATCTTGTATATTCTCAACATGCTCTTCAACTTCATTTTTGATCCTTTCACTTTGTCTACCACCCTCTGATACTACACATTCTCTCTGTTTTTCACCCTCTTCCTTTACTACATCACTTTGACCTCTGCCCTCCTTCGATATTTTTTGACTCAGTGTCTCTCCCATAACATTTAAGACTTTAAGTTGCTGGTTGCCTTCATCTTGTATATTCTCAACATGCTCTTCAACTTCATTTTTCCTTTTTTCAACTGCTTTTAATGCCTCTTCCTGCTTCTTGCCTTCATTACTTATGGCCTTTAATGACTCCCGTTTGATCTCTGCGATATCCTCCTCAAATATCACAAATGCTGAGGTCATGAGCTGTAAACAAGAAGCAAACATTCAATAAAATATTTTGAAGATGGATGTAATAAGCACAATTAGAATTTAAGGACTTCCCACCCTAATAGTGATCAATTCTGTCAGAGCCATGCATATAACTTAACAATAATATGTATATAAGCTTTTAAAATGTCAAACAATGGTAATTTTAGGGGCAAAATGACATATTAAAAACAAGTTACAGAAGTTCTTTTATTATCTCCCCTTGATTATTTTGTTGCCATGAGTTATCTCCCCTGAAAACAAACAAGAGTAATTTTCTTCATTTTCCTATGGTAAAGTTGTTTGTTTTTTTCCAGAAAGTTGATATAAAATCATAAAATGCATCTTTTTATTATGAGTTTTTTTCTCATAAATCAAATTTAGTTTTTCATAATCACAGAAAATGCATATTTTCCATAGGCTTCAATGTTAAATTATATGCAGATTATCTCCCCCTAATTAGTAAAACTTGAAAAAACTCTTGGTTAAATATTTTTTATTTTTGAATGTCTTCACAAGAGCTGTCAGAGGACAGCACGCTCAACTATTCAAAATGCTTGTTGGTAAATCAAATGAAATCTATTTCAATTCTTGCCCTTCACACACCCTGTATATAATAATAGTAAAAAATGATATACCTTGATAGTTTGATACCCCTTAATAGTTTTATGATGTCTAAAATCAATCCCATGCCTAGTTACTGAGATATAAGCTGGATAGTAGCTTGAATGCAAAAATTTAACCAAAATTCTAAGTTAAAAGGGGGTCATAATTTTTAATATATTCCATCAAGTGTTATCTTCCTTTATAGTATGAAACCCCTAAACATATTAGAGATGTTTCAAATTTATCGCATGCCTGGATACTCAGATATAAGCATGATAGTTTCTTGCATGCAAAACTTTAACCAAAATTTCTAAGTTAAAAAGGAATCATAATTCATATTAAATTCAGTCAAGAGTTATCTACCTTGGTTGTCTGATGCCCCTGAACATATTTATAAACTTTCAAGTCAATACCATAAATGGTTATTGAGATATAAGGTTGATAGTAACTTGCACGCTAAACTTTAACCAAAAGCTGCAATGCCAACGCCAACGCCGACGCCAACACCAGGGCGACTACAATAGCTCTCATATTCTTTGAATAGTCAAGCTAAAAATGACAAAGTGTCTTAGAAATGTTACCATCCAGTGGCAAGATATGGAATATGGCTATTTGGATTAGAAGACCTTAAGCTGCACTGCTGTAAAAATTCCATTACAATTATGTACCCAAATAAGGGCTCTAGAGCATGTACAAGCTTGATGATACAGAATGGTGATACAATGAAACATCCCTGCAACTGCCAACTGACAACAGATCAGACCCAATTGACTTTATCAGATAGGTTTTACATCGGTCTTCATTGTAGGTAGCCTTTCTACATACAGTCCATTTACGATAATTCGAATGGTCTGCGGATTGACTGAAATGTTCGAAAAATTGTGTTATCCGAATTACCGTGTTTACCTAACGGTGGATAATTTGTGTATTTGTAAGAAATACACGTCGTGACAATTAGTTGGCTTATGATATACATGTATATAAAATATAGAACCCAATTATGTCTTATGTTTTATTTTATTCTTCATAAAAATCATAAATCACATATAAAAGCACAACATTGTCAACGATAAACAATTATTTACAAGCCTTATTTGTAGCTTGGGCTCTTCACTGAATTATTTTGAAATTGAAAATTACCTATCCCGATTCAGCTATCCTCCTAGTTGACCTGGGCCCTTCAATAAATTACGCGAATAATAAATGGTAACTTTCAAATGCATCTGTAAATCTACAAATAGTTGTTATTGATGGCGTGATATTACTCTTGCAGAGCATACGAAAAAAAGTAAAGTGAGGTTCGATCACTCATACTGATATGTATAGATAAATAAAAAAAACACTCAGTTTGTTAACACTCTTGACAATCAAGTGACACCTGTCAACGGTTTGCATCACCTTAATTGAAATAACCGCCAACCAATTAGCTTTTGTACGTATAGGTGTGAAAAATACGCACGCGTGTAAATTACGGTGACACAGCGTCCGAACTATTGTGTCATTGATCAACAACTTGATTGCTTGTTGGACCTGTAATAAAGTTCGAATTGCCGCATTTATCCGAGTAATTGTAAAACGAATTATTGCATTTATTTTATATGAGATACATAGGAGAACTTGACGGGACCGTGACATTTATTCGAATAATGCCGTCAAAACGAAAAATCGCATTCCGAATTATCGTAAATGGACTGTATATATATAATATGTTATGCATGTATCCTTCCAAATACTTTTCCATTTGGTTTCTTTTACAATATGTAGTCATATTCTTTTCAAATGCTTGCTCATTTGGCTTTTCAGGAAATTTACTTCATTTGTAATATAAAACAAGAGGGCCAAGATGGCCCAGTGTCGCTCACCTGAATAAGATTGCTGTGTTAGGCATGATGACAAAAATGTGGCATCTAACTTTTGACCAGGTGACCTACTTTTTGACCCCATGTAGCCCAGTTTTTAATTCATTCGAGATTTGATGTAAACAAACATTTTAACCAAGTTACATTGAGGTTAGGCTGAAACTGTGGCCTCTAGAGTGTTCACAAGGTTTTTCTAAGATTTGACCTGGTGACCTAGTTTTTGACCCCTTGGACCTGATTTCAAACTCATCCAAGATATCATGTAGACAAACACCCTGAGCAAATTTCATGAAGATTGGGCCAAAACTGTGGCCTCTAGTGTGTTCACAAGCAATTGTTGACGACGAACGACGCACAAAAAAAGGTCACAAAAGCTCACCCTGAGCACAAGTGAATAAAACAAGAGGGCCATGATGGCCCTGAATCGCTCACCTGAGTACCATTGCTTCAACTGATGTCAAGGTTTTTAAACAGACAAGGATTCTGATATAACTTAATCTAAAACATTTTACCCCTGACAATACTACACACCAAATACCTAAGCAATGGGCCATATGGTTTCAGAGAAGACTTGGGCGCAGGGTCATTTATCACCGTAGGGCCAAGACTTTGAAAATCTTTGCAATGAACCATTAGATGCTACTACATACCAAAAATCTTAGCTCTAGGCCTTATTGATTCATAGAAGAAGATTTTTTAAGATTTTCCTATTTAACTCTATGTAAAACAAGTGACCCTGGTGTGGGGTCATTTATCACCATTGGGCTATGATTTGTACAATCTTGGTAGTGGCCCATAAGATGATGCTACATACCAAATATCTAAGCTCTAGGCCTTATGGATTCATAGAAGAAGATTTTTTAAGATTTTCCTATATAACTCTGTGTAAAACAAGTGACCCCTGGTGCGGGGTCATTTATCACCATAGGGCTATGATTTGTACAATCTTGGTAGTGGCCCATAAGATGATGCTACATACCAAATATCAAAAGGTTAGGCCTTGTGGTTTCGGAGAAGAAGATTTTTTCAAGTTTTTCCTATATTAGCCTATGTGAAATCAAGTGACCCCTGGGGCGGGGCCAATTTTGACCCCAGGGTCATAATTTGTACAATCCTGGTAGAGAGTCATAAGATCATGCTACATACCAAAAATCAAAAGGCTAGGCCTTGTGGTTTCAGAGAAGAAGATTTTTTAAATTTTCATTTTTAAAATCTATTTTTAGCTCCTGTGACCTAATTGTGCGATGGACCAGAACCATTTATACAACTTTAGTAGAGCTTCATCCAAGGAACATTCCTGAGATGTTGTTTGAAGCAATTGTTGACGCCAGACGCACGGACGCACTTACGCACGCACGCACGCACGCCGGACAAAAGGCAATCAGAAAAGCTCACCTTGAGCACGTTGTGCTCATGTGAGCTAAAAATAAAAGTAATATTTATGTAGTATTAAAACTGTGTTGACGTATGCATTTCATTTTTCTACATCTTTATAATATAAACATTCAATGAATATCTATAAAATAATTTTCTCAAGCCATAACCGGATGACAATTTGCTTAAAGCAACCACATTCAGTTTAAAAGGAGCAATCTTGGACTTGACCCGTCTCTAGCTGTCAAGATTTCACTATTGGCATATAAGAAAAACTAGCCTCGCCCCTTTTGCGGATCCAAATAATTTTAACTTGATAGAGGGTCACCTCAGCAATAACGAGAACCACACAAGGCACACACCTGTTATGTTTGATCAAAATTGCCCAGATGGTTCAAGAGATCTATGTCTTTTGAATAAATATGTTGACGGGCAGACGACAGACTAAAACAATTAACAATAGTTCACCATGGACCTTTGGCTCTGGTGAGTTCAACATTCATACAAAGAATGTGTATTTTGGAGATGACAAAAATAGGAAACTGTCAATCAATTTATTAGTACATTTATCATGAGGTTGGCTTTATACACCAGTAAACATGTTCAGTATGATTAAAGTTTGTATGAATTCAATATATTGCAGGCAATTAGTGAATTTATTATAAGTTTTCTAGAAATATACCTGAACATAAATTTAAAGATATTTGATATGTTAGAATGGAACTCCTTACAATTTCAGTTCTGTATTACGGTCAGAAGGTCTGATACTATACCCTTATATTTTTTACACATTCTCCTAATATAGTCAATTATGCATGCTGTAAACAATTACAATGGAGAATGAATTTTAATATAATGTAATATTTAACTTTGAGAGAAAAATGCATACTTCAATATACCAGGAAACTTCTTCATTATAATGATGTTTTCATGAAATTATGAAGGTCACCCGTTTATAGCATTACTTTGAAATATAGATCTAATTGTGCATAATTAAAACAACTAAAAATACTGCCCAAACATCTTTAACTGTAACATGAAAGATAAACTCATAAAAGAAGAACCCCAGTGTAACTGTTCA
>CM037795.1:35297615-35347615 GCA_021229015.1 Solen grandis | reverse complement strand
AATAACTTCTTTAAGGAGTGAGGTATGATGGTCATTTTTGGTAGACAGATACCTCATGAGAAGAGGAAGATTGGGATTGAATTTCAGGTCAATAGGGTCAGGGTCACTGTTACTAAAAAAAGGTTTTGCATCAAATGTGGTTTCCATCGATTATCTTCTGGTAGAATTAAGGTAATCATACTTGGTAGGTAGATACCTTATGGGGAGAGGAAGGTTTGGATTTTTTTTCTGGTCAATGGACATAACCTTTCACCAACCTTTATAAAATTGCAGTGCCTGACTTAATTTCCCTGTACTTTTGATGTCCTCAAGTATATCATGTTGTCATCAATGAATTATGATGTTATCAGCGTATTTGTTCTTTAAACATGCATTGCTCAAATAATAAAAAAAAAAAAAGACTTGTAAACATAAGTATTTGGGTGACAGGGATGTCAATTTGTGTGATGTCATGTTTGCTTTTACGGCAGGGTCATGTTTGTTTTTACGGCAGGGCTGGAAAGAAACGGTAGTCTGATTGCCTGGGGCGACCTTTAAAACCCTGGTTTCGCGTCATTTGACGTGTTTCTTGTAAATAAATAAAATTGAATGTGTGAGTCAGTGAGGTCAAAACCTCCGACTCTGCAATTATTAGTAAATCATGTTTCATTATAACCCAGCTGGCAGTCTCTCAGTGCCGTGAACGCTTTGATCTGTTTCATAATGATCCAGAATGAGGGTCATGGCCCTGACTCCATTGATAAATTGCGCGCCTAAGGGGGTCATGCTCGTACATTGTAAAACTACTGTTAAATCGGCTGCGGTAATTATGCAAATCAGCAATACCTTCTCTTTTTTATCCCCCCCCCCCACCCTTCGCCGCCAGTCTAAAAACCGGGGGGGGGGGGGGACACTATTTACGGTTATCTGAGCCATGTAATTTTCCGAGCGGAGCATATCATCGTATAAGTTCTCAGAGTATCGCATCATTGCTAGTGTCGAAACTCCGCATTTATCGTGTTTTTTTTTTATATCATAAAGAGTATACAGCCAGTACCTTGCACAACTCAGTCCCTCGCTGCTTTGGGTTAGATTCAAGGTAGGGTCACTCAGATTTTAAGCTCACCTGAGCACGTAGTGCTTATGGCCTTGATTTAACAGAATTGCATTAGAAAAACTAGAAAATTCTTTTTGTCACAAACCAAAAGGCATATAGTTTAGATATTTAGTGTGTAACATGGTCTTGTGAACCACAACCAAGTTATTTCAAATCATGGCCCTGGTGTCAAAATTGACACTACCACAGGGTCACCGATTTTATACATACTTATTAGAGCCATGACCTTCAAAATTTTAATAGTGTGGAATTTAGATGATCTTGCTGTACTTTTGCATGGACTATGTATTCAGTTTGACTCATAATACAATAATTGGCAATGAAGGCAATGTTTCTCAGGTGAGCGATTCAGGGCCATCTTGGCCCTCTTGTATTAAGTGAGGTGAAGCCTTTCAGTGGTATGCGGTAGGTCGATGGTACTACCCAAGTGCTTGTATGCACTCGTGGACGTCATCCACCCGTAATGAGCTGGAGGTCATGACTGAAATACTGTCGCAGCAATCGGGAACTCGAACACAACAACAGTCATTACATCGGGTCAACCATGTCTGTCTCAGGAGCGTAGGGTCGCGGGTTGGATCAATCTTTAATCTTGAATATACATGTATTTTGTGTCGGTTTTTCAGTCTACGACCAGACTTGGATTTTTGTTGAAAAAATCGAATTGAAAATAAAGTTCGCAATAAAAAAAAGGGGGGGGGGGAGAGAGAGAGAGAGAGAAGAGAGAACTTATTTGGCCCTGAGGGGTCAAATTGTATAGGAATATGCCTAAGTCACAAAGTTAATAAACATAGCTTTGGAAATGTTTCGTTTATCTAATTTTTACATTCTGTTTTTCCTTATGTATTGAAACAATATATAGGAGGACTGGAAATCGCAAAAACTAAAACACGATACAACTTAAGATATTTTTCATAACTATGTGACGTCACAGCCATTTACCGACAATTAAGTAAGGTACACGTTCAATGACAATGGCCACGGAGCGCATATCGCAAATTTTTGACAGTCACTTTGACGCCTATTCTAACCTAACCACTGGTCCTTGAAATAGGCGAATTGTGTGTATGATTTAATAGAGACAACATGTCTCAAATTACACCAGAATAGTTAGCGGAGTATACAAGCTCTCTCTCTCTCTCTTCTTTAACTGACAGTTTTCTACCAAATGTTCAGTAATGACAAAGACTTAGGTCTTTGGTAATGTTCATCGATAAAGGTTTCACACAAACTTTATTTTAATTTTACATATTCCATTAAAAGTGGAAAGACAGAAACTTTTAAATTTGGACGATGTCTTCAGAGTTACCACGCGCATTGTTCCGTCTTGTCGCTCTCTTTTGCAAACAAGTAAACAATATACTTTCAGACTGATATTTATTTGTTTTAGCTTGATGTCCCACCAGCACTATAATTCAGTCGTTTGGAGACCTCATCTTAGTGTTGCTACACTGAAATGTCAAGCAGACAAATGGCATTATATCACACTCAGTCAGATTTACCCTGGCACCGGGCCAATCAATCCAGGAATTACCCACATATGCTGAGCTCTAGGCATAAGGCAAATACAACAGCTCCTTTAAACGACTTTGGTATGTCGCGGCCGGGCTCAACCCACGATCTACAGAAACTGTTTCATATTTTTCAGCCAGGTCAGCGGAATAGTTCATCACCTTCACAGACAGTTTTATTATTATATTTATTTTAAGAATGTATATAAATGTACCGGTGTCAATGGTCATGCCAATAAAAACAAGTAACTGGTGTTGTATACAACACATAAAGTCCCCTACCGGCTCCACCTTGACTGAATATGGTAATCAATCCCATTTTTTGCCATATTTTCACTATTTCCGTTACCATAGCAACCACAATTTTAGTCGAAGAACAAAAATAAAATGACGTGCATAATCTACACATTGCCATCTAGTCATATAGCAAGTTTCATCAAGTTTGCTTGCTTAGTTATCGCGGGATCCCATTTTTTTGCCATATTTTCACTATTGCCGTTACCATAGCAACCACAATTTTAGTCGAAGAACAAAAATAAAATGACGTGCATAATCTACACATTGCCATCAAGTCATATAGCAAGTTTCATCAAGTTAGCTTGCTTAGTTATCGCGGGATCCCATTTTTGCCATATTTTCACTATTGCCGTTACCATAGCAACCACAATTTTAGTCGAAGAACAAAAATAAAATGACGTGCATAATCTACGGACGGACGGACGGACAGACGGACGGACAGACGGAGGGCAAACCTATAGTCCCCTCCGGTGTGAACACCGGTAGGGGACTAAATTATATATATACAAGGGCGTTCCGCTCATTGCGCAAAATACACACGTGCGTTTTAAATTCCAGAAGGAATTTTAAAGGATTAGGCGTCCGGAATCTCCGAACAGAAAATTGTAGAAAACCCCTCTAAAACAAACACGCGCGCAGGGGTTAACAGGCAACTCTATCAACGAGGTATCCCATTTGTGACTCATACCTCACTCTTGCAGTTTGTACCTCGATTTGTATGTGGGATATTGTTGTAGCGAGATATAAGTTTCTGAGATGTACCATTATTTCAGTCCCAAACCAAAAACACTATCCATTACCAGCAGCCCTAGCACTAATCAAAACCCTTACCCTGACCCAAACACCGAAATATATAAACTTCTACCTCGTGTGGCAGGCGTATAAAACACACACAAAGACACATACCCATTGCGCGTGTATCTTCTGAGCCCATGGTCAATATATCGGTCACCTTTATTAATTTCTACGGAAGTACAGAGGGGGCATTTCTTTTTTATATTTTCGAGGCCAAGAGATAATAACTAAAAAACAATCGCTAACTCGTGGCCACAAGTTAATAACTAAGAAAACAATTGTTACTCATGGCCACAAGATGATAACTAAAGAAAAAAAAATTGCTAATTCGTGGCCACGAGATAATAACTAAGGAAACGAAAATAAAGATCTAGCAAATCGTGGCCGCGGGATAATAACTCAGAAAAAAAAACTCATGGCCACGACTTAACTGACCAATCAAACAGTTAGATTATCTCGTGGCCACGATTTACGGTAACCAAATTATTTTTTTGTGTGTTTTTCTTAGTTATTAACTCATTACCACGAGATAGCATTTTTTTTTTAGTTATTATCTTGGCCACGAGTTAGCAAGATTTTTTTCTTAGTTATTTTTTTGTGGCCACAATTATTATCTCATGGCAACGAGATAATAATAATAAAAAATGTCCCCTCTGTGCTTCTGTAAATTTCTCATCTCTAATAACATTAAAAATATCACACACAACTTGAATATATTTTTAATGTGCTTCGAAATTTACCATTAGATTCTGTTATGTGCAGCGCTTAAGAAGGTCAAATTGTATGCGTCAAAACTTGCCAAAATATTTTTCTGGTTATTATGAAGTAGAAAGGGCAATACTCCGCCCTTATCTCATATAAAAGGCATGTGGTGAAGGCAAGTTGTTTCTCTCGAGAAACACATCAGCTATCCATTTAAAACCCAGTTGTTTTCCGCAGCACTGTCTGCAAGGTGGCCCCATATTGTCTCCGAATTTCCAGATAAACATTTACGTGACACAAAACAGGGCACTTTTCTCATTGTCTATTTCCTTTCTCATGTGTTTCCCTTGCTATATGTTTCGCGATTGGGAGAAAAATGGTCGAAAACGTGAACAGATGTGTCTTGTGTTCAACCATGGTATTAAGCTAACGGCCCTAATAAAGACTACTTTCATTTGTTCTAAACTCACTGATATTTATCATTATGGAAATATACTGTGCTGATAAAATGTTGCAATGTTGCAAGTTTCTCTCATTGCTCTTCGAAAGTTAAAGGACCAGTCTTGCGTTATATAGAATATCTGTTATCGAGATTTTGTCTTGTGTAACTATTTGAAAAGATTTCTTTAAACCATTTTTGAGTCGACTATTCGAAGAATGTGGAAAACTATCGCTGTCACCCATGCGTCGGTCGTTGGTGTAGCACGCAAACGTTATCTCAGTAACCTTTTAGGGTATCGACTTGAAAGTTAATGAGCATGTTCAGGGGCATCAGACAACCAGGGTAGATAACTGTTGGTGCCATTAATTACAAATTATGACATTTTTTACTTACTACAATGTTTATATATCTCAGAAACAAGACACGTGAATGATTTTAGACCATGTCCATGGATATCAGACAATCAATGTATGTAACTGTTGATTGCATTTATTGCAAATTATAACCCCTTTTTGAGTTGTGTTTATGAGCATCAGGCAATCAATGAAGATAACCCTTGATTAAATTTAATACAAATTTTGTCCTTTTTTAACCTATATATTTCACTTAAACTTTTGTTTTCACTCTATTTCAGTGTATAACTGGTGAAAGACTTCATTAACATGATGGGTGGTATGTTACAGGCAAAAATGACATACTTTAATTGATTTCACAAGAAAACATTTCGAATAGTCGAGCGTTTTGTTGAGCCAGTTGTCTTACCACTAACAGTTTTTTTCCTATTAAAGCAAGATAACAGCATGATAGAATCCAGTCCTCTTGGTTAACAAATAGTTGAAGCGGAGGTTCTAGATCATTATATTTGATGAGAAAAATCTCGATATGTTTGTAAAAGACAGTCCTAGTTTCTCGTTTCAGACATAGTATCATAACAGCAATAGTTAGAGCTAAGTATTATATAAATCCTCTAAGGTATACGCCCAATAATAGCCATATACCATATCTTGTCACTGGATGGTGATATTTCTATGAAACTTTGTCACTTTGAAAACATCCAAAAAAGAAAATGTTTCACCGAAAGTTTTTCCAAGTGTTATTACATGAATGGGAGGTAATATGTGTTTAAAATATGAAATCTATGGGAAATACACACTTTCTGCGAATATGAAAATCTGAATTTGAATTTCTTTCGTAACATGTCAATTTGCTCTTAAGATTTCCATTGTTTGACTTTCAAAAGCTTATTTTGTGAAGTTATATGCATGGCTTTGATGGAATTGATGGCTGTCATGGGGCGTATACTTTAATTGGATAGAAATGCACAAAATAGTGTTCCGTTTCTGGTCTCCCGACCGACCCTCTTTTTACACTGCCAACCCTAAAGTTTGATTCTATATTTCCGCATTCAAAAAAGTTTTGCCATTACTTTTATAATTTTCGCATCATTTGACAGAAAAAATCCTACATACCTACCCACCCTCTTTTTTTTCTGGCTGGAGACCGAAAACGGAACTATCAATATTTTGGCCTCACAATAATATTCAAGTTCATGATAAAGCTGACAAAATCTTACCTTCATAACTAACAATTATGTTAAGAAATGGCATATGCATACCTACAAGCAACATCGACTTTAAATCAAATGACACCAACAATTCTTAGCACTATGTATTTTTTTAATTATACTGGATATAATAATATGTGTCGATGATGACATTAGAGGAGATGAATCATCTTGGCCGTGTGCACTTTTGTGTGTTGGTTTTACGTCCCGCCAACAGTATTTCAGTCATTTGGAGACTGTCTATTTGAGACAGATATAGTGTTGCCACACTGCAGTATCACGCCGTAGACATGTGGCCTGAGACCACACCCAATCACATTTTCCTGACACCGTGCCCATCATGTATATACTGTTGAGCGTCAGGCAGGGAGCTACCAGTACCATTTTAACGACTTCGGTATGTCGCAGTCGGGGATCGAACCTACGATCTCCTGCGCCCAAAGTCGAGCACTTGTGGCACTCAGTTGAAGCTTTTAAGAATTGTATTAAGGATTGATCAGATTAAACACACACCACAAAGCCCACACGCTATCTATATACATTACTTCCTCGCCAAGGAAATTCAAATAAAAAATAAGAAGGAAAGAAACAACTGCAACAAACAAACGAGCCAGACAACACAAAGAGGCTAAGTTTATTTATATATTCCAACTGGGAAAACAAAGTTTCCAGCAAAACAAATATCTTAGACTTAACGAATAGAAAATGCCTTGCGTGTAATATCCGTATGTTTAAATTCAACATAGACAGAATTTATTGAAATACTCTGGCAAACGAGGAAGTGATATTGCACGTGTACCATAATATCAAAGATCGAAGTAAACTTGGTAACAAGCGGACGTTACGTCATTTTATAAGGTACATTTAGTTATTTTGCTGAAACTGGGTGCATTTTCTGCTTTTCACTGAGACACGTTTCTGTTTTTAAAAAATAAATTTTACCATACATGTAAACTGAAGCCACACATCAACCCACCTATTTTATCAATGCATTTATTTATTTCGTTTGTTTACATGCTTCTCCGTTGGTTTCGAGTAGCTTTAAATGAAACTAATTTCACCACTAATATAAACGCCCCCTTTAGGCAATCTCCGAAAAAAAAAAAAAGGGGGGGGTCTGGAATCTATTTTCGGCGTAAGCTGTATAAAATGGATTTTAACCTATTTCTTGAACCATTGAAATCTTGATTAACAACCAAATAGTTCGGAAAAGCAATCTTTTCATTAATTTGCATAAATTATATTAGGATATCCCATCGTTTAAATGAGAGTTTCAGGGTGCATATCTTTCTGCATGATTGTCAATTGGCAAGTTTCAATTTAATATACCTATTTAAAGATAAGAAACATCCAACTGAAAAATTCAAACATAAAAACTAAGCAGTTGAAATAATAAACAGCTGTGAGTGTTTAGAAAACGTAGTCAGCCTTGGTAGTGGACTCGTTAAGTTTTTAGGTAAGGTTACTACTGCACCTAGAAAGCATTGCGCTATCAGGAGCGGTGTAACTTGGTAGGATTTAGGGTTTAAAGAGATTTTTTGAAGCTCAGTTTGTTTGTTGGATTTAACGTCCCACCGACGGTATTTTAGTCACTTGGAGACGATGTCTGCTTGAGACAGATAAAATGCTGCCACACTGCAATATCACGCCGTAGACATGTGGCATGATACCTAACCCGGTCACATTATCCTGACACCGGGCCAACCAGTCCTGCAACTACCCTTATATGCTGAGCGCCAAGCAAGGGAGCTATAACAGTACCATTTTTTTTTTACGACTTATGGTATGTCGCGGCCGGGGATCGAACACACGACCTTCCGCTCTAACCATTCGGCCACCGGGGACGTTTGAAGCTCAGAGTTGAAAATATAGAAAAAAAGATAGGACTGACATTTTTAATTTCGTTTAGGTTATTGGGATAATTTTGCGTTCAGTGTGTAGGTAGTTAGTTGAATTCAGTTTTTTTTGTCTTTGATTCTCAAATCAATAAAACGTTGATTATTTGTGACGATCAATCATAAGTGATTGTTACAATCATTCGTAAATAAGCTTTGTATGTATTTCATAGCTTATATATAAGAACTTTAATTCATCTAATCATACGACCAGGAGTGTCACAAGGAAAATTTAGTTTCTTATATCTATAGTTGCCAACATTAATATATTAGATATATTGTAACACTTAGCACATGGCATTTTCCTCTCGTCCAATCAGGTGCCAGTATTTGTTCATAGTCACCGTGGACTATAACCCGTAGTTCACACTTTTGTAAAAAAATCAATAAGTGTGGACTATGCAACCACTTAGCACATGGCATTTTCCTCTCGGCCAATCAGATGCCAGTATTTGTTTATAGTCACCGTGGACTATAACGCGTAGTCCACACTTTTGTAAAAGATCAATAAGTGTGGACTATGCTACCACATAACTCAAACTTTTGTGACGATTTGTCACTCGTGGAGGAAAATACCATGTGCTAAATAGGTTAGTTCATAGTTGCCTTTAACTACACGACATAGTCACTCGGGCTCCGCCCTCGTGACTATATCGTGTAGTTAAAGGCAACTATGAACTAACCTATACATAACTCACACTTTTGTGACATTTTGTCGCTATGGAAGGAAAATAACATGTGCCTAATTGCTTAGTTCATTTATGAACAAACCTATACTTTTACCATTTGCAAAAATGCTTGCAAGACTACTATGACGCGATGACCTTACGTGACGCAAGACTAAGATGGACAATTGACGCTGATGTTTGTGCGTTATTCTGCGTCGTCATACGTGGCCTACCAGACCGTGGCCTATCTCCAACAACATTTGTCTTCTAGTAACGTGATGTAAGTCGCTCAACTGTTTTGCGTCATCATTCGAAGTGACGTGCGACCATCCCTGCCGTCACTACACCATAAAGCATTCCAATTATTTGATTTCTTTCGTTGCGATGATCAAAACAGCGAAAAATTTAAAGCCAAACCTCGAGTACCCGATTGTCTATATCTAATAAACAACACGACTTTAAACATCGATCAGAAGTATAACGTGCACGTGCAAAACGGGAATCTACGTTACGGCTACTGACCGCTAAGTGCGCCTATTACGCGGGGGACTTTAACATGGCCGTGTTTACACACAGAGACAAAGCTACGCTATACGTGGTACGTTTCTTTTTGATGACTATAGTAAAGTTACTATTTTTTTTTTGGTTAGAGAGAGAGAGAGAGAGGATATATACATGTATATAATTTTATAAGAGCTTATTTGACAGATTAGGTCGGATTAAAGCGATTATGAGGTCACCACCACAGTGCAGTATATTTACTTACATTCACGTTGAGTTTCACTCCTGTCACGCAGAGTCTTGGGGCTATATGCGAGCTTTTGTTTTTTCCGAGGGAATAATTATTTCTCTCCTATCACCACTGTAATCTAATATTAAGGTCAATCTTTATACACAGGGTTTTATTCTCAAACGATTGGCGTTCTATAGAGACATTCCTTTTACCAATAACTTATCAAATGCGCATGTATGTTTATGTGCGAATAAGTAGACAAGGATTAGAATACTCCAAACAGTAGATATTATCGTAGAGAGATGTTCATAATTAAGGAGCCATTTTAAATAGGCAACTATTAACAAATGCATCTTAATTGCCCGATTTTCAAAATAACCATATTTTTACACAGCTCTGGTACAACAAAATACAGTCAAGAACACGACGTGTACAGCCCAATTAATTCCTTACACTGTCCTTTAATTATCAATAAATTGTATGTATGATTTAAAATAAAACACGAAAGAATACATCGATGGACCACGGCCTTTGCAAATGCCAATTAATCAACAACCGTTCAATACTCTATATGTTAATTTTGGGATGGCCCTTAAGCTCTCTCAATATTGTTGAACCATTTTTTTGGACACAGTGTCTCTCGGATGTATGTAGTTATGAACCATAACATTATATTTCTTGCAATAAACACGCCCATCGCGACATCCAGTCTTGGGTCCGAGGCTCCATGTGATAATATTTGATTATTAAATTATATTTCAGATATATGTTTAACTAAATCATTTATTTGAACAATATGAATTTTAGATTATGGTCACACGTTTTAATATAAAAAGGATGAAAAATTGAAAAATAAGGCGAATGATTTTTATAACCTATTTTTGCCACAAGTGTTCGAATATATGTATATATATAAACTTGTGCTTTACAAACGAACACATCTTGTTTCATACATATATTTTCCTTTGACAAAGAAGCTAGCAAAATAATTTATGTAGAGAATTTGAGGATTTAAAAGATGGTGTAAAACTTCAAATCTATAGGTTCTTTCTTTACATAACAAAAGCCATAATTAGAAAAGCGATGTCTTACAATTTAATCAATAAACAGTTTCACTGTAATTAATAGTTGCTTAATTAAAACCCAAGTGCCTAAAACATTTCGAAATTGTTTATTGCTTGAAGTATATTGAAGCAAGATTACTTAACATACGCTGTGGCGTATCCGTGTTTTCTTCCAAGCGCAGTTTATCTGAAAAGCATGTACACATGTAAAATTGATTCGCCAACGTTGCGATTAAATTATTTTTTAAAGTTGCACAGTTGAGGTCTAAATTTGTAGTCGAATTTCCCACTGCAATGGGATTATAAGTAATGGATGTATCCAAGTTTCGCCCGGTTTATGCAAATAAACTGTTTGTCAAGTCAGAACCACAAATGTTAAAATTTAATGTCTGGTGGATTTCACACTATATCTCCGAAATAAGGTAGATGTCTACATATTTCAGATTTAGACTTAATCGAAATGGAACTGTCTAGAGAGAGAAAGGGTAGTGTTTAATTTTGGTTTCAATTGACATCCAAGAACCAAACAACACGCGTAGGGAATTAAATTTTAAGAATCGAGAGTTAAGATGATGCAGATAAAAATGTGACACATATTTCAACTGTATTATCGCTGTAACGATTGCATGGATGACAAAAGGAACATATATTTCGTTATGATATTGCATGATGCAACGTATCTAAATACATTTATTTTATGATAATTGATGAAATACTGTGTTCTATCAATAAAAGAAACTGCATATCATCCAAGTTATGGTTGATATAAATGTACCGGAACTAGTTTTCACGTATACAGGGTTTGTATACGGAAATATAGCACTCCACTATTACTACTTGCCTTCCTTTGTTTTCTTGCACATTTCTTGCACATGGATTCGTTCACACAAAATAGTCCTTCTTTTGTCATCAGTTAGCACAAAATAAAAAAAATGTTACGCTCTCATAAAATATAGGAACAAAGACCTAATAACCCAACATAGATCCGCATCTCTGATATAGGTTAAGCTCAAGTCAAGGGATTCTCTCGTTAAGTAACGTGTGCAGTCATGTGACCGAACGATGTGTAAAGATGTGTTCTTATCAATTATAAATATACTACGTTTTCTCTTCTGTTTATTGCAGATTAAACCAAATATGTATGCCTCTCATTAGATCGCATATCTCTTATATGAGTGATACTGTAAAGGGTATTTCATCGATACTGTAAAACTTCTGAGACCTCGTTCAAATCATGTTCGTCAGAAGAAAAAACAACTTTATTTCGGAAGTTTCTCTTTTGATAAATCTTTGATAAAAATTTTATCACTTCTCGATGATATATCCCATATCAGCTTAAATCAAACAATTGTCAACTCTGTATAATGCTTTAAGGTTTGTTCAGTGTCCATCTTATAAACAATGCATCTATCAATGTTTTGTCCCAGGTTGGGGCGACAGGCAAACACGGGGCTTTTGACGGAAGACCGTTCCCGACAGGGCAAAATGGTACCGGATCCCGCGAAATAGACTTTGGGATTTAGACTCCAAAAATGTCAAAGTCCTAATGACAGCCCGACATTCCTACCCAGGAGCAAACCATTGACAGGTGCACAATCCTTGGAGAAAAAAGTATCCATAAACTAGTAGCACGATTTTACGAGGAGAATGGTTGAGTCTTATTTTCTTTTTAACAAATTAATTCCAAGAAAACATAGAAATGAGACTAGTTTTCTGTACTTTAATGTCTGCATGGAGTTTTCTTTAAGACAGCGGCGCCTATGGGTAATCAGAATTTATCATCTATTCTATAGGTCAGTAAACTAATTCAATCTATTTTGCCAGGAGTGCTCGATTTCTACGTCAAGACAGTTGATTTACAATCTTGTGAACTAAACGCGTTTAACAATTATTAACAATGTGAAGAAATGCAGAATTATTTAACTCACATATTTAACATTTGTTCACAGTATGAGATCATAAAAAATCATACACTGAACATTTTTTTACCAAGCTCGATAGTGAATAATAAAGGGGGATGATGTACGTGGAAGGTGTATGGGGAGCACCAAGGCCTACTGGTTAGTGTATCTTAATTGCTGGTGTAGGGAAGGTGGCACCAAGGCCTACTGGTTAGTGTATCTTAATTGCTGGTGTAGGGAAGGTGGCACCATGGCCTACTGGTTAGTGTATCTTAATTGCTGGTGTAGGGAAGGTGGCACCATGGCCTACTGGTTAGTGTATCTTAATTGCTGGTGTAGGGAAGGTGGCACTAAGGCCTACTGGTTAGTGTATCTTAATTGCTGGTGTAGGGAAGGTGGCACCAAGGCCTACTGGTTAGTGTATCTTAATTGCTGGTGTAGGGAAGGTGGCACTAAGGCCTACTGGTTAGTGTATCTTAATTGCTGGGGTAGGGAAGGTGGCATTAAGGCCTACTGGTTAGTGTATCTTAATTGCTGGTGTAGGGAAGGTAGCACCATGGCCTACTGGTTAGTGTATCTTAATTGCTGGTGTAGGGAAGGTGGCACTAAGACCTACTGGTTAGTGTATCTTAATTGCTGGTGTAGGGAAGGTGGCATTAAGGCCTACTGGTTAGTGTATCTTAATTGCTGGTGTAGGGAAGGTAGCACCATGGCCTACTGGTTAGTGTATCTTAATTGCTGGTGTAGGGAAGGTGGCACTAAGACCTACTGGTTAGTGTATCTTAATTGCTGGTGTAGGGAAGGTGGCATTAAGGCCTACTGGTTAGTGTATCTTAATTGCTGGGGTAGGGAAGGTGGCACCATGGCCTGCTGGTTAGTGTATCTTAATTGCTGGTGTAGGGAAGGTGGCACCATGGTCTACTGGTTAGTGTAGTTAAATGCTGGGGTAGGAAGGTGGCACCATGGCCTACTGGTTAGTGTATAGCTTAATTGCTGGCATGGCCTTCTGGTTAGTGTAGCTTAATTGCTTGGATAGGGAAGGTGTTACCATGGCCAAGTGATTATTGTAGCTTAATTGCTAACGCTTACATGTGTCCCCTGGGGTAGGGAATATGTGGCTCGATGGCCTAATTGTTAGTGTAGCTGATTTACTATCCCCTATCCTACCACCGCTGTGTCTTCGAGTCCCGTTGAGATCACTCAGATTTTTACGTTAAGAAGCTACACGCTGGCTTATGGTGGAGTTTATCCGGTTGCTTCTGTAAATTCGAGGCACTGATTTTTAAAAAAAAGAAGAAAGATATCTACATTAAAATATGACAACGGTTTCTTTGTTTTTATAACCAGTTTAGTCTCTTTCTCCCATATTTCTTTGATTTTGTTTTCCATATAGTCTGTCGTAGCATTGTAAAATACTTAATATAAATGAATCTGTGATTAAATCAATAACTATATCACAGATATGCTGTCACAGCCAGTTTAATCTTCACTACAACAATATGAATGTGAAACAATACAAAAATG
Source organism: Solen grandis (assembly GCA_021229015.1). Classification (NCBI taxonomy): domain Eukaryota; kingdom Metazoa; phylum Mollusca; class Bivalvia; order Adapedonta; family Solenidae; genus Solen; species Solen grandis. The sequence continues at coordinate 35,333,423 of CM037795.1, read as the reverse complement.
CCTTTCTTCCTCCGTGCCAGTCTCATCTGGTGTTAAAATCGAGGGACCTGAGAATTTTTTAAGTGAGCAATAAACACCACTCGAGCTGCGAAAACACATTAATAGCTAACATCTAGCGGGAACAAGAGCCTTAACATGTCGAAAAGAGACGTGTTCATAAAACATAATGTCCCCGTCCATGCATAGCCCCCTTGAACCCCATCCAAGGGGGTCAGATGCAAAATAATTGATGTGAGTTTAAAGGGTTAAGCATGCCAAATATCAAGCCGCCTTAATTTTTATAGAATACATTAATATGCTCTGGACAAAAATCCATTATTTATCATTTTCACCATTATTGTTAATATAATAAAATTGAAGGAAGATGAATAATTCATAAATCGGACCAGGTAGGGCTATAATTCTTAGTAACTGTCCGTACTTCTCCTTGTCATCATTTATGTATATTTCAATTTTCAATACACTGCATAGTTCAGACGTGTAGACCAAGTTATGGCCGACGTCAAATTCCGCAGACAGAGAGACAAACAGACAGGAAAAAAAGCCCCGACCTACCAATAAAAAATTTGGAGGCAAAAAAAGAACAACAGTTACTGCTTATTATCGATGTATTTTGGAAAGAGTGCTTGAATCCTTTCTGATCAAGGACCTTTGTAAGCATTTAAAATAAAAATACTTTTCATAGGCTCTTTAAAATCTAAACATTTTATTACTTTGATAATTTGTTTTTATTGTCTCTAATAAGGCCACCGGGCACACTTATGTCGATATTGGGAATATATTGTGTATTAATAATACAACGTCAATAGTCAGCCAGTTAACATATAAGTATAGATATTCGGTCGGTATAAATATTTACCGAAATAGGTATTGATGTTAATATTACCGCAAACTATGTTGGTTTTACAAGCATGACCTGAGTAGGATCGATTTCGTTACAGATTGTCAAATTACCATCATTAGGGATCATTTGACCCGGCATGGACAAAAAGGCCACAAAATGACCGGGGACATATACACATGACCGATTTTTTTTGTCGGCGGTAATCAAACTAAACATATCAATTTCATAACATTGATTGACGTTCGTGGTAAACGGGGCTTGCTTTGTATCATAAATCTCAGTAAAACAATTATTGGTTGGATAAAGGTATATATGTCCATTCATCAAACATCTTCGATTTGGTTCTCCATGTCGGTCAATGATGCCAATAGGAAACTGATGAATCTTTGTGCTAGATTAAATATAGTCAGACGGTATTAGCTTTATTTATACTTATACAGTAATTATTCTTTTACAGGATAATATTAAACCCAGACCAATCTAAACAAAAATCTCCTATATATATAAGTTTAATTATAGGGTCTGAAGATATGTAGGTTACATATCTTTGATTATTAGTCCATACGTATTGACGGAAGATATATTACCGGTTCATATGTTGACAAAGTCCAGGGTGGCAAGTGATTTATAATAAATGCGTGCTATATTTGAAAGCATATAGATACCTCGACACAATCAGTATAGTTCAATATTTACATAAACGAATAATCGATGTTTTCAACTACAACGGTGGGTGTAGAATCCGTTTTTTTTTTGCCTTGTAATAATTCTTTTAATGTTTATAGTGTATACACATGTTTGATAATAACATGATCTGGACTAAACTACCTCAAAGTAAAGACAAATGATTATTAGAGCTAAAAAAATAAATAAATAGCATAATAATAACGATAATAATAGGAATTTACTTTTATTTTATAAAGCATTTGCTGATATGCATAGTGTTAATGCAATATATCATTAAATTATTATATTTCCTGTTCATTTTGATGAATTTGATGCATGGTTTTATCTTAAATGCTTAAAAATTAGGATTTTTTTTTCAATTTTAAAAGGTTTGTAACACGTACGTCTGGTTATGAAGAACCTAATATGTTAAACAGTTCTACTTGCCGTGAAAACATATCAAATATAAGAAAAATAATCAAAAAATTATTATTTTATACACTACTTGTTGGTGCATATAGAAGAAAATAAACATAAAATAATTTGTTCATTGATGCGACCCGACCACTCTTTCAGTCGAAATAACGTTTCATATTTTATGACGTTTTAGTAAGAATTACGTCATTTGGTAATACATATTAGTGAAATAAACATATTTGAAAAAAACAACACGCGAAACAGTACAGTATACATGTATACCATGTAAGATTTGGTTTGTGCTAAATTTGACAAATATAAAACCATTGACGAATGCTTGAAACACACTAAGAGAAAAACAGGATTAAGTTTAGTTTTCTAATCGGATATAAACCGACAGAAATAGAACAAGTATGCCAAGTGAAGATTTGCAGCTATAGGCGACGTACTCGCTCTAATAACTTGATAATATATTATCTTTAACGATCGCTTACAGTCTATCTTGTCAATAAATGATTAATGTAACAGTAGGGGATTTAGATCAATCGCGGGGTCTGAAATAACATACTCTTTTAACTAAAGTACTTCTTTAGTGCGGGATTATAGTTTGACAGCATTTAAGAATTACATATTTTTTCAATCGTTTATTAAAACGCAAGGAATACATGACACGCATTAAGACAATTTGTGTAGTATGATCTGCATGAAAGGTGAGTTAGTTTCGTTTATGATTAAGTTTTAGTTGAATCGACTGATATCTTTTTTTTCTTCTATAGATCGCCTCCATATTTGAGAAGTCCTTTTGTTTGCTTTCTTTTTACATTTTCAATTGCGTTCAAGTAAACTATTTGATAGACTGTTGTAATAATACCTACCGGGTATTTATGGTTGAGGGTCATTCAAGGGACGTGACAGTTTATAGATCTAGATCTACATGTTAAACAATAATATGCTTCGTACACTTTTTTTTACTCTTTTGAAAAACTTGAACGGTACCATTTTGTTACTGTATATTGGCAAAGCGGTACGAGTAAAACGCATACACGAATTCATTGAGCTAAACAAATACGAAAAGGAATTGTATGTAGCACTTGGGTACTTGGATGGATTGTTTAATGGACGGTTAACATGTAGGTCTACCGTAATCGCGTCCCCCCAAAAAATGTAACTGAAAGGAATTTATAACTGAAAGAATCTCCAGTGATATTGCAGCTTCTTCGTTCTTAAGGAATAAAAACAAAGTTGGGGAATATTTTTAATCCATCAACAGCTTCTGTGTAGCAGCTGACGTCACATCGCATTTCTGGACGTCGCGTTTGACGTCAACACCTAAACCGTCACCATTGCGTCCGAAATAGAATCTCCCGAACACCTGCAGGCCTACAGAAAGCTTTCTGATGAAGAGTTTGCCAAAATTCTTAAGGTTAGTGCATGTTATATTCTGATCATTAGCCACTTAGAACCACATAACTTGGCCGTGTTGGACTGAATTTCACTGAAAGATGCTTAATTAAGTCACACAATTTTAAACAATTCTATGGAATGGCACACACAAAAGACTAAAAAATGACGCAATCCCTTAAATATATGCTAAATAACTGAGTCTATGTAGTTAATCATATTCTAATGAAATTAGGTTTTAAGGGCTCAAACTATGTAGATCTAGTGCAGGTCGTTCTGTTCTGTTTATTAAATTGTAATTATAGTGTGTTTTATGTTTGATAAAAACCCTAACAGTTCCGGAGTCATTTGAGAACTATCTCCATAAAACCACGGAATTTTTCCAGCAAGATTGAAAAAAGCCGTCATAGAAACTTCAATTCTATGTTTAGGAAAATTAATTTTGAACTTCTGAAGTCCCAAAACCATAGCAACAATGATAGTGATGCCTTACTGTAGACCAACGGCATGCTACCGCATCGAGGTATATTACCCTGGTAACGTAATATTGTTATGTGCGACTTGATATTTTAATAAATGGTTGAAATCTGATTCTCAATAATTACATGCATACACAGATTGCTGTACCTTATTTAATGCCGAAACGATTGCATTATGAGGCTAATCTGAAAGAAAAGCTTGCCTGCGCTTTAAGGTAATCCATTCATCATTAAATTATAATCGTGGTCCTTCAAATGCTTAAAAAAGACATCAGTGCATATGCAAGCATCCACTGACTTGAGTTATAGGCTCTTCATATTTCTACTTGTATTTGATGGACCATGATCACAATTTAATGATAGATGGATTACCTTAAACACTGTTGAGAAGACTGATGACTCCACTGGTATTGAAAGTCATGTTTGAATAATTAAATAGGACACACCAATCTGTTCACGAAATTAAGTTTGAACCTACCAGTATCATTTCAGTAAACTCAAAGAATATATTAAAGAGTAAAGAGAAAAAAAATTTGCCCTCACTATTTAAAGTGTTTATTTTTCCCAACTAGCTAATGAGTATTTAAACTATATCAGTTCAAATAAATTAGACTTAACTGAACGTAACGGATACCCACATTCTTCATCAAGCACACTTATTGTACCGGTATCAAATTGCAAAATGTTAAATCATTTCTATTAACCTTGGTGTTATATATAGACATGTGAGAATACGGTTCGTCTCATTTGACTACGTGCGTGTCTAATTAAACACACGGTGGGATTGCATTGTTGTGCAATTCCTTTAGAAAGTAGAACTCAAGTAAAGTGCAACCTTTTTTAACGATCTCAAAATACTCGAGTCGTAAACAAGAGGGCCAAGATGGCCCTTGATCGCTCACCTGAGAAAGATGATTGCTTGAGAAATAAAGATGCTAGAGTGTAAAAGTGAAATCTGGCTTTTTTATGGTGAAAAGGGCATAACTCCTAAATTAACTAGTCAATATCAGTTATAATGAACCCATTGCGAGATTATGGGCATAAACATTGTCTTAAAGTTTTAGAAATATTGCTAAAAACATGAAGATGCTAGAGTGTAATCAAAGTGAAATCTGGCATTTTTTTATATTTAAAGGGGCACAACTCCTGACCTAATCAACAGATCTCAGCTTTAATCGAACTCAATCGAGACATTATGCTCATAAGCATTGCCATAAAGTTTGAAGATGATTGCTCAAAAGATGCAGATGCTAGAGTGAAAACAAAGTGAAATCTGGCATTTTTTAATATTAAAAGGGGCATAACTCCTGACCTAATTGACGGATCTCAGCCATAATCGAACTCATTTGAGACCTTATGGTCATAAGCATTGCTATAAAGTTTGAAGATGATTGCTTAAAAGATGCAGATGCTAGAGTGTAAACAACGTGAAATATGGCATTTTTTGAATATTAAAAGGGGCATAACTCCTGACCTAATTGACGGATCTCAGCCATAATCGAACTCATTTGAGACATTATGGTCATAAACATTGTCTTAAAGTTTGAAGATGATTGCTTAGAAAATAAAGGTGTAAACTCTAAAAATTGTTGACGCCGCATGACGCACACCGCACGACGGACACTCACGGGATCACAACAGCTCACCCTGAGCTTTGCTCAGGTGAGCTAAAAATGGTACTGGTATATCCCAAAGAGGCAATGACCTTACAGAGATTCGCAACTCTGATATATGTAAAGAGTAAACCAAAAGAAGTTTTCCTTAAGTTACGTGCACGGTCATGTCGCGTAATATTGCACATCGTCTTTGTATATTCCCTATGCTCGAAGCTCAGTACATGAATGTAGTTCAAGGATTGGTTGGATCTGTATCGAGATGATGCGAATAAGTGTGGTATCCTGTCAGTTACCTTTGGCGTGATATCGCAGACAGACAACATTATATATATTTTATGTAGAAAAAAACACAAACCATTTAGGATTGACGATAGTACTGTCGGTGAGATGTTTAACACAAAGAAACCAGATTACTTATTATTACAAAGCAAGCAAACTGAATGTTTGATCAAAATGTACTTCTGTTAAGGAATCCCCCATGAATTGAACATTTTAGATGAGAGAGATTATCGTTGAAGTCTGCATAGTGGTAAGAAAAAGTAAATGTTTTTAATGAGAAAGGCAATGTACGTATCATTGTTGTGATATTAAATTGGTAAGTTTTCATAAATCGTAGTTCTTTTGAAGTCGCCACAGTTTAACATTTTCATAGCTACCTAGAGGTCTTCCTGGCTTGAAATCCGACGGGTCACTTCAGGAACTCGCAGCGATGAGAGGTTAAGTTTGGCTAAGGAAGTGTAAATATGAAAAGGTTTAACGTCCCGCCGACAGTATTTCAGTCATTTGGAGACTATGTCTACTTAAGACCGTTATAGTGCTTTCACATTGCAGTATCACGTCGTAGACATGTGGCATAATACCACACTTTATCCTGACACTGGGCCAATCAACCAGTCCTGGAACTACCCTTTTATGCTGAGCGCCAAGCAAGTGCGCTATGCTAGTACTATTTATATGACATTGGTTTGCCGCGACCGGACGCGGATTAAATCCACAATCTTCCGATTCCTGAGCGGACGCTGTATCTATACGTCAACTGGGGTGTGTAATATAATGTTTATTTAATTTGTTTAAATGATATTGTCGCAATGTATAACACCTAGGAATATAACCTTTTAGAAAATAACAGCTAATAAGAATCAGGGCTCGTGTCCCGGTTTTCAGAAATCATGTGGTAGGCCAATAGTTCTACCAACATGTATCTTGTGCATACAGGGTCGCTACAACAACAGGAAATAAAACGCCCAAAGCAAACAGCATATATTTATGAAAAAGTTACTTCCCTGAATGTTGTGGTGTTGATTTTTAAGGTCATTTCCCCGTGGCATTATTTTACCATATGCTTCTAGTCACTGTATCCGGTCGACATCACTAAATTGCTATATAGTTTATTGACGATCTAAACAATTTGCAAAGTAGCCTCTAACTCCGATTAGACATTCATCACAAGATTTCCCTTGCCTTGGATAAAAGCTTTAAGATAAAAACATATTTAATTTAGAAAATTACAAATTTTGCAAAAAATAATTTCTGACAGCATCCCAAAGGGAGCGACATTAGAGAAACAACTGTAGAATTTATTCAATACTGAAATATAATTCAAACTTCTCGACAAACCAGAAGTATGTATCAACTGAGGGGTCCCAAATGGCCCGGTGAAAGAATGGATTGCTAAGCTTTTAGCTAAGAGCGCTTTCAGATGTCTTTTACGTTATATAGTAGATATATTTTGGCATGGGAGAAATGTGTTTGTATTTTCGGTCAAATAAATCGTCTTTGTGCGTCACGACTATAGATAAATAAATATTTATACATCTTTTCTTATTAAATCTCAGTATGGATTTCACTTTTCCTCAAAAGAAGAAAGCTTATTCAGACTAAAGTAAAATCTGATCACATGTATATGGCATTTAAACTGCAATGTAGGGTAAAACGGCGACAATCGAAGGAGCGATTATCTGAATACCGTTGAAATTCGAGACATATTCTCAGTTTTGAGACAAGCTCAATGACTTTCCTTAAAATTAATACAGTTGAATCTGTGTGAGCGGTCACCTGTATTTAGCAGTCAACCTGCATTTAGAGGTCAGTTTTAATATTACCAAATTATATCATTTTGTTTTATGTTTAACCCTTCTTTAGCGACCGTCTCTGTTAAGCGGCCACCCCCTTTTGTTCTCTTGACTTACCGCTTAAGACAGGTTTGACTATATACAATAATCCGAGACTTGTGATATCTGTGAATTTTAACCCAGTTTAGCTCTCGATAAAATTACAATTCCACTGAAATTACAACAGATAGCAACGTAAGATGATACTCTTTAACAATTCGTTTATGGCATAGTCTATTGGAACAATATTGTTTCAACTAGGATTGTCACTGAAGGTGATGAATACCTCAGCAGTGGACTTTTTCATAGAACAAAAGATTTAAAATCCGTTCAGGGGCCATAATTCATTCTTAAGAGAAAATATATTTTGCTATAATTAGCAAGTTTTTATAGATATTTTATCATTGTATCTAATTTCTTTTATATTTCAAAATAATTGTAATATAGACTTTTTAATTTTTTAGTAGAAGAAAATCTCTTGTTGAGATGTATAGTTTAAGCCTGGTACCCTTTACAGGCCTATCGCCGGGCGTACGCCGGAGAGCTTGCCAAGGCCCAAAATGGGTCGAGCTACATAGAGGCCTCCCCCGACCTCCAGAGCGGGGCTGCCTTAGCCCTTATACAACCTCGGCACAAGAACAGGACCACATTTGTACAGAGGTTCAAGGTACTGAGGGACCGGAACAAGAACCTGCCGAAGCTTGACTTCAACGCGAAGGCTGCTGGAATTCCAAAGGTATATCTCTACTTGAAACAGATTGTACGGATGTTCGAGTGTATACAGATGTATTCAACTGGCTTACTGGTTATCCAATAGCTCCAATTAGCTAGTCAGTTGTTGACCTGGTTTACACAAAAACACAGTTTTTCTTATGATTTTACAAGAAGTTGACATAGCCATGTAGTGGAAAGACGGGTCTTAAATTGTCACTCATAAAGGTACATTATTTTGAAAATATTAAGAGGCTAAGGGTTCTCCCTGGGATTCTAAGTTCTTGACCATGTTATATCCTATATATTCAAACATGAGCTGCTCAGGGAAAAAAGGTATCATTTCCCAAAATATTTGAGTCCAGGGCACCAATTTAGGAGTAAGTAAGAACACTGAGAAAGAATGAGGCATCGGTCTATCCGGGTAACATAGGCCGACTGGAACTGGTCTATATTTATACGACAATATCTCACATGTTGTCTATATGCAGATGTCACAATAATTAAATATTTAACCTATCTTGCTCTCGAATTTCTTCAGCAATAAATAGCGCCAAGTAATACTAAACACCTAAGACAAGATAGGACCACAGTTCACCATTCATCTTAAATGACTATGCTGACATAAATAGTTAGCAATGAAAATTTTTAAACACTTAAGCCTTTACCTCATAAATATTCATACCCCAATTTGTGACTTGATGAATACTAATTGACTGAACTTAAAATGGTACATAAAACAATGGATTTTCTTTGCCATGCAGGATGTGTAGAATCTGGGATACATTGTTGTAGGAGCAAACAGAGAAGACCCTGATCAGACAGCACCTATAGAGACTGTCTGGTCTGGGTCTGCTCTGCTTGCCGATGCGCTAAAATGAGTGTATGTGAAGTAAAGGGGTTTGAATTCACTCTTTACCAATATTTCGGCACAACCTGATTTTGTCAAGCAAAAAACATGAATTTTAAAGTCACTACATGAAATATTTTAGTTTCATTTTTTTTGGAAAACATGTATGATAAATGTATCTTAGCGTTAACGTAAAGTTGTTGGTTGTTTCGGCGCCTGACCTTGTAAGTATGGACATCGTTAGATATTGGTAGTTTACAAAGCTTATGGACCCAAAAGTTTCGGGTTCGAACGTACCTTGATGTAGATTGTCTGCGTATATTTTGGATGGCCTTCCCAGTCGCAATGTACTTATAGAAGTCGAACTTTGGAACTAAAAATATGGCACTGCGTGCATTATACGTTTTAAAAACGTATTTCCTAAATTGATAAATTGTTGTTTTCATTTTAGGTTTGGAAAGACAATAACACATCTGATATCTTTGTTTTGTTTTTCTCCGCGATGAAATATCTAAGTTTTTAGCATAGAAGTTGAAATTAAATTTTAAATCAATTATCTGCTTTACCGTCAGAAAATTTGATTCTGTCCCGAGTACCGATCCTGCATACAGCGCTTCCATCTTATTTATTTTCATTGTGTTTCCAGCTTCGCTCGTTACTTTATTTTTAAATGACTGCAAAAAGTAATTGCACGCATACACTAAGTAGTGTTATATGAAGACGTTTCTTGATTGGTGTGAGAATGTTGCCTATAGCTCCGTTTGCCATTTTATGACTGCATTTGCAAGCGGGTTGTTTATTGGCAAAAATAGGCTTCAGCAACATATCGGTTGAAGACTTTCTGGGAAAATACAGGAAGGAATTAAAATATCCCTTCATGTGTTATCACAGATGTCAGAATCAATCAAGACAAAGACAAACACAACCACAGAACAGAATATCATACGTCCTGTTGGGATCACTTTCACCCATAATCGTAACTACTCGGCCTTATCCGTCGGTGGTCGGATACAAGGGTGGGCGAGGGTTCCGAATGTCTCCTCCATTCGTATGTACAAATCATAAAAATAGACAAAATATGCAGTTTTGTCTGTAAATCGTTATAGGTTCTGATCTCACTTTTATACTAGTGTACACACAAAGGCATGATCTGTTTTCTTTTAAATATTTTACTTTCCAAGATTTATACTAACCATTTAACGGAACAGAATCCTTAATTTAGGGAAAGCTAAGAAAGATTTCTTCATAGTGGTGTAAAGTGCAGTGTTAAATCAGATGAAAATCGGTGATGTTAGTGATAAACATGGGGGATGCGTATGTTTAGACAATAACTGCTTACATACATGCAAACATACCGATATATTAAGTAATTCATCCATCATTAAAGTTCGATCATGATCCACCAAGTGATTGTGTGAGTTTTATAGTAAATACAAGCCTTTATAGATTTTGAACCGATATATAAAGATAATTCATCCATCATTAAATTTCGTTCACGATCCATCAAGTGATTGTGGGAATTTTATAGTACATGCAAGCCTTTACAGACTTTGAGCAAAAGAGCCTATAACTTCACGATAGTGGATGCTTGCATCTGTACTTAAGTCTTTTCAAGTATTTAAAGGGCCGTTATTATAACTTAACGATGGACGGATTACCTTAAGACAAGCTAGAGGTTATGGGGACCTTGACCTACTGACATTAGAGCCAAGTCACGACAAACTCTGACTATATGCATGTTCTGCGATGTATATAATTTTTTTGTGTGTATAGCTAGTACATACTGAGTCTGTGACCTTGACCTGAAAACGACAGTATTTCTAGATGTTGACACACACCCAGGTGTTTACAAAGATATAGGCAATACATGGATTTTATTTAATTGTTCTTAAACTACATTTGAATAAGGTATGAGCTTCAGCGGTCAAAGGGTTATATCTTGAACACTTAAAAAGGTCAGAGAGACAGACTTAAAGGTCAGAGAGAGAGAGAGAGAGAGAGAGAGAGAAGACAGACAGACTAACAAACAGACGGACAAAAAAAGCGTCGTCTTAAGGGTACACAAAAAACAACAACAACAAGAAAAAAAACAAAAAAAACAACAACAAAAAACAAAAAAAGAACTACCACTAAATCACCTCACACCTCATCAAACTTGGTTTTCAAGCGACGTCACGTGACTCCTGTATAGCTCTCAATTCCATGAAGCGGGTATAAAGTACAGTAATAGAGACTTACCGTTGGCAAGTTCGTATTATATGCTATTATTGCCTAGACCTACATACATAATATATCAAGTATATCTATTTGCAATAAAAGCTCGGTGCCCTATAAACTAGAAATAGTATGCAATGTAGTTAACAAAGAGATGCTTAGGGCTTAAATATTTGATATGCGTTGCATTACAAATCCTGAATATTTGATAAAGCCCGTGAAAGGAAACGCACTTTTAGAACATCTTGGTGGTCAGAATGGCATATATCTGCAGGGAAGCACTGGTTACTAATTTCACTAATTGTACTACAAAATGTCTAGAGCAACCACGCGATTTGTCCCGCTTGAAGGTCACGCACGTAACGTACACTCTATGGGGACGTAAACGAAATGAATATTTCAGTATCATATGGCCTGGTGTAACAGCTCTCTGAAAAGGAGGTAGTGAACCACGCAAAAATAGACAGAGCTACAATGCCTTCACTGCAAGTTAGCGTGACCCTGCCTTTGCGTATCAGGTTCAAGAGAATATTGTTTTTCGAGATGTAAAACTGTTTTTAATATTCCATATCGTAATTATGTGAATGTACTTCAATGACATGTTTTTATCTTCAAGTTTTAATTATCTGTGTTGAAAGCAATGACGTCTAGGTACCTATAAATATTACCACAAGGCTTTAAATTACATGTTGTTTCTAACCCCTTAAGTTATAATCTCGTCCGATTTATTTTTCAAATTTCACTTTAAAAAGTAGAGTAATGTTATATCCTTGAGTATACATTTCTGACGCACCTAAGAAAAAAAAATATGGTCTTTTTTTAATTTAACATAAACAAAAAATATAATTTTCCATTGTATGGAATAATTCAGTTAGCTGACTTGAGAGTACATTTTCATGTGGTGAATTGTTTTTTCAGTGAAAAACACTAGTGTGATGTCTGTATAATTCAGTGAGCTGACTTGAGAAGAAATGACGCATCTGATTGTTTTTTTCATTTAATCATTGTAGCATGTAAATAAAAATTGAATTTCGTGTCAGAAATAATGTACGAGGGATTTTGGTTGCACAGCTTTTTTTTTATTTCATGGCATCACTGAAAATATGCCAGATGAAAAAAGTACTTATTGAAAAAGAGGTTTTGCGGGTGTGTTGTATAAAGTGCACCAAATAATAGACTTGCATCAATAACTCGCCAAATTATTACTTTCTAACTCTAAAAGGGATGTTAACAAACAAAACGTGTAAGAATGATGTCACATGGAATCCATTTTATAAAAAACGAGGTCAAAACAAGTAAGGCGTCGGAATAGTGATGCGTCGGAATAGAGTACCGTACGATACAGTTCATTTCAATAACAAAAACGCATTTTCTGGTAACGCCATGTAAATACGTATACCCATACAAGCGATTTTTAATCGTCTGGCGTTCACGCACATGCAACATTTTATATGCACATGCTCGATAAAAATACTTTGTCTATAAAAATAAAAGTGCTACACATATGAAGTTTCATAATCAGTATGTATCGTCTTTAATTTGTGATTGACAAAAAAAAGAGATTTTATTTCTTTTTTCTTTTTTTTTCGGGGGGGGGGGGGGGGGGGGTAAAGACTCAAACGCTTGGTATGATTATGAATATATGTCACAAAAGAAAAAAGTGCCAGTTTTAAAGAAGTATTCGTGGTCGAGTGATAATAGACACCGGCGGCTTACTATCTCTTACCCCCTCACCGCTGTGGGTTCGAGTCCCGGCAGGTTAACTAGGAATTGCGGTGTGTCAGATGTTCTATCCAGGTCTAGGTCTTCCTCCACCTGAAATTAGCTAGACGACGCTATATAGAATGATAATACATTAGCAACACATTGTCTTAAGGTAATCCATCCATCAAGAATTTATAAACATATAAAAAATCAAGCATCCATTCTCTTGAAGTTATAGGTTATTTTGCTCTACGTCTATGGATTATTTTGTTTTAAGTCTATAAAAGCATGCTTTTACTTTAAATTCCCATGCCACTTGATGGCCATGTCACAATTTAAAGATGGTTGGATTACCTTAATTTCATGACCGCGTTCAAGAAAAATATTGCAATAAACTATTTAGGGAAACTCATTTGAACAAATTGAGGTATTTTTCTTAAAGATTGGTAGATATTTCGAGGTTTAAGACAAACTTTTCAATGTAACAAAGAATGCAGCCAGTTTGCAACAACAGCTAGATTAGCCATTCATATTGTACAGACAAGATACATGTATGCATGTACGCTAATTATAATTAAACTCTTCTGCAATTCATAACAAAACTCACGTTCCAGTAAAATGTCGCTTCGCTTATATCTTGAATACACATACCGTTGCATTTTTGTCGCATTCGAAGAGCGGTTGTAAAATTAGATTTCCATTTTCACAGAAATTCCAGGATATTTCGTCGTTCAGCCGTTCCTACACCTACGATTCTATCAAGCTACCTTCAATCTCCACGTGCAGTATTGTCACGGGATATTCGGGAAAGTCCGTGCAATCTGACGGATACAGACAGAAAAATTTGAAAAGCAGAAAGTCGGTGCAGGTTCGTATGCTTGATTGTATTTATCGACACAATGACAGTATTTCAGCCATTTTGGACCTCTGACATTATAAGACATATAGTCACATTATTTTAACACTGGCCCAATATACATAGCGCTCGGCAATACTTATATACTTTGAGGCGAATGTCAACTTTAAGGTGTCCCTTATATACCTGTTTTAAGCAGTCAACCTGTAGTTAGCGGTTAATTTTAATATTAAAAAACTATAACATTTTCTTATATGTAAACATGCATTTAACAACCACCTTTGTTAAGTGGTCCATTTCTCTTGTTCCATCGACTGACCGCTTAAGACAGGCTTCACTGTAGTTTCTTAGCAAATATTGTTACTTAATAAAGAAAAGATAGATGTCAACCTATATTTCGTAATACAGGAATGATGGAATAAGTTTTTACCCAATTTTGGAATATTAGTATTCATTAACGCAAAGTATCGTTGACAAAATTCGAACCAGGAGCTACGAACTAAGCAAGGAAAATATATAAGAGGCACTTTTTCTTGACAGTAGAATAGTACGGGGATTTAATCTACCTTCACGTACAAAAATGACTGGGTAAGGTCGATGTAGGATAACATATATTCAGCTTTGTATACAAAGCTAGTTTGAATAAGTGTGCGAGAGTTATCTCGCTTGCAGTAGAGAGTGCATTCTAGGTTTATTTGGACTATTTGTGGATCATTTTTGGATTTCCATTTGATCATCTACTGTAATTGTCAGTACAAAACTGATGAATTTTCATTTCATAAAAACTTACAATACAACAACAACAACAAAAAATAATTTCTTAAGACTTGAGGAATATTAAATATGATTATGAACCCGTTACTTTTCTCTCTTTTTTTCGGGGGGGGGGGGGTAAAAGAAAAACTGGCCCAATTTAAATTACCCCCATCCCTCAAAAAGAGGAAAAAATATCAGAACGTATCATTTATCATTAATTTTGTAAATTGTAACAGTCAGGCCATTGCATTCATTTTGGATTATGATGTATTTACTGATGAATAATAAATCTTTTGAACAACAAATTATCAAAAAAATGTCAATAAACTGAAATATGGTAAATAATAGTAAATGTGCAACATATTAATTTGGTTTTTTTGTATTCTTAATCTATTATTATCACGAACATGTTTTGGATATATTAGTATTGTAGATACATGTTAATACATTTAAGAGCTATCGTCATATTTCGGTTAAGGCCCTTACATCATTTATGATAATACTATATAATACGTCGCTTTTTATAAACACAGGTTTTAGTGCATTTTGAGCGATGGAAGTATAATTCTAGTCAAGTACGGGTAAGATTGCACACTGTTTTTATTAATTCTTAGATATTAGTACAGTTACCTTTAGTGCACTGGAAAAGGGCTTAGTTTTCACATTAGAATGTATTTTTTTTTTAGTATTCCAAACATGCTGTATACCTTTTTTTCTATATTATTTCCACCCGATGCAATTTTTTAAACATATTTGTAGCAAAAAAAAAAAAAAACTTTTCATATTCTAGTACCCCCTTGCATTCATCCAACACGGTGTTATCATATTTTCTACTTGTCTGTGTTAACACCCTTACCCGTAGTTAACCTATAGCTAGGGATAGTTTCTCTGATTTACTTCAATTATGTTTGTTTGTTTAGGCTTTACGTTCCATCAAGTTCATCTGTCATTTTGTTGTCTTCATGAAAAATGTACTGTGCTGCCGTTCAGCAATACCACGCCCTAGACATGTGGTAAGATACCACACCCGGTCTCATCCTTACAACGGGCTAACAAATCCTGGAACTACTGTCATATAATAGGCACCTGGCAAGGAGAGTACACAAGTACCAGTTCCAACGTCTCCGGCATGTCGCGGCCGGGGATCGAACCCTTGACCTGTCGTTTCAGGGATAGATGCTCTGTCAACTCGGCCTTTCGGGACTGGTACCTCATTAGAGATTCAAACTCCCGCTGCTCGTGTTCTCCGGTACGGACTGGTTTACCTGTATACACCCTATATGAGATATCCACAGTTCCAATCCCATTAGAGATTCGCCTCTTGTCTGAAGGATAATTGATAACTTAATAATCCTAAGTCCTAAATGTAGAGGTTGCTGCCTAACTATATTGCGCCCAACGTATATTGGTTAAAGTCACTGATTTATTACTTAGACCTCAGCGCTTAAGTTCAAATCCCCGACATTCGGAGTCATTCGGATTTTTCACCTTGGTGCACCTGTGCACACGTGATCTTTATCCACATGTAATTAGCTGGGTGTGGCTATATGACTGTAATTGTAATATATGATATTCTTAAATAGCCTAGATTAAGGAAACAGTTTACATGATAATACATTAATTAACTGAAGGGACATAAAATGCGATTTAATTTTGTTGTATGTTGTTGTATCGGGGTTTACCGTCACTGCTATAGTATTTCAATCATATAACGACGTCCAGCTAATTACAGGTGGAGAAAGACCCCGAGTACACAGAGGTACCCGGGTAGAACCACCGACCTACTACCGCAAGCCAACTGGAAGGCTTCCTCACATGAAAAATCCGAAGACCCTACCGGGATTCGAACCCACAGCGGTGAGGGGATTTAATTTGAATACTATGCTTGACTCGAATTCCACAAACATTACTTGCCCGTAGGAATACTTAAAATACCCGGGGGCAAATTTCATCATTATTGTTTCTTTAATAGTTCTCCGATTCATTACTTAACAACAGTGTTACTTATTAAAAGTCATCATGCAGCTAATATTTATGTCCTTGTAATATTTCGTTAACCAGGTGGTGAAATTCGTTTATATATAATTTAAATACGGTGCCTAAACAGCGTTGGTCCTGAGGGTACAGTTTTTTTTGTTTTTTTTTTTGGGGGGGGGGGGGGGTTGAGTCAGATTCAAATTAAAATTTGGGAGTTTTTTCTCCATTACAAACACATTCAATAACATAATTTTGCTCATGGGTAACACAAAGAATTTTGCAGAAAAAAAATCAACGTTGATGGCATAAAGAATGGACATGTATTTAAACGCCTTCGCACGCAATTACTATCATCAAGAAATGACACAGTAGCAACATGTATTAAGAAACATGATTTCACGCTCTTATCTTTTTATATTAATTTTGAAGACTTCTTAATGTTAACACACCCACACAAAAAAAAACAAAAAAAAAAAAAAAAACACCATCTGACAAGTTGACGGCTCATATAAAACAAACAGCCGCATAGTTCTCGCTTGATGTTCTGTAAAAGATGCAATGAATCTCAAATTCACCGAAATTTCAGCTTAAAAAAACAGGTATCCAACAAACTGTAGACAGGTATCATGCCGAAACAGACAGTTTGAGCACCATGTGACAGGCTGACGAATTGACAGGTTGATGACTCGAAAGTCCTAAATTAGCATACCACGTGAATGGTTCATTAGAGATGCAAAAACCCGTATCTCCCAACTAAGCTCATGCAGAACTAACTGTGCAGAATGTTTTTATTTTTGCGTCATAAGGCAGCAAGATCTGTAGCGTTGTTTAACGTTTTTAGTTGTTGTTTTTTTTCTTCTTTAAAGATGCATTTTAGCCGTTCTTTCGAAATAAACGTCACTTTAATTAGATAGTCTTGCAGAAGAGGATCAGTCCTATAGAAAATGTGAAGGTTGCATTTGGTATTACGACTATAGAAATAGCTATGCATGTACGCGACACATAAGTGAAGTAACCGAAATAACGAGCCAACTTAGATTTTAGTTCACCTGAGCAAATGTGCTCAGGATGAGCTATAAGGATCGTTATATGTCCGTCCGTTCGTACGTCCGTCGTCCACAATTACTTTGTTATTTTGTCAATATCCATAATATATCGACCAAGATCGATTATGAGTGATATCAGCCGATTAGGTCAGGAGTTATAGTCCTTTATTTCCTTCATTTATTCATTTTCATTTCCTAAGCAATCGTCTTCAAACTTCATGACAATGTATAAAGCCATTATCTCTCAACTTATTTCGGCGATTATGGATGATATCAGCCGATTAGTGCAAGAGGTGTGGTTCTTTAAATAAAAATGTCAGATTCCACTCTGTTTACATTTAATCATCTAAATTCCTTAAGCTACCATGACAATGCCCATAGCCATGCTCTCGACCAAATACGATTATGGCTGAAATCGGTCAATCAGGTCAGAAGTAATGATCCTTAAAAAAAATGCCAGATTTCATTTTGTTTACACTCGAGCAACTTCATTTCCTACGCAATCACCTTTAAACTTCGTATCACTATTTATGTTATTAAGTTCGATTGTGGTTGATATCGGCCGATTAAGTAAGTAGTTTTTAATGAAATATATATAAAATATGTTAATGGCCATAATCCTTTGGCCATTTTTGATAACATAGCCGTTATTGGCATAATCGGTCGGAAGTTATGGCCCTTGAATTACCAAAACTTTGATTACACTCTAGCAACTTTAATCACTCAACGATCTTTCTCAAACTTGTACACATTGCTGATGACAGCAACACCTCAGTGGCGTTCGATTATGGCTGATACTGGACAGATAGCCCCTCACTTAAGTCCCTTGAAATATCAAAACATCGCAAAGATTTGTCGTTTATAAAACCCATTTCTTAAGCAGTGCATGCAGAAAATGCGATGTATCTCATGTGAGCGACTTCACGGTCATTTTAGTCATCTTGTTTTCCATGCACGTTTAATAAAAAAACCTTTGTACTTAACTCTTTCAAGGCTATTCTTACTAGATATAAAGGCAAACACAGTGGGGCGTATCAGATGTGTAGGCGATGCATTATTATGATTTATCTGAAGTTAAACACGATTATGTTAATAATTGAGGATAGTATGCTAAAATATGACTATCTTGAAGTTGAACAAGCCATTAAATCGACCAGAGTTTAAAGTCACTTTGATTAAATGTTTTTAGTAGAATATTTTATTTATTTATTAACTTACATGTATTTTACTGTACAAAGCTCTCATTTGTAAATATATAAATTTGTATACAATCTGACATTTTCTTATGCAATTCCATGTGCGCACGCCCATACGCACGTATTAACTAACTCACTCATGAGCATTTAAACACATACATACACATAGCCATACCACGTAGTATATGACGTTATTTTAAGCTATCACAAGCAGCATAATTTGTCTCGATTCGAAAAACTGCTGAAAGTATTTCATTTCTTCAACAATTTCAATGGGATATAGCGCACGCGAAGTGTAAAACTGAGCACTACACAAAGGCCCTAACAATTCTTTTGTCAGATAGACAGTCATTCCTTACATTCGGGAATATCTTATTAGCGATGTGCTTTATGTGTTAGCAAACAGAAGTTCACGAACTCTGAAGGTTTTCCCAAATGATAGAAAAAAAATATGCTCAGCTGACAAATGACTTGACTATTTGAGTTTACCGTCGCTTCGACGGTATTTCAGTCATACAACGACGTCCAGCAAATTACAGGTGGAGGAAGACCCCGAATGCACAGAGGCATCCGGGTAGAACCACCGACTACCGCAAGCCAGCTGGAAGGCTTCCTCACATGAAAATCCGAATGACCCTCTTGGGATTCGAACTCACGCGGTGAGGGGTTGAGTGAGTGTTAAGGTCAGCGACCTTACCCTCTCGGCCACAGAGGCCCCACAGCTTTCAAATGAATCACTGGGACATATGTGTAGGGTAAAATTTTCAGCTTCGCATGCGCTATAAACCATTAAAATTGATAAAGAATTTCAATACTTACAGCATTTAATTCCTATGAATTGATGCAAGATAGCTTAAAATTACGTCATATATATCATGTGGTATGGCTACACTGATATAATATTTTGTATATTCATAGCGATGAAGATAATATCATTTGTGTTACTATAGAAACTCTTACATTTTGTTTTGGTAGAGGTTTCGCTTTCATATGGGTCTTAGTTTTATTGAAATATTCTGTAACATGCTAATTGTATTTTGCATGTGTTTGTGATCTTCATTCACGGAGGAAGTAAAGAATGTAAACGATAATCTGGAAATTCGCGTTCCGGAACTTCAAGTCCATTTTGGAAGTGGAAATAAGAACAATAATAATGACGTTTCAGGGGGTTAATTACCACTGATCTTAATTTGGTAATAATGTGTGTGTGTTTTTAATTTTCCTTTATTTGAAGTAGGAGGTTTAAGGACCACCATACTTAAAGATTCTTGTGCTGAGAATATTATTGATATTACATTTAGCAAGTTTTGAATGTCCAACAGGTCACAATTCATCGTTTTATGCCAATTTGGCTAAAATTTCAACGAAAAACCTGCCTTTTCAGTTAAAATTTAAACATGGTGACATTATCAGAAAGCCTTTATATCGGTTTTTTATTCGGAAAAATATATATTATTTCCTTAGCTTTGGGATATTTTTTGTAACAGTTTGGTCCTGGCTAAATGAAGGTTTTATGCTTGTTTTGGTTTTCCATACATGTTTGACACAATCTGCTCAACATATGATAAGTTACTAAGTTTGATAAATTTTCTGAAAATAAGTAGGTCGATCCTTGTCGTAAACAATGATATTGAAATAGCTCCCTTGCTTGGTGCTCAGCATATAAGGGTAGTTACAGAACTGGTTGGCCCGGTGTCAGGATAATGTGCCTGGGTGCGGTATCATGCCACATGTCTACGGCGTGATACTGCAGTTTGGCAGCACTATATCTGTAGCCCCAAATTGACTAAAATATTGTTGTTGCAGGGACGTTAAACCCAACGAGAAAAATAAACAAACATATTCTTAAAGTATTAAAATTTAAAAAAAAAATACATTTTTCTAATATGTTATGTTATAGTTTCCAATAAATTTTAGTAAATAGTGGCGTTCTACTACGAGCCTTTTCTATAAAACGCGAATTTCGACCCCTATTTTTATACAGTCTGAGGTACATGTGTACAGAAATTTAGAGGAAGCTTTTCGCTAGAATCCCGCTGAAACGCCTTTGATGTAATGTATACGAGTAATTATGTACATAAAATGTAAATTAATGTTCTATGCTGTGCATTCCTTAGCAGAAACATGGACCTCATTCCCAACTGACAATATATAATGAAGTCTTATTTAAATACAACAACAACGAACACGCAAAATAACAGGTGGCGACAATGGCGACGATAATGATTGTGAAGTGTTGAATTTAGAGAGAGAGAGAGAGAGAGACTTATTACATGCAACTAATAATGCTGTTGTGTTTTTATAATATATACTGTTTGTAAAACGAAAAACTAATCTGTGTTTCAGAGAGAGAGAGAGAGAGAGAGGAAGAAAATTTGCGGCCATACTCACTCGTTATTGGTGATAACCTATGTAATTCATATAATTCATTGTTTTCTTTTTTTTGTACTGCTAAATGTTTCCTACTGTTGTAGGGCTTATGCATATGAAAATTAAAGAAAGGAAAACAGTCGAACCTAGAAATGACGTATTGTTTTCAAATACTTTGCCTCACCTTTTCGACAAAGTTGATCATATTTCAACCGAACACTTAATGCCAATAAATCTTACACTATTTCATGAATATGCAACAACCAACTACACAGGTCATTCGGTTTTTAAAAACTATGGCTTGAAACAAATAATCATTTTTAAACAAAAAAGCTTATGGGTTAAGTAGAAAGTCCGTATTCCCTCAGTCTTTAATCCGGAAATTGATATTTTAACACGAATGACGCCAACAAAACCAGAAAGTGTTCAATGGTGGAGGACCTTGATCTCATAAGAGCATTAGTTATATATTCTAAACGAAATCTCATGATTAAAGTTAGGGTTGGACATCAAGCCAGCTTAAGGACAAGCCCCCTTTAAATCTGAACAAATGTATTAACTTAGTATAGTGAGCAACAAATGGAACATGACATGTCTATATATGGAACCGGTTGAATCGAACAGTTAATGAGCAAGATTACGTCAATAACTGATCACGTGATTGGCTGAAATTGGTTAGCTTTTCCTATGAAAATTAGTCCGAAAAGTCATAAATTGTATTCATTAGGGCCCTGTTTCGAATAATCGGATCGAAACATAAGTCGTAATGTTAAATCGATGTAATTTGAAATTAAGCGTGTTGTATTGAATGGCTAAAACTTACATTAAAGGAGATAATTTAACTGTGGATATATATTGATGAATAGATAGATATTATACATTGTCGTATAAACTGGAATTAAGACTGTGTTTTTATTTTACATATTTTATCGAGGAATTAAGTCCATCTGGTTCATTAAATAAGGAATTATAACATATCAACTGATGATTGAAGTACGAGCTTCAGATATCTGGAAATCTCACAGATTTATCGAAAAGAAAATCGAAATAACCTCTGGAGAAGTAAAATACCTTATGATCATATAGGAAAATAGTTTCTCTCTTAAAATCATGCCGGCGAGAGTTTCGTTCCGAAAAGCGTGCAAAAATGGATACTTGGAACGCATGTCCAAGGAGAACAGTATCAGACTGGTAGGTTCGGATAACATTGATTAAGATAACTGTCCCTTTGAATAAATCATTCGAATTTAATATTATTTTTAAACTATGTGGTTTTCATATCTATTTATGCCTTTTTCATGTAAGCACACAACTTTGCATGCTCTCTGATTCCTTTAATGGCAAAGAAATATATGTTTCTGTTTTGGAATATTTGATTGAATCGTAAATAAAGTCAATTATAGTTGGACGTTTTATCTGATCTTTATTTTATTACAAAACTACAAAGAAGTCTAGGGGGCTAATTGTTTGTGACAGACCCACGAATATCCCTTGTTTTACTGCTTGTGTATAAAACACGTACTGGTTGTTTCAAAGATCTTGAAATATATTTGTATGTAAAATTGAGAACTTTTGAGCATGACGTCTATTGCAGCATCAGCACCTCCTCTGTATTTCACATTACACTCGTTTGTTTTGTTTGTTAGTTTAGGCCATTGTTATATTACGAAGTGCACATGTGTTTATCCCGTACAGTTTAGAATACAGTCGCAATTTTATACAGTGTTATCATTTTCGACGCCTCTTAAATACAATCCGTGTAATTACTTATAACAATCCTGTTCTTTCAACATAAGAATTATTTGGTTATTTTCTATTCTCGGAAATCAATAAACTTGCATGTATATTTTTGTTAGACCTGTTTTACTATAATTATTAATTTATTGTAAATTCAATATTATTCGATTACATGATCATACACTGTCGATATCTACCTATACATATTCTATTTGGCCTGGTTTTCACTTTCAACGTAATTCGGAGCTAAAAACCCGAGCTGTTCAAATGAAACAAACCGATATCATTTCAGTCGCTTTTCACACATCCGCTCCTAGTGTCAGATATGATTGGAAACACTGGTTCTGATAACGCTTGGAGAGGCTTGCACCAATGTCAGTAGGAAACCATTCATTTTCCACGCCCCGGGAGATAATTACTGATAACAAAGTGTTGCTTTTAAACCTCCACTCTCTCGGATCTATAATTTCTGCAGGCTTGAATCCAGCACTGTACTTCAAGATCTTCTAATAAGTGAGACAAAATTGGAACATTGATGAAGAATGGCATCGTGTAATGTGTCTGAACAGGAAAAGTGTTTTTTGCTTAGAACTGTATTTTGCTGGAAACCCTTAGGCTTCGTTTCAAAGATCATAGGGATCAACATTAACACGAATCATGTTTAAGCTTAACCCTTTCCCTCATATAGACTCATATAGACTCATTTTGACGCACTTAGTAGGTACCACATAAAGCCTGATCTGCAGAAAACCACAGTTAAACCTTACCAAATTTAATTACAAAATCCTCATTTCCAGACCACTGAGGAGCAGCGAACAGCATAAAACCTGATCAGCCTGCGAGTTACTCGCAGGCTGATCTGGTTTTATGTTGTTCGCATAGGTCTTTTCATGGTTTCCTCTATGAGGGAAAGGGTTAACATATACTAGCTAGAAATAGAAAGTGCGCAGCACCCAGGCATGTGTTAATTTAGATGTATAATTTCTGTCCGAGATACATTGGGTTTGACATAAACAGACCAACACCAAGTGCATGTTCTTTTATTTCGAAAAAAAAAAATACTTCAAGGGATAGTTTTGAACCAAAACATAACAATTTCTTATGGATTTTGGAAGAAATCTACACTTTTGTTTAAATTTCATATGTATACAAATAAATAATTGAAAGCTATCTGGAGCTATGGACTCCGTTAGCAGAATGGTGTCGATTGGGGGGAGTAAGCGATGCTAAATTTGAGTCCCAAATATTTTCACCAAAATGTATTTTTTACACAAAAAGTATGATTAAATAGTAAGTATATATACTAAAAGGACATATTGAGCGGGGAAATGCTTATGGTATTGATATTTACATGAGCCGAATCATTTATTTCAAAGTATGATAGTAAGATCATCATTATTGCGGTCAGCAGCATTAACAACAACAACATCATAATTTCATTAGAGATAGGGACCTACGATTAATCAAAAATGTTGCGAAGGAAGAAATACAATCGGAAATCCGGTTTAGTGTATTATTGAAAGGTATACCCTTTTCCTATTGTATTTTCTTGATCCCGGAATTTTAGGTAATAAATTGCATGGTATTATGACCGTTTATAATACTTCTAAACTTCAACGACAGATTTCACGTGTTCCAGTCATATTATTTCAACAATCCGTTCATCGGAAACAAAACACACACACACACACACACACACACACACACACACACACGTATATAAAAACACAGTCAAGCCGGTCAGTCAATGGAACAAAAGAAAGTGACCGCTTTACAGAGATGACCGCTAAATAACATATAACAAAATGCTAGTTTGGTAATATTAAAACTGACCGCTAGCTGCAGGTTGACCGCCACCTTGCCGCTAATAAAGGTTCAACTATTTATATATATTGTTTGTGTGTATGTGAATGTTTTGATACATATATGCGTATATCTGGGGCGGTACGCACGTGCATTTAAGTTTTTTTGCATGTTACCAGGAGATCATTCTGATTAAAATGACAACAGAATATAAAAGCAATCCATTTAAATGTCTTAGCGTAGCATCAGTAGTCACTTAGCTACGCTCCTGTGTATATTTATTTATTCGTATTTCTTATCTCTCTAAACAAATTGATATTCAAGACAGAGATAGTATTAAAATAACATTTGCATTTTATCTTGCAAACTTACAACGACGACTATAAGACGACAATAAAGAGATCGTGTGATACTGCTAAGTATATAAGCTGAAAAGAACATTGAGTACATGGCTATAAAGCCTCGGTGCTTCGGCGTACAAAATATCTTAAAAATGATCAGGAAGGATTTTATATTACATAAATATTTAAATCAATGCTGTTGTTTCTCCTGGTTAACATTATTTTTAAATGTTCTCGAAGAAATGGATATTACATCAGTTTGTTTAGGTGCCATTCTGGGGGGTTTTGATGCTACGTTGAAAACCAAGCCTGGGCAGGAATATGTGGTTTTAATATGATTATCAGAGATTCAATGAGAAGTTCAGTAAGCAGTCTGTCCTAGAATATCCCACTTAACACGGCTATAGGAGGTGATTTGTTTTCATATGACAAAAAGGAGGGATTAGAAAATCAATCAAAACTACCACAAAAAAGAATATATAAGATATATTTATATCCATATAACATATATACGTATAAAACAACAGTTTGTGTTGCAGATTTATGCAGTCAAGTATATGTGTGTATGAACATGTATGTGTGTGTTTATATGTGTATTTTATATGTGTGTATTTCACGTTAATGTATGCATTTATTATATACACGATTTCAATCTATCTATAGATACTGTATGATTCACCAGTAAACGTAATGAATATTTATCTACTTGGGATTTGGCCCTCTGGGTGTTTCAGAAATAAAATCTTGAATCAACATAATTATACAGCGTATCACAGTTAGCATCCAATGAGCTGATTCCCTATCTCACTTCATTTCAATAAAAATCATTATGGTCTGAGACCACAATTCCATACACTATCTGATATGCAGCGAAATCTATAAAACATTTCTGATTAATTTTCAATGTTTATTGAGTACTCTAGTTTAGTTGACCTGGTTCGAGGTCCACCAACAATTTTTAGAACTAAGTTAAACGTATTAAATACTTATGGATGAATTTCTTGTTTCTCTAAGACAAATACCCATATATTTAATTTCTTAACAATTATTGTTAGTTATTAAGTAAAAATTCTTTTTTTAAGAATATAAGTATTAATTAGCGCTAAGTATTGTTGTTGGAAATTTCATGAAAAGCGCTTAGAGCTAAGTAACACTTACATTCTTTATTTCGATAGAAGTTGACAGGGATTATTACATAAATTACCAAAAAATTGGCATACGCGCCCATTACAGTTTTTTTTTTTTACTATGTAGACAAAGAAAACAAAAATAAAACTAGAGATAAGAATTTTCTTAAACTTTAAATGATTATAGAGAATCACACTAGAAACAAATTTATGGGATAAAAATGGGGGTCACCATTCACCTTTTGAGTTATCTGCCCCTGAAAGTGAGTCTTTTGCTCTTTTGTGTCATTTTCAAGGGCAGTTAACTCAATATTATGGGGCTAGCAACACCTCATTTTATTTCAACTCGATCTCTGGTACTATATTCACTGTCACTGAGTAAAAGTTTTAGAAATTCTATGCAACAGATTTTATTCTTTAGTCACATACGCAAATATATAGAAATACTCTTTTTTTTTTTTCAAGAAAAACGGAGTACGTTTACAGGGAAACAGATAAGCAGCGTATTTGCGTAAATACTCAATTAAAAATGCATATCACGCAATTTTTTTCACGAACATGCGTAGCAATACGCAATAATATTCCTAGATACCCAATTAAAATAATTGCGCTGCCTGCGGTATGCATTTCAAAAATATCCGCCGCGTAATCCTAACTCATTCTTAAAAGTAGTTCTGTTTACAATATGATCAAGATTTGGAAATCTTCGGCTAATACCAATACTATCCAATGATGTCAGCTAGCATGATCAGCTGATCGGTATCATTGCGCGGATGCCTAATTTTCCGGGAAAACCAAAATGTCTACTCGTGGACGACGGAAAGTAGAAAGCAAGCAAAGAAATGTGCTCACGTCGTACTTCATGCCTAAAACGGCGACGCAAAAGGACCAAGCACATAATATTACGTCCGGTATTCTAGATGATCTCATCTTGGGAGTCATAAAACGTGATACAGCAGAGGCTGTCGTGGAGGGAATCCTGTCGAACATTCTCGATGAAATTGACTTCGATAAGGGAAAAAAGCAACCCGCACACAAAGGTTTTTATGTGTTCTTTTTAATGAAATTTGCCCTTGTGAATTTGTTTATATTACTTGGTCCGGCTCTTATCCATCTATTGTCTGCCAAAGAGTAAGATAAAAAATCTGGCTGTCATTACTAGCAAGAAAGTGAATGTAGCGAATAACCGTAAAAGAAACGAAAGCATTGTTTTTAAAACATAACTTGTCAATGAAACATGTTTCTAAAAGTACTTTCAAAACGATTTTGGTCCGTTTGATAATTTCACTTTTAAGTACAGCAGTTATATTGCCTAGTTTTTACTTTATTGTTTAGTAAATCTGGTGGAAGGAAAGAACATGACACAAGATCGCTGTATATATCCATATACATTTAAACAAATAAAATGTTCCAGAACTTTACTGATCGTTGATATTATGTCATTTTTTATTAAGTGATATTTATTTATGAACATAGCACAAATAGGTAGTAATGTTCCTTATGTGATTAAGCAAAAATATTTTTTTTTTTTTTTTTAGTAAGTACTCGGTGCAATCAAGGTTTGTGTACTTCAAAGCTCAATGCCTAGTTAAATAAAACCTTTTTTCTAAATCTGAATAGTGTATGTTGTAGATACCAATTATGGTTTTTATACAACGGTTTAGAGAGCTCCGCTTTATTGAAGGCGGTGGCTTCTGAGGGCAGTTTTGGATTTCTCTACAGAGCCTGCATGAACTTTTCTTTTCATAATTATTTTTACTTTTTGTAGGACATTTATATTTGCTGACACTCATTAAATGTTGCCATTGATATTTTTCAGGAAAGAAACTTGGGAAAAGTACTGTTGCTGACTGGAAGTCCCAGTATCCATGGCTTATCATCACTACAGCTGTGGATGAAATGAGACTTAGCTGTTCTATCTGTACTCAGCAAAAAAGAAAGCTGAAACTGTGTAATGTGTTTGCTGCTGAGGGTTCCCCAAACATTCAAAAAAATGCAATTGTACGGCATAATGAAAGTCATGAACATAAACTTGCATGTGGGGATTTGGAGAAAAGCAGTATTGAAGAGGAGGAGAGAGATTCCGACAACGCATCTGAGGATAGAATTACAATAGCTTCAGAAGATAAAGTACTTTTCAATACTGTATACTTTGCTGCAAAATCAGAACTCCCATCATCAACCATTAATGGTATGTTGAAGCTGCAAATAGAGAATGGAGTTGAAACTAAATACCAGAATCTTAGTTGGGACACTTTGACATCTATTCAAACATCTATCAGTGACACTTTAAAGGGTAACATTGTGAATGAGATTGTCCAGTCAAAACATTTTGGAATTTTACTAGATGAAAGCACAGACATAGGAAATGAGAAAAGGCTAACTATTTGTGTTAGATATTTGAAATCAGGGACACCTGTCACTTCTTTCTTGTGTAATGTACCAATAGATAATGGTTGTGCCCACACAATAGTGAATTGTGTGATAAATCAGCTAGAAAAACTAGGACTAGACATTTCCAAGTGTGTCTCACTAGCAACAGATGGTGCATCAGCAATGATGGGAAAACATACTGGTGTTGGGAAGCAGATTGAGTCAAAATATGCACCATTTTGTATACAAACCCATTGTGTAGCACATAGACTTAATCTTGCTTGCAATGATAGTATTAAAAAGAATGAATACTTGATAAAATTTAGAGACAAATTTGAAGCTCTATATCACTTCATGAGTGGATCAAGCTTAAGAGCACTTACACTAAAAAAAATTCAGAAAGTTCTTCAAGAACCTGAACTAACTATCAAAGAGCCACATTCTATTCGTTGGCTAGGTTTGAAAAATGCTGTTGAAGCCGTCTTTGAATCTTATGCTTCTGTAATTGCCACATTGTCAAAGTTTGCACAAGAGAAACAGCCAGTTGCAAAAGGCCTCCTGAAATATTTCAATGACTACAAAGTGGCACTTGTAACTGCTTTCATGTATGATGTGCACACTGAGGTTGGAAGGTTGTCTTGTGAATTTCAGAAGCAAAACCTTGTGTTTAGTGAAATTGGTCCATTACTTCATGGAACCCAGGGAGAACTCAGCAAACTTGAGACGGTTGATGGCCCTGGACTAAAAGTCATGAAAGAAGACATCAAAGTGGAAAATGAAGAAGCATATCTTGCAGGGGAAAAAATGGCATACCAAAGAACCATGGATTCTGAGTTTGAGCGGTTAAGGTGTGAATACTTGATCAAAATGCGTAAGAACATGAAAGACAGGCTAAAAAGAGGTACAAGCATTTTCAATGATTTAAGTAAAGTTTTTGAGCCTGAGGTTGTGAGTGAAATCTCCAGTGATGAATCCAAAGAAGCTTTAACTAATCTTGGAACTTTCTATGGTTATCCTAAACATGTAACTGTTGTGCATGGGAATATGGAGGAAGGTTTAGAAGAGGAGCACAGAGAAATACCAGAACTTTTAGACCCAGTAAAGCTTGTTGATGAATGGCCAAAACTGAGGTGTATGATTGAGGGATCCTACAGTAACCTTTCTACAAAGACCTTGTGTAGAAGGATAATTATGCTACACAAAACTGTACTGCCAAACCTATCAATTCTTGCAGCAATTGCATTGTGTATGCAGTTAACAAGTGTTGATTGTGAACGAAGTTTCAGCACCCAAAATCGCTTAAAAAGCAAACACAGGGCTGCACTGGGAGCAGAGAAACTTGATGCACTTCTAACCATCAGTATGCTTGGTGCTGACTTAGGAGCTCAAAACCTAAATCCAGCCATAATCAAGTGGCTAAGAAAGAAACGAAGGAAGTCAAGGTTATTTTCAGCTTACAAGCCCAGGGATAAAAAACAAAAAACATTATGATGCTGATACTAGACCTGTTTTTAGTATGACAAGTTTGAGAACTTCATGCCATGTTTTGAACTTTTGATATTCTAATGTTTTAAGATTTTGAAGAAACATTGTCATTGTCATGAATACTTGTTAACAGAGTTACAAAATGAACTCTTAGACTAGTTCAAATTTTGAGACTAATAAAACATATGTTGTTTGATGTTTTAAAACTTTGGCTGCTGTTACAGTTTAACTATGAATGCATCTTAAAATCTTTTGGAAACATTAAATTTGTTAAGATCTGATTAAAAAGGGATTGTTATTTGGTCTCTTAGTGATCTGTTCAGCAAAACTTTGCTCTCTTTTGAGAAAGTTGAGCTTAATGGGATCCATGGATGTCAGTCTTCTAAAGTCTTTTATTCTAGTCCTGAAAAATCTTATACAGCAATCTTATGAATTATGTTCAATTAATTGTTAAAGACTAGTATCAATAAAGGGATATCATTGATGTTACTGGCTGTTAATATAGCTAAGCTTTGTTACTCAATTGTTATCATATTGATAGAGTAATTTAAGTCAAATACTCAATTGAAACTGATATGATAGGGTAATGGATTAAGAATACTCAATCGCTTATGCTTGGTACTCAATTTCTTCTGAAACCATGGGGTAATACCCAATTCACAAGAAAAACTTATCTGTAACACTGCCGTTTATTTGCTGAAACGTTGTGAAAAATATATTTAATAGAATTGTTTTTAACTTTGCATAATGACAAGAAACAAACAATAATGTGAAATAAAATAAGGTATCGATAGGCTTGATTTTGAGTTAGTTGCCTTTGAAAATGACAGAAAAGAGCAAAAAAACAACAAAAAAAACAACAACTCACTTTCAGAATGTTTGTAGGAAATAGAATTGTGACCCCCATTTTGTATCCCATAAGTTTGTTTTTAGTATGATTCTCTATAACCATTTAGGTTAAAGAAATTTCTAATGGCTAGTTTTAATTTTTCTTCTTTATCTATATAGTAAAAACTGTAATGGTCGCGTGTGCCTTTAAACGGGGCATTTTTATCAGAGAGATTCACTCCCTACTGTTATAGTTATGCCTTGAGATCAGTATGGTTGTGGAATTCCCAGTCTGGAGGTATATGCACTTATGAATCTTGCAGATGATATTCTTAACATTCTTTGTATGCAGGACCAGACCGGGGAAGTAGCCAATGACCAAGGACTACATGATCTGAGCACAACCCTCTCAAAGTCTCTACAAGACCTTTCCAGCCATAGTCAACTGGATGGCCCACAGATGGCATCAAGGAAGGACAGCAAAGGAAACAGTCGACAGAGATACGAAAGGATATCCTACCAGAAACATCTGCTGAAGCGAAATCGCGCACAAGGACAGCCGGTGCTAGGTAAGGAAAAGTCAACTGTATCATTGCCTGATAAACATTTCACAAGAGACCAAACAAAACAAGAGGCGGAGTTTATTACAGACCACAGACTGACGAAACAACAAACAATTATAAGTGATTATGCACAGAGAAACAATAAAAGCGGAGAGGAAGGTTTGGATAAAAAGTCTAAAATTTCAGAAAAGCAGTTATTAGAACAATCAGGATTTTATCAAATTGATTTCAGCAGTGTGCGCAATGAAATCCCGCCAATGAATCATGTACCCCATCTGCCAGACAGCGCCAAAACTGGACGAAGCTCGCGTCGACAATACAGACATTCTAAGAGCGGTACAAAAGACAGGAAGCGTCATGATTCGACTTCCGTTGAGAAGAAGTGGCGAGATGGCTGTGACTGCTTAAGGTGTAACATAATGAGACAGCAGTTTGCTGATGGAGACTTGGAGTCTTACAACAATTGGGGAAAGTACCCGTGCATGAGACTGTCTAAATCGAAAGTGTCAAATTTTGTGTATGACAGTGATTAGTGTTTAGTTTGATGATTGAAGCGTACCTTGATACATGGTTGATTTTGATTCAACTAGATAGCAAACCGTTTTCTAGGAATTTCGTGTATTCAACTGTAGAGTTATAGTGTAATTAATAATGCTTACAAATAAACGTATTGAAGGACAGGTAATTGATCAGTGATGATAGGACAATAAGAATTTACATAGTACATACTTGCATGAAATATAGTGTTCTCAAGACGTCCCTGGTATTTGTCTTACAGTGCTATTGGCTATAATGTATGATGTGCTGACACTCATATTTGAAGCCGAAAAGACGCCGTGGTTTGTATTTAACTATCTTAGAATAAAAACAAAATATCCATCTGAAACTGATGGATGGTATGCGATATCCTTGCTCACTAATTCATGAGGTTATATACTTCACAATATTCCTGTAAAACATTCTGGAACTTTATTGATATAGCTGAAGTGTATTAGCGGCCACCTGTATTGAGTGGTCATCCCGCATTTAGCGGGCAGTTTTAGTATCACTTAATTAGTATTTTGTCATACATTTAACCTTCATTTAGAGACCATCTTTGTTAAGGGACCATATTATCTTGTTCCTTTGACTAACCGCTGAAGACAGGTTTGACTATTTTACTGCTTTACATTTCAGCTCGGGTAACACCAAGGAGCACAAAGAGCCAACCCATAGTCACCAGTAACCTTGACGACACGCTGCACTCTGATACCGCCACTGTAACTCCTGACGACACAACCATGATGTCATATTGCACGATCTCGCAGTCTCCATTAACGATCACCAACTCTATAGCAACAGCAAACTCCCCAGTAACCAATCCAAAATCCCCTCTAACTCTCTCTAAATCTTCCGCGAAGACAACAAAATCTAAAAGTAATACAGAAAATACTTCAAGTTTTGCATATAATCCTCTCTCCTAATCCTTTTGTGCATGCATACTAAACTATATGCATTTCAAATACCGGACTCATTTTTATTAGCAATTTTACATCTAACGTCTAATTTTGTCTCACAAACTAACATTGATAAAATACGTTCACTCCGATCTTACTACTTTACTATATACATAATATTATTGATTTTATCTTATTTTACAGCATAGATAATAGTTTAATTTTGTTTAGGTTATTACGTTGTTCAAACTGTAAGTATATGACCCATTACAGAAAATACGTGTAAGCCTACTAATATACAATTCAACATAGCGGCTCAATGTAAAAGCTTGTACATATAATTCTTAGATATATGAAAACTGCAATGATTTTTTTAAACAGTTGCTATTGGTAGATTAATCTAACATTAATGAGTTAATAGAATATTTGCATGTCAATAAATTTTTCCTAATAAATAACGTTATTGCCATAATAAAAAAAGTTTTTACTGGTAAATTCAAATTTAAATGTTAAAATCCTTGACGCCATAAAGAAAGACGTGTTGACGTCTTGACAAATAGAGCTGACCTACATCTGGGCCTTCTCGATTTGCTATAATAACGTACTGTAGCTTGGATTTTATTCATTCCACACAGCAAAAGAAAACCCATTGTTTTATATACCATTTTAAATTCAGTAATTTGATCATTCACAAAGTCTTGAATTTGTACACGAATGTTCATGAGGCTCTTCGGTACATGAGCGGCTTCCTACGATTTAACATTATAGTAACGTGTTGTGATTTCTGTTTGCTGTTGTGTATATTCAAAATAGCTCAAACTGGCAGGATCGTTGGTACTTAATCGAATAGAGATGCTGTACTTATGTGCGCCGATATTGTGATACAACTGCATTTTGTAAGTTTAAATGGAAATTTGAAAAGCTCTCAAGAAAAGAGTTGCCTTTAAAACATATACTCGTATAGAACGTAATTAGCTAGCCGCATTAATGTATTTTAGTCGGTAATTCAAGGATTTATTGGTATGATTTGAACGTAATTGGTCAATAAGTGAGTCTTTGAAGCCATTTTAGATCTTCAAAAGATGAATACAAACTAATGCATATCGAAGGGTGAGAACGAAACAAGGCTAAGTGTATATATGAATATAAGCACTTAGCCTAGTTTTGCTCTCACCCCTTGAAATAGTTAGAACATATTTACAAAGACTGCTGAAAAAGTGAAATTTGTTTATAATGAACATCTGTATCACTGGACTCCTCACTACTTGTATTTAGTCTTTTAATTTTCGGAATGTATTTTGTACACATCGAACTTTGTGTCAATGAACTTTTCATTCTTTGGTCGATATTAAATTGTCAAGTGCTGATGTAAATCTGTGTTAGACTGTTAGTTATTTTTCTATTAAAGTTTCTACAAAGTGTTTCGTATAGATGTTTCCTATTCCATACGACCCTTGATAATATTCGAAAATGGAATAAAAATAAATGTAGAATAGAGATTGTAAAAGAAAAATATAATACATGTCTGTGTAAATCATTTGTAAAAGAACTGCATACTTTTGCCGAATGGAACCGATCCCCCCTATTTTTATATATTAATAGATATATTGAAGAACAGGGATAGGGGCGCAAAACTTATTCTTTAGAATACATGACGTAAGCATGGTCAGATGGAAATATTCGGACCAACAGAAAAAAGGTTTAGCACGGAAGGTGGATCATAAATATCTGTATATATCGTATATAGTGATTTACGACCAAACTCTCGTGCCAAACCCCTTTGCCTTTCGCCAAATTCTGTGGTCCGAAATAGTTCTAAGATTGAAAAGAGACGAACTTCTCCCAGAAATATATGAGATGAATTCAAAGCCAGTGTTTAAACAAGGTAAACCAAACTAAGTATTATCTTCGTGAAAGCCGACAACACGGTGCTAAAAATATGTAATCGAAACCTTCCCAGTCGTGATATTAAATTTCTAATGTGAATGAAAGAGAAAACTGTTTACAGTTAAAATTGCTTTTAAGCTTATGTAAACAAGAGATATCACTGAAGTTGTTTACTCCCCCGTTTTACCACTGTAACTAAAAACAATGCAGTCTAAGGACAGCTATATCCCCATCCGAAAAATGGCGGTCATAGCTGAAGGATTGGTACACCAATATAATTTCTTGATGAGGTATCTGTAAATATGACCCTTGACAAATTCCAAGGTACAAGCATTTGAACTACATTTGTGACCTTGACTTTCTATAGGTTTCACATTCAGCTCCTTACGTTCACTCCGCTATTCTACGTTGCAGTAGTAATACAGCGTAGTATAACGTAGCGTCATTAAGGAGCTGATTTTTAATCAGATTTAGACCCATTATTCTCCCCAACGCAGTGTATTTTCTTTTGACAGAGATGCGTACGTAACACTACATGTATACATAAGAATGAATCGTTTACTCATTCAAGTGTTTACAAAAAAAAAAAAAAAAAAAAAAAATGACGTTTCAAATGAGCCTTCAGTATGTCTTCCTAAAAGGAATCGCTGGAATATAAATTGATGACGTAGAAGAAAAACAAATTGTGATTCGGTGACGGTTTTTCAAAGTCAATATATTTCCATTACAGACTGTCTTCGGGAATACTCGCCAATGCAAAATGTAAACAGTGACAGCATTTTGACATACATACAAAATACATAACTGTGTGACTTGATCAGTCCTCGGAGAGTTATTGGACTTGGGTAGGTCGTTGGTTGGCGGCGTCAAACTTTATAATAAAACACCTTGTCCGCACGATAACTTCCAAACAGGTGGACAGATTTAAAAGTTTAAGTACACATGTATATCTAAAAATGTAAGTCAAATTCGATTTTGGGCTAAATCCGTGAAATTTTGACACAGATGTGGCCC
>CM037795.1:35247515-35297515 GCA_021229015.1 Solen grandis | reverse complement strand
ACAACTTGGAGTATATAGCAAATGGAAATCGTTACATATCGTCAAAAATCAACAAGGATTTGCAGAAAATTGGTTTATTTAGGTCTCTAAAATGTATTATCTCTCGTTCAGGCCTTAAGAAAAACAGAATTCACTTTTATCAGACCTCTATTCGAGTATGCCAATGTTGTCTGGGGCAATTGTAATAATACACTAATAAATTACATCAAAGCTGACCAACACGAGGCGAATAAAATTGTTACCAAACCTTGTAGTACTTGCCGACTCATTACTGACCTTAACTGGAAGATGACGCATACACCGTCTCATTTTGTTTTTTAAGATGGAAAAATGTCTTTCCCCTGAGTATCTTACATATGTAATTCCCCTGCAACCAGAACATGTTCCAACCATACCTTGTAACATTCAAGCCCTACCCCTTACTAATCGCCAATGGAATTCTCTACCTGAAGGGTCAGAGGCTCGCCTACTCTCAGCGAATTCAAAACCTAACATTTTAAGGTTGGTAGTAGACAGCATCAAGTCAATCACTTCACAGAAGGAACATTCACCCGTCCTGTAGTGCCGTTGAGTGTTACACATTCTTACTCATCAAGTAATACATGATCGCTATTATCCGCGATTTACCTTGTGTACTTAAATTAAAAAATCTTCTTTTCGGTAATGAGATACAAATTCAAGCGTGTTCTTAAAGTCTGGGGATATCTTGCAGCAACAAAGCATTTTGAAGTCTAACAATTGACCACCTATGGTGTATCGATCGACGGTGCGTGACAGATTCCTTCTACATTTTTCTTCCTAATCCGAAAATATTCAAGATAAATGCAAAAAGTGGTTAATCGGTTCCTATAAAATTTACTATTTGGTATAATTACGTTTATAATAGTCAGCACACTGTGCACAAAATATACATTCGTAGCTGTTAGCTCCTAATCTAAATAACATTGCTTGTTTTCTGATCCAGTTCAATTTATACTTCTTGTTCTGTTATTATTTTAAATATGAACTGAATGATATATATTTCTAAATTTATAAACCGCATAGACATATAAACACAGAAGATGTGTGAATGACATTATATTCCGTAACATACTTTTTTCAAGACAAGAAAGACACTTGAATATATTTCATAGACATTTGGGGCATATGTATTGAACAGTACGTGGTAACAATAAAATAAAACAATTAGCATATTAGGTAAACAAATACGGCAAAAACTCCCTCAAGTAAAAACATCAAAATAGGGTTGCAGGTAGTGCCCCAAAACTGGAATTCGCTCTTCTGGGATTTAAGAGATGACGGTAACTTCTTCATCAATACCTTGGATGGAAGCTCTGTTCCTGTTCTTTTTGCTCTTACAGCTGATCGCTAGAAATAAAAAAAAAATCTCCCTCGGTAATATTAGTGAAGTCTTTACTTCCTGAAAAATAAATCAACAAGAGTGTGCCACATTGCACTGGAGAATCATATTTTCGCAAACGCCACTGGTTGAATTAGAATACATGGTATCCAGATGAAGGAGTTGCATAGGATCACCATGAGTATATGGGTATTGATAGACGTAAAACACACATATAGTTAGAAAGTAACTTTTTAGGCAATGAAATGTTTCAAGCAGGTTTGGTTTTAATAGTTTAAGTTTTAACTTATTTATTTTACGTCGACTGGGAAACCGGTTTTACAACTTATACAAATCCCTCTCGACGTTTCCTGGGTTGGACCAGTACTATGCGCCTGAGAAGTTCATAAAGAATTCTTGCCCCCAACGGGGTTCGAACCCACAACCTTCGGATCCGTAATCGGATACGTTACCACTAGACCAGGGCGCCCTCGGATTTGTTTTGTTTTAATGTGGCCCGAATTCACCGGGATGATACAATAAAGCTGGCTTGTTTATACTCTTTTCAAGAATATATTGAGACGAATTTGACTTGATTTGATTGTTTGTGCTCAATGGTGGAAATCCCCATTGTGAGCCCCGAATGAAGTTGTCGGTTTCCGAGACCCCTGCTGACAAACATTTGCTTATATTAAATAGGAAGAACACAGTTTGTGAATGTGCTTATAATACCCATGAGATTACCTCGCATGTGTTGTTACAACATTTTATCTAGACACTAAAACAACAGCTGTAAATAGGTTGTGTAAAGGGAAACTGGTCATCCCGTCCACTAGTGTTTGTAACCCTTGTATCTAGAAGAAAGCTTGGAGATTTATTCTGAATCATCAGCTTTATGTTATGAAAAGATTCCAGGCTTTGTTTATAAGATTCCTGGCGTAAGGAAATTACCAATACCTCAAAAGTGTTATTGAGTTGCTTTGTCAACATAGGTATGTCTGAAAGACAACGTTATAGTTAAAAAATATTTAATTCATAATTTAAAAGCAATGGGGTCGCACAAGTTCATACAACTTAGTAACGACCCTTTCCCTACAATATGACAAAGAAAAAATTTGAAAGAACAACATTGGCATCATTAAACAATACTTGTAAGAAATACATGTTTTTAAATAGAATCTTTCTAAAGAAATGGAAGAAGAAAAACAAAACAAACAAAAAACGATGTTATTACGGTAAAATCTGTCTAATATTTTTTTCTGTAGCTTTGTACTTTAAACTGTTATAATGTATATATAAGGTTTTGAAATGTTTGAATGACGCAATAATTCAGCATTTCTTCATTCATACTTTCTTCCTTTCATAATTTTGCCTCATTCACGTGATGTATTCTTTCTATCTGTCATTGATACGTGTAATAAAAACGCCAGGGTATCATGGCAGGTACGTTTAGCGTATTTGCAATCAAGACATTGCGCAATTAATCGCTAATCGTATTTAACTGTTCACGTGGTATGTCTATCATCCCGTCCCGGGTGGAAACATTCCTTTGTTGAAAGATACAAAGATAGATACGAACTTCTGATTTTTAGCCTCTAAAAGTACCTCCATTTAGAATTCCTTACAAAAACAATTAATTAATACTTAACTATATTTCCGATTAATGTCGGATACCACCATGCAACTTGATATATTCAATGTGCTGATTGGGCCACAGAAAGAAAAGAAGAAAATAAATCGAATTAATTATAAGACAGACTTATTTATCAATTTGTGTAAGCTCCCACAGTTCCTCGACTTAAACTGGGACACAGTCGGACAGTCATCGATTAATTTACATATATAAATATTTAATTCATCACCGTAAGGATATTAAAGCCTGTTGCAGTCAACTAGCAGAGACTACGGAAAAGAGTCCTGTCTACAGTAGGCCTACATTTATAATATTCAATAGTAATTGGCTTAGCTAACATGCCTTAATGAATAATAGTCACAATTAATTAATTTGGTTATACCTTAAGTATATTAATCTTATTACATGTATTTATAAGGCATTATGAATTTAAAGGCATACGCGCCCAATACAGTTTTTTACTATATAGACAAGGAAGGAAAATTAAAACTAGTCCATCGATACCTTATTTTATCTCACATTATTGTTTGTTGTTTCATTTCCAGTCATTATGCAAAGTTTAAAACAGTTCTACGCAATAGATTTTTCACAATTCTTCAGGAAATAAACATAATGCGTTTTTTTTTTTCTTGAAAAAAAAATTATATATTCACGTACGCAACAAAAGTATAAAATCTTTTGCATAGAATATCTAAAACTTTTACACAGTGACAGGGAAAGAGTACCAAACATCGAGTTAAAATCAAATGAGGTGTTACTGGCCCATAAAATTGAGTTATGTCTGTCGGCTTTGCTTGTGGGCCCGCTGTGATACTCTGTATCAAAGTTTTTCTTGTTTTATTATATAAAACGAATTCGTTTTTGTTTTTTTCTGTGGTATATACTCAGCATTTGCAGAAACAACATGACGACAGGCCCGGATTCAGCGGGGGGAGGGGGCCTTGCCCACCTCCTCCCAGCTGCCCTGGTCATACATTTTTCTAGGCTATAAAATCCATTGATTACATAATGTATGTGCTGTCTAGAGGAAATCCCCATCGTGGGCCCCCATACTGAATCATCCACATAACCACCTGACCAGCTAGACTCCTATTGTCTTATGGCCCTTGCTGTTAATGTGTAGGTAATCCGAATCCGAATCGGCAGTCATCCATGACTGTGTGATAAACATGTGTATATTGTACTGTGTATGCAAATTGAATGACACATCATTGATTAACAGACATTTGCCGAGGCAAAAAAAAAGACAAATACAAAAACTTTATAGTAGTAAAACTATTCTAGACAGATGCAGTTAAGAAATAGCATAAAAAAAATAAGTATATAATTAGCCACTAAAAACAACAACTAGGATGGACATTAAAATGTTATTGCCATCGAAACATTTTCACTAGAGCCCAAAGAAATTAAAATTTTCTCTGCATGTGTAACATTTTAAATCTTGAATTAAAAGCGGGCAAATTAACTGCAAAGTTGATGAACTATGAAAAAAAATCGATTTTGTTTTTAAAAAAATAAAAAGTAGCGCTTTCTTAATTTGTTTATTTATTTATTTATTTGTTATATGGAAAAAATGTCTAAGTAAGCATACCTATCGCTAGCCTTGTAAATTAAACTTAATCAGAAATGGGTTGTGTTTTTAAATGTCATCGGCTTTCCTATTTTTACATATCTTTTTAAGAATTATTTTACGAAACACTGATTAAATTCTTCTTAACTCCTCTAAATATATTTCCTGAAAGGAATAAATACAAACAGTAGGCCCATAAACCATCATGTTCACGTTTCTTAATATTTACGAATTTAATAATCTATGTGTATTTTAGATTTATAAAAAATGAATCAGAAATGAAAGAATTTGAAAATTTTCATCTGACATATTTTGGGACAATGTATATGTAGATTATGATCATTAGATTAAATCAAATCCAGGAAATCAGTCATTGAGCAATGTTACTGGTGAGTCAATGAATACTAGTGCACAGAAAACATAGTTAATGTGCGAAATAAAACGGATTTAAATATCAACGTCTTTTATTACTGAATAATGTTTTTTTTTTTCAAAGATTAAACACTTAGAAAAAAACAAAATGTGTCAATTAATACTAAAAATGTACAAAAAATTGACACGCGAAAGGGGCCACGCCTTCTGCAACCGTCCGACCCTAAAACGTGCGCCTGAAGATTTTTTCTTGGAATCTCTGTGTCAGTGCTCCCAGATCGACAATTAGAAAGTCAAGATTAATAGGTTCGAACCTGTCCCCTTCCATATTTTTTGACAAAATAATTATGTTTAACGTGATTTTTTTTCTCAGTCATAAACAAAACTGTCTTTTACACTGTTGAATCCAAAACTGATGATTATTCAATGCAATCACTAATTGATAGTGTCACAAGTCACTTTTTTTTGGCGGGGGTCCAGGAAACCATTATTAAATATTTTATGCCAGCTTGTGAATGAAAATGCATGATAAACCCATATTTCTTACTTGGAAAGAGTAATGCCCTTTCGGTTATATCAGTGCACCCCCACCTCTTCCACCGTCATTTTTATTTTTTTTTTTTTTTTTTTTTTTATTTATTTTTTTTATCGGGGCCTGTAAATACAACTGTAATCAAATACGATTGTACAGAAGTTATTCAATAACATGGCTTTGCGCAGGTAAAAGATAGAATTATAAGGCTCGGTCCCACTTGGCTTTTTTTTTCTCGGCTGTTAGACCGTTTATTTTCACCCTGACTTCCTGTGAAACACACAGTAATGAAGAGGAATAAAATTAGGCTTTTCATTGGTTATTATATACTTTGCTAAATTCCCATTGGTCGTTGTAAAATTAGTCAAAAGAAAAGAAAGGAGTTACTGAAACGAGTTCTTTAGATCTCTGGTTGTTTTAA
Organism: Solen grandis; assembly: GCA_021229015.1. Classification (NCBI taxonomy): domain Eukaryota; kingdom Metazoa; phylum Mollusca; class Bivalvia; order Adapedonta; family Solenidae; genus Solen; species Solen grandis. The sequence goes on along the minus strand of CM037795.1, from coordinate 35,291,648 downwards.
AAGTTGAAGTTTTCTTCCCCTGCGAACGATTTGTCCCGAAAAGTAACCTTTTTTTCAGGTAAACTGAACGAGTAGAACCCTTAAAATATAGGAAACTGAAAGAGAAGAACGCTTAAAAAAACATAGGAAACACATAGATTTCGGAATTGATTGTTCGACCCTGACAAATCATACATTCAACAAAAATTTATCATCCGGTTTCGTTCGAAGTCTAATGCGCAGATGTTTTTAAAGCTGTAAGTGTCTACCAAGATTGTACAAATTATTTGAATCCGTGGTATTTCAAAAAGCTGCACTGACACAGGAATAACACAACTATAATAAACCAACAACAAAATATATTATATATTAAACCATTCAGACACTAATCATCAAGCTGGTTACCAAGGCCGAGTATCTTTTTTAAAGACATTTTTTTATTTGACTCGGAGATGGAAAAAGCGTCGCAAGCCATGTGGAGTCATCGGAAGGCCTCGGAAGAGCTGCAAAAAGAATTCATTGCTTGCATTGAACGTTTCCCGATGTGTTCCCGATGTTTTATTGAGAAAACAGGCCGGGAAAACATCCGCGTAGAAGTTCCGGGTAAGCATTCAAGGAGCTTCCGCGAAATATTTTTCCCCCGAGGAATCCTCGATTCTTCTGTGATGTCTAATGTCTCGCCGAAGTTTCTGTGGATATTCGGTGACCTTTCTGTGGCACATTCCCGATCTTGTGGTTGAATCTCAAAATATTTGCAAAAAATCGGCAAGGGTTTTAAAGCGCACAAACAATTTTGTTTCAGTTTTGGTCAGTCTTAGACTGAGACGGTCAAAAAGGCCATTGGACATTGCTAAGAGCATTCCCTTAATCCCCCAAAAGTCTTCTCTTGAGTTTGTCGCCTTATTCAACCATCAAAATCTCATAATCTTCCCCGAGACACCTAGGATTGTTCGAAAGATCCCTTAATCTACGGGGATATTCCCTCGATGGTGTTTCAAACTCGGTGAATTTCCGGGACACCTTCGCCGATCAGTGGCGTCACACACAACTAAAAAGTCATTGTTTAAGTCACTACGTGCATGTCTAATTTGAAACAAATGTTAATACTGAGTGTTCTTTGGAACACATGTGTCACCTACTGAGGTGTGATGAACAAAGTGTGACAGACAGACAGACAGACAGACGACGGACATGTAATCCCTATGTATCACCTCTGCTTACAGCAGGTGACACAAAAAAGGACGTGTGCAGTTTAACAATTACTTAGTATTTCTATAATATTGATGTTACGTTTAAAAGCTGAGAAAGAGATGAAAGTCTAATAGATCCATGAATTATATGAGGACGAGATACATGATATCATCAGAGTTTTTACGTTAATGAAACATAGTTACTGATTTCTGCGTTTTATAGATAAGTAACGTTAATGTATTCCCATCCACCCTCCCCATGATTATTTTCCAGATATACAGATCTAGTGCGACTATTTTGTAGAGATTGAAGGGAATTATGGGATATCTAACGGATTAATTGCCCTCTATAGATCTTACATAGGACCTTGACGACTTATCTGCGAAAGATTTCCAGATGCATACTCCAGAAATTTAGAATAAAAAAAAAATGGCGTAGTAGTATAACCTCACCTTTGACTTACTAAAGAATGGTGACGTAAGGCAGTGCTGAATTAGTATTATAACAATTTTCATCGGTAATATTCCTCACATAAAAGAAGTTACGCACCATTGTATGTTAAGATGGCAACTATCTGAAACAGTTACATTTAGTAAAGTATTCTGACTGAATTACAGTTTCTTTGATAATAATAATAATAAAGTTATTTATAATCAAAACACTACTCTTCGATGCACATTGAGACTTTTTTCCGAGTCAGAACCGTTTATAAATACATGCAGTTTATCATGAATTGCAGTGGAGGGGACACTTTCATATCAAGTTTTTATCTTTGCTTATTTTGACCACAAGTAGACGGCGAGTGTGTGTGTGTGTGTGTTTAAAGATATTTCTTATAAATACTTATCAATATAGCATTATTATTTATTTATTTTATTTATTCGTATATATTTATATTTATTATCAGATAATTTTAAAGCAGTGTGAAGAAAATTTTGACTGAAAAAGGAAACAAAATATAAAATGATGAGCCTGCCCTTCTTCATCGACAAATTTATTTTTCTTATATTTTAGCCTCTTACTTTGTACTAAATAACGGTAACTACTGAAAAACGTAATCGAAAGACAATTTTGATTATGTCCCTTGCCAAGCACCTTGCGGGCTTTCTGGGGTGCAACCATTCTTTAGATATAGGGATTGATTTATAACCGTACGTATTAGTATACTTTCTCGCAAACTGTTTTTAAGCTTACAAAAGGCGCTAAAGTTAAATTAAAAGTTATTAAAATTGAAAAATTGAATTTGGAAAATAATACACAAAAACAAACATTTGAATCAGAGAGGAGTCTATTCATCACCCCTACCAGCAACTTCTTCCGGTTTGGTCTTTCCACCATCTTGGATAAACACCTACCTGTGAGTGCTTGACAACGCATGTTTTGACCCCGCAAAAATAATCATTTTGTGGTATCTTCACATCGGACAAAAAGAAATAGATAAGATACAAACAATATAATTAAAACACATTATATAAAGGATGTCGAAGCGTTGTATATGTGAAATTTGTTCATGCGGGTAAGTAAAATTGAAAATTTATTTACCTTATAATAAGGCTTATTAATTGCCCCCATGGGTGCAAGTGACATGTAATTTATGATCACGGTTTGATGTATATAAATGAATTAAATCTGCGAGAACTTACCTGATTATTGTTATTACTGACTCTAATTATGAAATAAAGCACACAGTTTTTGATAAAAAGGGAAATGTGATAAGTATCAGTTGATGATATTTAAATTTGCAGCCATGCAGATGTCTTAATATCAGACCTAGTTGCATGAGGCTAAATCGAAAAAAGTAATTTAAATGTTTAATGATATAATTTAGAAATATTTTATTTCTATATTCTTTTTTATTTCTTTATTCAAATGTGTAAATCAAAGAGAATATACTTCTTGAAACTTGCATAGCAAAAGATGATCAGCAACTGCATGTAACAGCACTGAGGTGTCATGCAGAATGTAGCATATGTGTGATGTCAATACATTATTGATCCAGCATCACTAAACATAACAAATTATAGCCATAACAACAATAAAATACTTAAGTATTTATTAATTTTTCATCACTTTTATGATAATGGAGTACAGTTTGTTCATTATGAAGAAGTATATTTGGAATAATTGTTCAGGCTAACTTGATATGTCTATCTTCATGAAATAAATTTTATGTGAAGTCCAGGTGTTTGATGAGATAAAACTATTAAATTTTCGATTTTCATACCACTTTGCGAAATATCTTTTAAATTAAAGATTGAAGATTTTTCAGTTAAATATTGATGTCACTTAAATAATATAATGGGATTATTTTACAACAACATGTAACAAAGAGCCTTCCTATCAAGTGCTAGCAATTTATCATGTTTGAATGAACTAATGGATTGGAATTATATTTTTGAATCAAACCTTACCATTACTTCTTGAAAAAAAAAATGGATTGTTTTGATCAACACCAAATATAATACTGCAATTTTGTAAATTTTGTATATTAACCTGATAAAGTGCATACATGTACTGATTATTAAAATCATTTAGATTTTTGAATTTACTTTTTGTGAGCACAAACCATTCATTTTTCAGACTAATATACCTTTTACTTTATTTGATCTTGCATCATCAATTATCTATTAATTATATTAATTATGCTGTGGAATTGGGGTTAAATAAAGAGAATAAAATGAAATGTAGCAAATAATGCACAGGCCTATGAATGTTTTGATCCAGAGAGATAAGTAGATTGGTGCATGTATGTAGGGAACTTAGGATTGTCATTGATTCCAGATATGTGATTGATGAGAAAATGTAATACAGTGTTATACTTGGCCACATTTTTTAAAAAATACCAATACCTAAGACTTCAGATTCACAAAACACTTCCCCTCAGGGGTCAGAATGGGCTGTACAGTGTAGGAGATAACAATAAGTTAGAACAAGCATCAATCCTTCTCTCCACTTTTCTACATATTGATTTTTTTTTCTTCAGATTTACTACTTTTTTGTCTTGATACGAGTAGTTGTCAGTCTTATTGCAAAGTTATGTTTCACAGGGGTGAAAGTTATTATTTGTAGGTACGCCACTGTCACATCGTATGTCTGTCTCGTAGATAGTGAGCCACCGAATGACTCAAATACTGTAGGTTGGATAATTACAGTATACATAAAAACCCAAGCAAGCAGATTAATACCTTTGCTTCCAACCTAGGGGATGTTGAAATTTTTGTTCAAAATGTTATTAGATTAACAAACAAAAATGTAAAGGGTATAAAAAATTTTTTTTTCTTTTCACATGTACCGTACATAGAATTATGAAACATACTATTTCTGCTTTTATTTTTTTGTCATAAAATCACGAAATGTCAAACGTATGTCTTATGGCAGAACTCTCATTAGTTTATCACTTGTAACCAGTGTATCATCATGACTCACTCTGCAATTCTTGTTTGCCCAGGAACCATTTAGAGGGATTTAGATATACAAGTTGTTAGAACTGCTTAACCATTGTCATATATATTAAAGTGTCAGGAACTACTCAAATTTTCTCAAGGAGGTGGCCTGTCAGTGTTTGAAGTATAACCAGACCAGCCTGCCAGTAAACTGCTAGTTATCAGGTTTTATTCTCCTTGCTACACCTCAGTGCAGTAGAGATATGGAGGACACAATATTAAACCTTTTCAGAGAGAGCATTAATTTAAATTTAATTTGGCTTCAACTTGTTATTGTAGTAATGATTAAAGTAAAGTAGGACTACAGTGTTGACAAACAATTCACCCATAATCTATGATCTTTTCATATTAGGAAGGTAGCCTAGATACCGTTATCACATCCATAACAAGTGTTATATAGCACTGTTAATGTGTCTTTCACATTATTATCTTTTAGCAAGTACTCGTTTAACTTGCCATGTGTTTAGTATTTACTGAGTTCATTGGGATGTACAGCATGCTGGTGTAATATAACAAAAGGGAAATTGATTTTTAAATAAAATAATTGGTTTTACACCCCAACTTTCATATTGAATATCTGTTTAAAAAAAAAAGAATAAATAAAGGTTTATTTATCAAAATATGTACTAATTTGGGGATATTTGTGAATAATTGACATTGACATTTTTACATATGTAACAGACAGTGATACAAGTCACACATATAAAATACGATAAATTATATATAAATTACACTTATAACAGTATATATTTAGGTGATGTAAATTACAAATGACACCATACATACATCAGAAAATGATGTTAGTCACACATAATACACTAAGTGATGTAAGTAAAACAAATATCATTAGATATACATGTATCAAAGGTAATGATGTGTTAAACATAATATAAATTGACAAATATACATTAGAAATACATATGACTGATATAAGACACATATATAATCATTAGTGATATAAGTTACATATGTAATGGTATTTAATGATATAAATCAAGAATATAATAGTAAATGGTAAAAGTTAAACAAATGTAAGTAAATCTGACATCAATAAGTAAAAGAACATGGATAAAACTCCAAAATTTAAAAACTGTTGGTTTGAACCCCATTTTGTACAAGATTATTTCGTGGCTTATTTGGCATATATTTTGTATGTTAGCTGTCTCAACTCAGGAAAAAAATATATTTATACAGTTTTATGCAAACTTTTTCCCTAAATGGTTTGAAGAAATAACTTTTTAACATTAATAATTGAAGGCAGCAAGTAGGCTTAAGTTAATGGCACTATGGATAAAACCATTTCACATGTTGTCATTACTGAATACAATACGGTACTTGTATTCAGATGAATCCATGTGGAATAAATATGTTTTTCTAACAAATTGTTGGGAACTCAAATATGTCGCCGTTTGTTTATACAGCACTTACTATGTTTGCATTTGACACAGGATTGCAAAGGGTACATGTACAAGTTCTGTATGACAGTGTATGGTATTGGGTACCGGTATGTTATATTGTATGGGTGGATTATAGTGACCTGCAGTGCTAGGTCAGGCAGTAAATCATGGGATTATTTCCAGTGTTGTCAAGTGATTAACACTTGATTGCAGTTAAAAGAAAAGAGGGGCTATACTAGTAACATATAGAAATGCATATGTGTATTTAAGAAAGAAGAAAAAAGTTTGTTTTTTTTGACAATTCTAAATACAGTCAAACTTAGGTGACTTGAACAGGCTGGGGGAATGGTAATTTGTTCTAGTCATCTGTGGTCGGACCCAACCGTTTTTATAATGATTTATATACATGTATTCAAAAGACACAATTTATTATTGATCAATTAAAGTAGATAATCATATTATGTAACAAAACAAAAAATGTTAATAAGAATTAATTAATTATTCATTTAAATATTGGATAAGTATTTAGGTAATTACATTGAACTATTTAATATATTTTGTTTGTCAGTAAATTATGAATTCACACTTCCATCACTTCATTTGAGGCAGAATGTACCATTCAGAGTACATTGTACATTTTCTAATCATTGCTAGGGGTTAGAACATTTGAACCATTGTTAGTTTGATTCTCAGTAGAGATATAATGCAGTGATGTTCACTGTTCAGCCAGGAAGGGCAGCTAGTGGTCTAGTGACCGTATGATATCATTCCACTTGTCTGTTGTGTGTGATTAGGCAGTGAAGCAGCTTTGACTGTGTCTAGTGAGCTGTAATAGTAAATTTATAGCATTTGATGCTTGATGTTTAGAATCAGGGAGTCCTTCTGAAATATAAGGAGTTTAAATAAGATATTAGAAGCCTATGCAATTATACCTCATAATCCATCATTTCTAGAAGCAGTTGATATCAAAGTGTCAGATGGATAAGATATAAGTTTATTTAACTCCACTTTTTGAAGAAAAAAAGTGTCATTATTGTCATGACCCTTTCGTCAGTGTCATTTAAGCTTTCCATTCAGATCCATTTCTCTTAAATCTTCAGACGTATTCACTGCAAACTTAGAATTCTTGTTCACTATCAAAATGGGAACCCAAGGGTAGGTACAAACATATTCACTTCAAGGTTGTAATGTTAGGTCAATTTCAAAGTAGGAAACAGTTTCAAAAAAGCAAGTTACTCTTACATTCATCTTTGCACAGTTTATTTCCATTTCTTTGTTGTCCATTTAAAAAAAAATGTAAGACTGATGAAACTTTGAATATTTTAAGTTAATGTTTTCCATGTAAGCATCTATCAATATTTTCCCCCAGGGGTGGGCATACATAAGACTTTTGGTAGAAGACTATTCCCGACAGGCGGGACTTTGACAGACAGAATTGTCCCGAGTCTCGGGAATAGACTTGGGCTCAGTATGCGACATATTTTTTTCTTTTAAAAACCACAAATGATTATATTTAACTATTCAGTACTGTGAAAAGTGGAGCGTGCTGTTTTGAGACAGCACTTGTTTTGATTTGTGGCACTATTTTCTCAAAGGTACCACTTATGATTTTAAGGTCAAACTCAAAATATGGCCAAAAGAATCTATAAAGACACATTTTAGTACCGTAGTTACTGAGAACTAAGTGCCGTCATTGTGGACCTGTGGTTTCCAAACAGTATCCTAATGATCCAAAAGGAAGCCACATGACTGGATGTTGTTTGTGTAATTCCAGGCGTCACAGATGTCCCCACCGGCCAACCAACCACCTGGGTCAAGGGGCAGGAGCGTGTCAGCTCACAGAGTACACCAACACATACAAGGCACACCCCCTCCACGCCCGGGAGTCCTTCAAACCAGCACAGCAGCCTATGCAGGGAGGGGAGTTCCAGGACAGAACGACACAGAGGTAGGTGGCTCCCTGTGGGGAGTTGTATCATGATAAAGTAAAAAAAAATGCAGGGTTTTCATTAATGAATACAACAACATATTATTTGGAAAAACAACCAATTTGGCCAGGGTCAAGGGTGATTTTGGACAATCAAAAGTTCAGATATTGCCAGAAATAACCAATTTTATTTGATTTTAACCAATAATTTTTATCTGCCATTTGTTAATAATGAAGACCCTGAAAATGCTAGTGAAATACAAACCAGTCATTGCCCACATAAACAATACTTGTAGATAATTTTCTATGACCTTTTTTGAAATAAAAAATAAATTATGCTCTAATTCTGAAATTAGCCTTATTATTTACTTTTATATTCACTATGACCACTTGACATGTTACATAGAATGATATTACTTTTAAATCAATAAAAATATTATTCATTTTACATGTCAACGATATGATATTGTCATTCAAGGCTTTGTCACTCTTCAATGACAAGTTATGATGTAAATCATTACCAAACCCTGGTGATATAGGTTTTTGTCATTTAGATATTTTTGTGTCATATAAAGTACTGTCATAGTTTCATAGCTCAAGAGGAGTGGCAAAATAAAACAATTCTTTCTTGAAACTTTCATGGGGTCTACAGCTTTGTGACACCTGTCCATATGTGCTCTCAAGGAACAGTCATGTGTAATAGTATTAGACTCATAGAGTGACATGGGTATTGTATTCTAGCTTTTTAGTTGATAAACTACTTATTATGTAAATACAAGTTGAGTGAATGGCACTAAGTAATATTCCCCCTTATGCAGTACTGATGGGAAGGATCAAGGAACATTTATTGGCATACTAGAATAGGGGATATATGGAACTCACGTAAATGGGGTTTTCCATGTAGTTACAATCAAGGTGTTCATGTAATTGTTGCTGAAAAGCATGCAGCACAACAGTAATTCTGTTATTATTCTATGTGGACCTTAGTTCATTTCTAATAGTAAAAATATGTTTGTACCTAATTGTAACATGCAGGAGCTTGGAAAAACCACTGTGTTTGTTATTATGAAGTAGGTCTATTCCACACTTCCCCGCTACAATCAGGGCATCATTACTAGGGCTAACTGTGAATCTGTTCCATCTCCTATTTCTTTTTGCACTTGGAACTTCTGGGGTTGCAATCTGTACAAATTAATTCATTGCTCCTGTCACAGCATTGGTAAGCTTGAGGTTCATATTGTTGTATTTATTGTAACCTTTGTATACAGTGGATGTGACATACAACTGACATCTCATTTCCATACACAAAAATAAAAGGCATTTTAAGACATCATGGTTTAAATATCCTGAAAAAAACTGAAAAAAAAATCAGGTATTGATGTGAACCCACATTACACTTAACAGTATGTGCAGTCTGATCATGGTCTGCACTGTTCACTATTCAGTCAATAATTTTCAGCCAGCATTTCCATAAACAGCTATTCGTCTAGTCCAAAATGAGGAAAGGACAAGTCCAATAGCATGGTTGGGATTTAACTGAAAACAGCGTTATTCTGGATAGTGTTTTAAATGTAGGTTTATACAGTGTACTTGTTATGACCATGGTATTACCCATACTATAGCTCAGATACTAAAGAGATCAGCAGATCTGGAGATAATATTTTCTTGGGCCAGTGCCATACTATTGTGGTTGCAGTTTTGTTTTGTGGTGTTATATCCTCAAAATATCCTGGATTACTTTACGGGGTTGCTTTGTTGTGAGATCACTTTCAACCTAACAATATGTTCCATGAAGGGAAAGACAATATTATTCATGTTGATCCCTTGTCTTCAATACTTGCTGGAATGTGGTTTATTGTAATCATGTTTCATAATCTCATTTAGTAAATCTTTTTTTTTGCATGCTGTTTTGATGGGAATGGAAAATCTGAATATACAAATGAAATGTATTTATAACCAAATTATCTTGATGAATAATTCAGTCTTGAGCTTCCAAAGTATTTCAAGGACATTAATTTTTGAGATAAATTCAAAATTAAAAAAAAATGTTTGGCGTGCTTGGGTTGTATAACTTGTAAAAATAAAAGTTGTGTGGCTGGATTTATAAATCAAACAATATTGAGATACATGTATTTAGTTTGCATCGGTATTACTTTTCCATTTCCTTTAATTTGGCTATGATTCCATCTTGTGACATGGAAACTTAATAAGATGAACATTCAGTGCCAAAGTGGAATATCTTGTTTGTAGTTTGTGTGGTGGAACACCATATTGGTATACTACATATCCACTGAGGCTATTAGCATAACATAGCTATTTTCTCAATCAAAGACGGGATTTACTGGATTAATTTTTTTCTAACACCAATTGTTGCTTTTTAATCAGAGTTGTTTAGAAGTTTTAATAACATGTGGTCAAGCTAGAAGGCATACAAAAGACCTTCGTGCTTCTGCTCGACTCGGATGAAAAATAAATCAACGAACAATAAAGTGTATCCCATTTATGTACAGGATACAAAGCATTGTGTATTGATTTGTATACGAATATATCAGCTTGGGGTAGACTTGACTTGAATTTTTGAGTATTTATGGGTTGATAAGTCAGAGTTTACAATCTGCTAGGTCGGTTATCACATGTTCATCTTGTCAAGTGAGGGACTCACAACAGGAATACCTCCGGATCCATGTTTGGATTTCTCTCTAACTTTCTCACTTTGAGATAAGTTTTAAAAGGGCATACATTTGATTCTAAACAGGATTCATTTTCTCTTCAGTTTTCATAGTGTTTCTTGTTATACTTGTGTTATTGTTTTGTGCATTGTTACCTGTGTTGTCATGGAGATATGATTTGTTGTGAGTACGCTGTTGTGTCCTGAAGTGAAAACCTGGTCAATATTTCTTCCAGAGTGCAATCATTTAGTCATTAAAAAGTGGCTGAGGAAGATAAGCGAGGCTGTAATTGGATATTGCCTGATAATCTGCCTGAAACTGCTGTAACATCCATTGTTAATTGATTGTAAGCTGTATTGATTGGGAATTTAAAAAAATCTGTGCAGTACAGTGACGATTTTATCTGAAACTAACAATTTTTTTATTTGTTGACAAAAACCTTTGTTCTAAATACTGTGGAATTAAAAAAAGGCCCCATGTTTTAAATATTAGTAATTTCTCTAACATATTAAAGTGGATATAATATTAAACAAGTTTTTGCTAAAAAAAAACAAAAAACCTAGACTAAAGACATCTTTGCTAAAGAAGATAAAGGTTGCTGCAGGAAAGAAAAAACTACGACAGGAATAACTGCAAAGTGAAGTATCTGTGAAATATCGGTGAAGTTGGTTAAAATGAGTCTAAGTAAGTACAACCCACTGCCCCCAATCAACAATTCAGAGAAATATGACTCTGAGGAACTTACTAATTACAGAACGGACTTCAAGCCCCTCCCCCTGGAGAAACCATTTGTTCACAAACCTGAGGAATATGTCAAGCCAAAGGGTGAGATGGACGGCACCACATCCTACAAACAGGAGTATACAGGTTGGTACTACTCACACCACACCTTAAGATCAGGGTCAAATTCCACCAACAATTCTTAGCCCAAAGTGAGAATTAAGTGCGAAATTCCTTAGTCTTGTTTCTCTTATAAAGATACCAAAATATTTCATTTCTTAACAATTATTGTTAGTTACATGATTTAAGTAATAATTCATTTCAGCTTAGTCATGTACTTGAATATTTCATAAAATAGTAATGGTGAAATGTGTATCTACCTAGTTTAAGAATTTAAGTATTACTTGGTGCTTAGTATTGTTGTTAGTATTTGAGCCAGTTGGTATTTTTTTTTTTAGACTGGCATTTTGATTTTTTTTTATATAGTTTATCAAATAATGTTTTGGGAATGAATAAAAAATAAGTGCTATCAAATTCAATCTTAAAATTTGAAAAAAATCTTTGGTGTTTTAATAAATTTTGGCATACAGCCAAAAATGGCTTCCTTTTGAAGTATAACTTTTCACTGAATGGTACAGCTCAAATATTGGTCAAAATGGATTTTTATTGCATTCTATGTATGGTTAAACCTTTTGCCCCATCTTCTAAAATAATCCAAAAAAAAGTTTGGAAGTTAATGACGATAAAAAAAAATCATGATACTTGACCAAGTAAAAGTATTGGTATGTACATGTATATACTATAGTGTTTTGAGTATTGATGTATGGTGATTTCACTGAATATGTTAACATATCATGATTAAGGTATTATGTACATTAAGGATCAATTACAAAGTTACAAAGCTCAGCATTTTGAACTCGCACCTAGATTCTTGAGTATATAATTATGAGCACATAGTTTTTATGGAAAGACTTTAAAAGTTTTAAGTTCCATGGCTTGAATCATTATGCAATTAAACCTATATTAAGCAGTCAACCTGCATTTAGTGGGCAATTTCAATATTACCAAACTACAGCATTTTTTTTCATATCTTTAACGTTCATTTATCGGCCACCTCTGTTAAGCGGTCAATCACTTTCTCTTGTTCCCGTGACTGACTGCTTAAGACAGGTTTGACTGTATATAATAATTGCCAGTCAAATGATTGTGGAGAATCTGCTGTATACATGTATATCATTATAGGGCAACGAATGCATGTTTAGTCGTTTGTAGGGCATGCTAGTTAATAATGCATCCTCTTAACACTTAACCTCATGAATATTCATGCACAAATTACTGACTTGATGAATATTAATTAACAGAAATTTAAATGGTAAACAAAACTATGGATTTCTTTTTGTCATGTTGACTAGTAGAAACTGAGCTACAGTATTGTATGACTTTGCCAGGGCATCAGAACCTGTCTATTTGGGATAAAGGGATAATATATAAATAGTTATAAACATGGTTGATGATCAAAAGAAGTTTCAGGTAAAAGAATATTTCAGTAGTTTTGAAGTGATCTGAAATTATTCAGAGTGTTACTTAAAACAAAATTAACAATATACATGTTGTGCATAAAAGCATTTCTATAAGACAGTGTTGCTATAGCAACTATAAACAGTAAACATGCAACTGTTGCATGTCATTGTAGAATGAGATAACCACTATCAAGGTTATCTTTCAGCATGCTCCTATCGAGATAAACTCCTTCTGTTGTAAGGAGAGAAAGACACCAATCTCTTCATGTATAGCTATAAATGTATATTCGAGGAAGTCATAAGTTTTTTATGTAAGTTATTACTTTTGATGCAATAGTTTATTGTTCAATTCTGAAGGACTCAGTTGGGGGATGTTTTAGATAAATTAAAACAACAACAGGTAACAATACACATTTCTCGTATGAAATACAACATACTTATACAATATGTTTGAAATCTCCTTGTTAACACACCCCTTATTAGAATGAAGAAAAAACAACAGCATTTGCAACAACTCCCCTCTGTATGAGGTAGCTATTGTTTGTCACTTTGTCTCCCCTACATACCACAAATCAGACAGATTATCTAATCTCACCATCAAACTGTTCATATCATTGTCTGGTAGTAAAGAATCCGATATGTGACCACTGTTAAGGATGTCCAAATCATTATTGGTTCTCTGCGTTCCAACTGCAGAACAATAAATCAAAACAAGCAGCCCCCTTGATTCCAGCTATTGATTTCTCTTTAGAGCCACCTCAATAATTTCATGTATTAATAGTGAACAGTGATTTGATAGAGAGATATTGATTTTTGTAGGTGAAAGAAATTTTCAATCTCAAGATTGAAATGGTAAATTTTAAAAGAGTTGATATGGTCTGGTATGATTTTGTTTGTAATATTCATGTCATGTAAGAATTTGAGACATCATTCATATGTTAAAGAAGTTGAATGATCCTCATATATTAAAGGGGTATATTTTTATTGATTTGACTCAATAGAGGATAGCATATTATAATTATTATGCACATTTATAGATTAAAAATGACAAAAAAGGATAGAAATGGAAAATGAAAACACTCACGAGAATCATTTAGTGTTTTGAAGTTTTAGTAAGTTTATGACAGGTCACAGTACTGCAATTGAAAATTGCTATTGTTATAATCAACATGAAGTTCCTTTCTAAATCTAGGACATGTATAACAGTGAAGGATTGAAAAAATGAAGGATTCTTCAAACTGTATTTGCTAAATAAACTTACATATAAAAAGCACATACTTGTCATTGGGAAAAGTTCCATTATGTAAAAAATAAAGATAAATTATTGATTGATAAGCAAGAGATGTCCATTTAGTTGATCTGCTCAGTGATGTGACGCAAACATGCTCCAAGCAACACAACATCCCATAACAGCCTAGAATAGCCTTGACGGTATAGTGTTTTCTTCATTAATGATTTAATGATTTACGTGTCATGAGTCCTGCATTGATTAGGCACTTCCTTTGACATGGACTTATCTCTGATTTCATCTCAATTGTCATTAAGAGATAAATAATTGATGTAAGTTATGCCAGCTGAAACCATGTGATGCCATAGTTTGAGGTCATTGTGACTTTAATGGCAATGACCGCTGTTTCAGCATATAAAAACTTCAGGATATATATTTTATTTGTTCTATAGACATAAGAATCAAGATTATGTTGTTATTAAACAAATTCTATTGTTGTTTTGGTATTTACTGCCATCATGAATGTTTCAAGCCAAGCTGATTAGAGGTGAGGCATAATGTCCTGTACAGACTTCATTTTTATGCCATGCATGGTCCAGCTGTTTACAGGTGGAGGGACCCTGAATGTACAGAGGCATCCAAGTAGTTAACTCATTATAATGTCATTGAAAAAGCTAGATCAGAAAACGTCACTCTCTCAGAAAAGGGAGGGTCACTTTCTGAACTGAAAGCCTCAAAGATACTGAAGCATAGTAAACATTATAAAACCTGATCTATCTGAAATTTACTTGCAGCCTGAATTAATTTCAAACTTTTTTCACAGGTCATATTTCTCATATTTTTTTTTTTTTTTTTCATGTGGTAAAAAACAAATAATGACTTTACGGTACTTTAAATAGACTGATAAGCAGAAATATTGATTATATTCTGAAATAATGACGATCTACTGTGTTTGTCTGGGTGCATTGTCCTAAACACTTTGTCTGAGACCGGCTTGGGAAAGATCAAAGTTGAATTCACTGCATAAGTTAAATGAAGTACTTATTGCTTATTAATGATTTTTATCTCTCAAGATGAAACAATATGAACTGAATGAACTTAACTGTTGATGTTGAACCTGAAATTTATTTCAAGTAAAAAGTATATAATTGTGATTTGGAAAAAAAAATCCATTTTACTTTGATAAAATCCATTTTCTTGCTTTCTTAACCCTTTCCCTCATATAGACTCATTTTGACGCACTCAATAGGTACCACATAAAGCCTGATCTGCAGAAAACCACAGTTAAACCTTACCAAATTTAATTATAAAATCCTCATTTCCAGACCACTGAGGAGCAGCGAACAGCATAAAACCTGATCAGCCTGCGAGTTACTCGCAGTCTGATCTGGTTTTATGCTGTTCGCATAGGTCTTTTCATGGTTTCCTCTATGAGGGAAAGGGTTAAAGTCCATAGAAATGGTTGTTACAGGTATTGTCAGTTAATATTCTTTGTTTGATCAATGATTTTAATGTTCTGCTAATTTACAGAAGTTTTAAAGTTTTTTGCTTCTAATAAAAGTGTCATGGGAATGAAAAATTTCTTGCCCAATGCATAAGTAAATAATCAAAGTAAAAAAATGTTACATGGTTGTTGTGAATAATTAATGAAGGAAAAATGAGGCCAATGTTCTGCCTGAAACAACCACTGAGGAGGAGACAGTTGTAAAGATAACAAGTTCAAACAAAATGACAGTGTGCTGCAATGTAACTAGTGGCAATTTGTCTAAAATCTTTCCTACAATTTTCAAGTATAATTTGACGAATATTGACTCCATCTTGTGGTTATATTTGTGAAACAGCACCTTGGTTCAGTGGTAACGTACCCAGCTGTGGATTGGAGTTATGGGTTCAAACCTTGTAAGAAGCAAGGATTTTTTATGACTTCCCTAGGTGCCAAGTACTGGTCCAAATCAGTAACCGCTGAGAGGGATTAGTTTATGTTGTAAAAATTTGTTTTCCAAATGATGCAAAATAAATAAATTAAAAACAAAAACAGTGTATGTCTATATATATATGACAGTAGTCCCATCATGAAGATGGGCTGTACAAAGTCAATGGTGATTTGGTTATGTTGCTCTTATTTGTTATAGACTTCTTCACCACTGTTTACTCTTCTTTAAAACAAAAACTCCTACCTAACTACCAACACACTGGGAGGAGTTGAAATGGTAACTGCAAACAAACAAATTTTAATGATGGTCTAGAAATACATCTTGTCTAGCATGTCTATGTCTGCACTAAGGGAGTTTTTTATTACAGTATAATTATGTAAATATTGACATGAAAAATATATTGCTATGTAAACATTGACAAATACAAAAGATTGCTTCTAACATCCCCAGATTCTCTCAGATTATAAAACTGATATATTTTTCACCATTTAGGTAAACTTGAAAAATCACTGAAAAGTGTAAAAATGAACTTAGTTTCAGTAAAGGAACTTAGATAATTACAAAAAAAAAAGAAAATCACTGAATTAAAATGATGGGCTTATGTTGACGGTTGCTAGGATGTTTTTGTCCTGGTTCAGACAGAGTATACAATAGATTGTTGGTGGCAATATATCAACTGACTGCTCTTATAACTCTGAACACAGCCTTTACTCACTGTATACAGAACCTCTCTGTATATACATACTTCTGCCATTTTGGCTTAATAATAGAGCAGACAGAATGTTCCCTCACACTGGAAGACCTTCAAGCTTTCCAGCCTTTTGTCACTTTTATCAAAACTGACTGCGTCTAATTTGAATAATCAACAATAAAGGAGGTTTTGAATAGTTAGTAAATATACTTACATGAAATTGCTTTTCTACATAACTGAATAAACATTAAGGGCAGCTATGTAAACTTTTTACCTGTTGGTACAGAACAGAATAGAATAGAAAAATGGAGTCTTGGTGTCATTAATCCTTTTTAAAGAAAAGCTGTTATAATTACTCTTCTTTTATGATTAATGACACATTTTTTTTTCAATTCATTGGTCTTATTTAATTCTTCGCCATATGCAATGGCCCATGTACCCCTTGTTAAGTCAGGTAAACCTGTGAGTGGCCTGAAGGCTGGTCAGGTTTTACACAGTCCACCTGTGTATTAGAAATAAGAAAAAAAAAATCAGACAGTAAATTGCCTTCAATTTTCCTGTAGCTTTCCATTGTACATGATTATTTTGTGAAGGGCAGGAACCATTACAATACCAAGCCTCATGATGATGATAAACACTTCATTTAATACCTGGACACTGGTTTTGTACGCAATTAACAAGATAACAATCATTAATTAGAGCAAAGTAAACTGTTCAGCTATGACTAATGAAGTATAGCAATCTAATGGTTCTATTCGAGATGATGGCCCTGTATATTGAAATGATCACTTCTCGCATTATTTCCATTGTGGTCTCTGTTTTGTTTAGAAAAATAAACAACTGTTCAAATCATTTGAGATATCTGTATTGAAAATTCAAGATAATTACAAGCAGTGAATAGGTTTTAAAACTCTATTCACACACCCTAAAAGTATTCAAATGTAAAGCAATGCTGTCTTTGTAGTCAAAATTGATCAGTAGAATTTTAATATTATTAATAAGTCTGGTGGAATGATATATAGAGGGACAGCTGTCTAATGGAATGGCTATAGTCACTGACTTCCTTTCACTGCAATTTGTTTGTGAGTTCAGTTCTGGTCCTTTACATCAGCCTCCCAGCTTGTTTGTGGTAGGTTGGTGGTTTAACCTTGGTACCTCTGTAGTCTCTACACTTGGTGTTTTTCTCCACCTGTATCTAAGCAACACATCGCTATATAAGCAACAGTAACAGTAAACTCCAAAACAACAACATCTAATCCTCAGTCATTGACATGACAACAGTAAATTTCTAGACCACTATATATGGCCATCATACTGCTAATACAGTGTAGCTCCCTGATAATGATACTTTGGGGGGTCAAAGTTTAACATAGTTACCAATGGACAAATCACAGAATAAAGATATCTGGCTCAATGTTGGACCATGTTATATTGGCTTTCACATGCTAAAATGAAGCCTCTCTTTATTACATTCCAATAGAGTCCCATTAAATAATATTCTAATCAACTATATTCGTTAAGGCTCTTAAATATTTAATGAAGTGAGTGATAATCATCATTGTTGAATCTCCTGGTTTTATCCTTGATAAATTGAAGCACTCTTTGGCAGGTTACAACTATCCAGAATGACTAGTTGAGTTAATAGAGTTTGTCTATTGCTATATATTATAATTATTGATTTAACTTTCAAGAATTTTTTCCAGACTAACTCAAATTGTTATACTATTAAGTACATATATCAATGATCCTTTTAATGGAAATACAATCAATCCCTAGAACTGATATCAAGTTTAAAACTAAACCACCATCTGTACAATACCAGAATTCTCAATTTCTTGAATGATGTTGATACACCTTCTAGTATGAATAAGTCCAGTTTCTTTCATTTATGAGGGTGTACACTATCTTTTGAATCTAGGTATACACCCTTTTCATTGCCGATTCATTATTACATATTAAAATGGAAACTATGCAGATTTTCCAGTCCTTCAATGCCCTATTGAGGCTAGGTTTGTCATCAAACTAAGAGTTTATATTCAGGATTACTGGATCCATGGTGTCAAGGTATATTGAAAGCAAGGTGTTTACATAGGTAGACATTTGTATGTAAAGGTTTATTGGTTTCTATTTACTGTTACTAAGGGCCTCTCTACTTATTGGTTTACTGATCTTATGCCTTGCATTGGTCAAGGGAAGTAACTCTACAGTGAAAGTGGAGCAGGTTTGCATTGATCAAGGGAGTTAACTCAATTTGCAAATTTGTAGTAAAAAAGAATGTACAAAAACAGTAATTTGATACCTCAATATATAACAAAGCTTAGGAATGAAAGTTACAAAGTTACACATATTTCAATACAAAATCATGCCTATGCATATTGCAGATTAAGTTACAGGTACATAATTAAACTGGAAATAATATACCCCAAACTAACTGTAGAGCTCCATGTGTATGCTATACTGGTGCATGTTACAGAGAGATATTGATTGTATTGACTTTCTGTCCAGAGAACTTATTGTTAACCTAAAGAGGTCAGGGGACAAAAAGTGTGTATTGATAATTTTGCAGATAAGAATAAGAGTCAAGTACTTAGTGTCATTAAGTCTATTGTTGACAAATACCTACATAATGTTGGCAGAATATCTTCTGTCAAAGAAATAGACAAGCCTGAATACTTATGTGTATTTAAACAATGTCATGTAATACAATTTGCATCAAGCCTGACTGTATTAAGTTAAAACTTAGGACAAGCCGACAGTATAGGACTTGCAGGCTTTTGCTAATTTTGATCACTGCCTGGATTTATTAAAGGTCACACACCTGATACAGGAAATATGTTCTCAAACACATGATACAGTAAAGGATTGAAAATTGAGTATACTACCACTGGTGGAAACCTTAAAACTGGGTTTTCTTGGAATAACATACATGGTCATGATGGTCTCTGTTTTCTTTACACAGTTTCAGTCTTAAACCATAATTCAAATATTTATGTCAAGCAATTTAGTAAAAGAAATATTTATTTTTCAATTTTAATGATTGTCAGATCATTATTTTGTGGGCAGTTTACATTAATCCATCTTTTGAATGGTATAATTAAGAAAAAATGCATGGATGTTACATTTTTTGGGACATAAATTCATGAATATACAGACTTGAAAAAAAGCAGTGGCAGTGCCATTCATTACTACTGATTTATAATTAATCACTATACACAATCAAGGACACTCCCACACATTGTTCTGTCAAACTGCTTAACCTGTATACTTTGGTACTTGCGGTTACAAATGCATTTAGTGTCCAGCAATACAAGTTTATATTAACCTACAACCTCATGAATATCTTTATACAAATCCTTGACTTTCGGATGAATATCAATTTACTGGATGTATGAAGCAGTAAAGTTTACTTTGCCATGGAAAATTGTATAAGCAAACAGAAAAGGCCTGATCAGAATGCTAAGGCATTAAAATACATTTACATGAGGATAGGGTTGAATAAATGTATGCTTTATTTATAAACAGTGCACTGTGTATTGTAATAAACACAAAGGCTAAATGGTACCATACGGCTGTACCACAGTGCTTTGACTTCTGGTATGGTACTCATGCATTATTTTAAATTTTTGGTATGTAACGAGAACAAACTGTCCAAGATGGAAGGTTGGTCAATTTGGTCTAGAAGCCACTGCGTAGAAAAGGAAATGCTGCATTCTGTATTGACCATCGCTGTATTAATTCATGAACAAAAACACCTAGAATAGTTGTTAGTACTAAACCATACCAAATACCATCTATCTAATACCATTCTGTACCATAAGGGTTCTGTACCATTTCAACCCTAGTAAATACACATCCAGATAATTAACACAAGTTATTATTTTACAGAAAAATATGGTGCCCCAGCCAAGGCTATCCGCAATGAAGGGCAGCGAATGATCCCAGCCAAGTTTGAAGGGGAACCAACCTACAAAAGTTTGTATTTACTCAGCAAATGTTTTCTTATTCTCCTACTGAAGGTCTTTCTTTTTCTCAACAAAATATGTAGTCTGTAAAAATGTGAAGAGAAAAATCTTTAAAATGTGATGTCCACATTTTATATCCATGCAAGATCACCCTGTGAATTGAGTGCTATGCTGAACACCCACTTTTGTCTCCAGAATGTAGGTATCGAAACATCAGCTGTTACATTAGAGTCACTAAAGGGGACTGCCAGTCTGTTTGGGATGGATGGAGTCTGGTCATTTACAGAAACAAATGGCCATTGCATTAAAGGCCGTGTTTGATGTGTAAATTTTGTAGGTGTTGCTAGCTTAAGTTTTTAATAGCAAAAATTGACATACTGATTTTATGTTAATGACATTATCTAAAAGAAAAATGTATTTGACTGTAGTTTTGTTTTTGTAGTACATGTTTTTGATAAAGCACTTTTTCAATAAAATGCCTTTGTTGAAAACATTCACAGGTCAGAAAACCTTTGTAACTTAATATATTGATAAATCTGATAAACAAAACTTCATTTGCTAAATGACACCAATGTTTTAACTCTTATTTCCAGCTGACTACAGGCAGTGGGATGCAGCAGGAAGACAACAGCCTTATGGCATGCAGGCTGCCTGGCAACCACCACAGAGCAAATTTGAGGGTCAGACCACCTTCCAGCATGACTTCAAAAAGAACGAAATTGTACCTCGCCAGAGCTTCAGACCTGCTCAGGGGCCAAATCTGTCAGACGCTCCATTTGAGGACCGTACTAGCCACCGTGATGCTTTTATTCAGCATGCTATGCCTGCCAAGTTCCAGAGAGAGCGAGAGCAGTACCGTCCATCTAATGCAGCGTTTGACGGAACAACCACATTTAAACGTGATTACAAAGGTGCAGTAGGTGGCCCAAGCACAAGCTTTAAACCAGAGGGCCGAGCCTTCCAGTCTGATGCTCCATTTGAAGATGGCACCACTCAGCGTCACGATTTCAAACAATGGCCCATTTCAAAACCATACGTTCACGCCCATGAGCCCTATAAGAAGCCAGCAGGAGAGATGGAGATGAACACAACTCACAACTCGACATACAGAGAGTTGCCCATCCAACGACAGGCTGCCTTCAGACCAAGCTCTGGCAGAAAAACTGCTGCTCCATTTGATGGTACCACTAACTACAGTACTGACTTCAGAAAGTGGGAGGGAGAGAGAGCTCGAATGCCCAAACAGCAAGAATATGTTCCAAACAATGCCCCATTCGAAGGTTGGTAGACTTATTCTTTATATTGCTAGGTCAAGGTAGATGGAAGATTATTGGAATGAGAAAAACTTGACCAGTATTTCATCTCTTGACCACATTAACCATGCAGTTGTATGAAGCAGAACCTAACCATATAAGATTAATTATTTGATTTGTTTATTCCCTTTAATCGTATTAAATATCCTCTCAGCCATAACTAAATTTACATGGTTATTAAGTTAATTGGTCCTGTTTTAAGTGGTGAATAATAAATAAATTTAAATTAATTTCACTCATTTCATAATGCTTTCCTATTAAGGTGGATTTAAATGCTTTAAGACTAAATTTAACCCTGTTTGCTTGAAGTTTTGGAACATAATGGTAACTTCACTTCTCACCACTGTGACCTAGGTTAGATCCCTGGTCATGTACAGGAGAGGTTATGGTGGTCACTCATCCAAATACAGGTTTTCTTCCAATATATGAATTATGTACATAACTGTCAGCACTATTAAACCTCAGTTATGAATGTAATTCAACTTGATGCTAAGTAAATGAAATTTACCTAAAATACTCTAATTGAGTATCAATTTTAATTTGGCTTGCTGTTTTGGGTCCATACATTTAATATTACTGTTGTAATTGGAATGCTTCAAAAAAATTTCATTCATATCAAATGTTACCCTACTGTAAGTCCATGCTATGTAATTATAGGGCTAGCTGTAAGCAGCCTGAATTTTAACATTTATAATAGAAAGATGGCAAAAGTATAAAATTCCAAATAGTCAAAGACCCTTAAGGCAATTCATCTATCATTTAATTGTGATCATGTCAGTCAAGTGATCATAAATTTTTTATAGTAAATGAAAACCTTTATAGAGCTCAAAAGCCTATGACTCCAAGTTAATGGATGCTTGCATCTAAAGTCATATTAAGCATTTGAAGAACCACGATTATGGTTATTACCTCAAAATGATAAATTTTTACAACATTCAGCCATACCTTGCCATAAATCCGATTTCTATGGCCTTGAAAAAGCTGATCAATTTGGTATTTCTGTACTAACCAAAACTGCTTGTCCAAGGATCAGTGTAATTTGGAATATTTTTTCCTAATTGGCAAAGAACAATTATATCTATTGAATTAACAATATTTAAATGTTACCATTTACAATTATACCCGTGTCTCCCTACAGGTAACTCCACATACAAGGGCCACTACGTACCTCATGCTGCTGCTCCAACACGCTCCTTCCGTCCAGACAACAATGCTTTCACTAG
This sequence comes from Solen grandis, assembly GCA_021229015.1. NCBI lineage: Eukaryota > Metazoa > Mollusca > Bivalvia > Adapedonta > Solenidae > Solen > Solen grandis. The sequence goes on along the minus strand of CM037795.1, from coordinate 35,268,451 downwards.
CGATGCCCGATTTGAAGATGGCACCATGTATCGCCAAGACTTTACACCAAAACCCATCCAGGTGTGCGAGGCTGCGCTAATCGACCAGCCAACCTCTCGCTTCAGGTTTGCAGAGTTGGACAACAGGGGTCACAAAATGTACGCTCCAGTCCAGACATCCATTTCGCCACTACAGCCAAGAAGTCCAATGCAGTCCCAGCAGAGACTGGCCATGAGTGTAGCATAATCCCTGCCCCTGTTACCATAGTGACCTGTTATAATTAATACTTAATTCAGAGTGCCACGTCACCAATGAAAGATATTTATCATTCTAAGCAAAGATATAAAGTGCTGCAGGCCCTCTTGGGCATGGCACGTGTACATAGTTAAAATGTGTCAAGATAACCATGATGATGATAAAATTATATATTTATTGTTTCAAATGATCCTCTGTCATGGTTCTAGCTATGGAGAGACCTAACCAAATGTAAATGTAACTATTAGCACCAGTGGCTTTAATTGTAAGGATTCTGTGTGTAAGGTTGAATGAAAGTTGTTCAAATTTTATTACTGATTTTCAAGTGCATACTGCCTTTTCTTATACTAGTACATGGGTATGTTTGCACTAGGTGACAAGCATATAATGAAAAACTATGTTGTGTATCATGAACAAGAACAGAGTTTTTCATGGGGAAGCAGCAAATTGGATCCAGCTGCCATTTTTTCTTGATAAAATCTGTAGTAAGATCTTGTGTTCTCACTTGTGAGTTTGGAAATAGTGTTTACAAAGTGACCAGAATAGAAGACTGATCCAATTCTGGTAGGTCCTTTGTGGTGTAATGTATGTAAATGTGTATGTCCTTTGCTTTGATTTAGATGAGGTTTAAAAGGTACATAAAGTGTGCTAGACTCATCAGCATTTTAGATTTTTCTTTTTTTAATAATTCTATATTTATTCAGACCCTTGTGTAGATATAGTACATAATTATATAATAACAAATCCCCTTTGACCAAATGTTCTCCATTTCCAGTTCTCAGCTTTTGGTGTTTACCCCTTGAGATATCCGTCCCTTAACCTTCATAGCAATACTGTTGTTTAGGGGGTCCTCACCAAACCTGGGTGTTGTCCATAGCAATGTCATGGTCACTACTGTCGAGGGAGGGGAACCAGCCAAGTTATGCCCAGCTATTGTTAATTTTATCTTTTCTTTGTTGCGCGAAGTTTCTGTGATCGTTGTTAGCGTCTACATTGGTGGTTCTAGAGCAGAGCTGTGATAATTAGTGTTACGTTGAGTTTTGTTTTATTTTGACAATTTTGAACTTTACCTTTTAATATTATTTACTATCAAAACCATGGTATTAGATTTTAGAGTGAAATGGGATGTGTGTAAGATTGCACTGTATTTGTGTACATACGTGTAATTACCGGTACTTAACGCCCACATGATTAAAGAGTATTTGGATCAAAACACTTATCAAATATAAATGTGTCTCCTTGAATGGGTTCTTTCAAGTCTTATCCTTTTTTCGGAGATGGAAAGATTCAATTTCAAGGATAATGCAAGAAAAAAAATACACCTGTAACTATTTAAGACAATTTTCTGAATATTAAGATTTTAATAAAAATAGCTAGTAGAAGTTTTTATAATTATATGCTATGGGATAACATCAGAGTATTTTATTACTTTTTTTCTATTTCAAAGAATATCATTGTTATGTATGGATGTACACTTTGTAGATAGGAGTCCTTTACCTTTTTCCATGTGTTCTCAGAAATTATTAACAAAATAGGAAATTCTAAGACAAAAAGAAACAAAAGTAGAATCATATACATATTTTTTATTTTTAACAGGTTTTCTTCTTGTACATATATAACTTTATAGAGCAGCAGTACCAGAATTTATCTCTGCTATTAATGCAATGATTTACATCAGTGTCCCTAGAGGCTTGATTTTTCCAAGTCCTTGTCAAAATGGTGTACATATGAGGTACGAGCGCGTCTAATCACTTGGTGATTGTTGTCACCAGATCTTCAGTGACTTTGATTTGGTTTGTGGTCATTTTTCACACATTTCTTGATGTCCTTAGGAAAGTTTCCGAAATTTATGAGACAAACATTATTTTCAAAGTTGTATAGCATTCCCTCTAATCCAGAGCATTCTCCCTATAAACTTAAAAGGATATTTAAATGAAAAAAGATTTGATTGTCAAACTAAGGAAATTTGCTGCACAGGATATTAATTTTTTTATTGTTCTCCTTTATTACCATGAAATGTATATAACTGATTTACAAATTCATTACATGTACCAACATTTGATATTTATATATATTTTTTCTTAATCTTTATAAGTAGTGCCATTGTAAGAAATTCTTCCGCAGAATTTTACAGTATTCTCAATCATAAAGTGGATAGAGAGAAACCATTTATACAGCAGCAAGACATGCACCCCTCCACTCTCCACAAGATTTGTGCCTTAAATATCTAGACCACAGTTGCACTGCTTTAAATCTTCACTATACTTTTCACTGCTGAAAACAAAATCTAAGTTCAAACATAATGTCCGAACATACAAATCTTCTGTCATTCTAGATTTTCTGTACTTTTCGGTATTTTTTCTCATAAGAAAAATATTTATAATATCCTCACCAGCAGGGAATATAAATAAAAAAGAAAATAAGAAATGTTTTTTTCTTTTCCATTTTTCTTAAATCATTTCATGTTTCACACCATTGTTAATTTCAGTTATGGTCTAAACTGCTTTATTTTTCTGTAGATATATCTTTTTACCAGTATACTGACCGTGTAAATTCTATGTAGAAATAATAAAAGAGAGTATATGAACTTCTTGATGTTTTCATATCCTTTTAACCAAAGTGCTGTGTTTCAGGTTTAGTCTTCACTGACTGTGGATCAGAAGATTTTTTAGTTAACCCTTTCCCTCATATAGTCTCATTTTGATGCTCTCAATAGGTACCACATAAAGCCTGATCTGTCTTAACCCTTTCCCTCATATAGTCTCATTTTGATGCACTCAATAGGTACCACATAAAGCCTGATCTGTCTTAACCCTTTCCCTCATATAGACTCATTTTGACGCACTCAATAGGTACCACATAAAGCCTGATCTGCAGAAAGCCAAAGTTAAACCTTATCAAATTTAATTATAAAGTCCTCATTTCCAGACCACTGAGGAGCAGTTAACAGCATAAAATCTGATCAGCCTGCGAGTTACTCGCAGGCTGATCTGGTTTTATGCTGTTTACATAGGTCTTTTCATGGTTTCCTCTATGAGGGAAAGGGTTAAAATTCTCACACACTTGGCAAAAACAAGAACTACCGTTGAAGATGATGATTACCTCCAGATATTGCTTTGTCACAGTTACTGTGACCATGTCAGAGATAGTCTTGACATAGCTGAAGGATTAAAATAGAAACAACCAAAAAAATATCGTATGTAGACCTCTTATACTCTAAACCATTTATCACAAACAAATAAGATTAGGCTGATCAGGACATGCCAAAGACAAGAAAAACTAACATTGGTACTTTTAAATGCTGTGCAATTAAATCAAAATCTTACAAGTAGTAACTGAGAAACAGCAGCTAAAATATATTCAAGAAATATAACAAGGGTGACATTACTCAATAAAAATTGAAGCAAGCATATTATGCTTACAATACATGCAAGTAAGCTTGGTATCTGTAATTATTGTGAAAGTCTGATCAATGGTAGCTGAGAAATAGGACAAAATATCTTCAATGAACATAATAAACATAAAGGGCTGTTACTCATACACAATCAAGTGGGTCATGGCAGGACAACCATATGTCTAACTAGACTTGATACTTATTAATATTGGCATCCAAGACATAGTATGGACAAAATATATTCAATTTATATAACAAAAAACCTTAAAACATTTAAAATCCAGCTGATCAAGACGTGCCCATATGCACAACTAGGCTTGGTACCTATTAATGCTGTGAAGTTAAATCAAAATCTGACAAGAGGTAGTTAAGAAACAGCGCAGACAAACTATATTCAAGAAATATAACAAAGCACCATAACTCATTACCAAGAGTGTTTTTGGAACACGTGTCACCAGCTGAAGTGTAACGAAAACATTTTGATGGACAGACAGACAACAGAGAAGTGATCCCTATGTGTCACCTCTGTTTACAGTAGGTGACACAAAAATCAAGCCAATCAAAACATGCCAACGATATACACAACTAGGTTTGGAACTTTTTAATGCTCTAAAGTTGAATCAAAATCCAATCTAAGGTAGCTGAGAAATTGCAGACAAAATGTTTAAGAAATATAACAAAGGGCCATAACTCATTTTAAATCAAGCCAATCATGACGTGTCAACAATATGTGCAACTATACAGATGGACCAACCAACCAAGGACGTGATTCCAATATAGCCCCCAGATACAAATTATATATATACTTCATATCTGGGGATATAATTGTGCACAGAAAAAAGAAACAGGAGCCAAGTACTGGTACCACCCAAGAATCATTGAGGAGCCATAACATACATTGTAAAAATATATGTCTGCGTACATAGAAGTACCCAAGGACTTATATCAGGATTTATGGACACTCCAGAAATAATGAACCTTGAGAATGGGTTACTACTGCAGCCTCAAAAGATTGATGAGTTAAGCCCCATTATAAATGTGTATACTTAATACATACATATACGCAAAAGGTTGGAAATAAAAAACAAATAATGTGATAAATCATATATTTCATTTTCCATTAAAAGCACAAATCTGAAGTGCATGTTTACACCTTCAACAATTCTCTAAACAATCCACGACAGAAGCATGAGGTAGGGGAGAGGTAATTGTAATCCATATCACTAGCGCCCCCCCCCCCTCCCCACCATATATAGTCTCAAAATGATGACCTCAGGGGTCAGGGGGTTCAAAGTTGTGACCAGCTTATCTACAGGTAATGTACTGTAGCATCGGAGAAGGAAGCTTTGAATCCAGCAGTACAGGTAGATCTATTACAGCAAATATAATGGACCCTAAATATAGTGTTACAATAGAACTACACTGTCTCCAGCTTTTATCACAACAAACACACTAGCCATAACAATGTAGAATTGTTTCATATTCTTATAAATTCCTTGCAAGAGATATGCATGTCAATCAATAAAGTTCAATGATTTTATTCTCAAGTTCAGCTTACAAAGTAATTACAAGTCACAAATTATATCTCTGCATGCAAACTTCACATCTGACTATAAAATATGCACAGGTCTAATCATCAGTAACCTTTATTAAGACACTATGACATGAGATAATTCTATCAACACACTAAATTAGGAGCTCAAGAAACACAGCCTACTCCAAACCTTCTTCAAGGAGAGTATCAAACCTCCATAAAAAAGAGTCATCCCAGCTGGTACTCCAGGCTTCTTGCTGGTTCCCTCACATACATGTACCTCCTAATCAGACTGTTTCAGTCTGCACAATGCACTAGGGGAGTATTGAACAGTGGTATACTGTTGCCATGGTAAGAAACATAATATCAGTTTTAAGGTTTACATATTTCTCACAAGCCTCCTCCACCCCAGTCTCATTCCTCTTCTTTTCTTCATATTACTGAACTCAAGTATTCTTGAACCACAATATCGAGGGTTGAGAGCAAACTAGGTTAAGTGCACTTAGCTTAGTTTTGCTCTTACCTCTCAATATGTTCTCCAAAGGTTCTCAGGATTTACTTAGATCCTTGATATAGTCTGTGTTCTTCCCAAATATTTTGAAGAAAAGCTCCCTCTCTTCCCTGGAATGAAAGAAAAGTGTTTCATTACACTTGTCCAGTAATATTTCCTTTTCTTTTTCACAACATACAAGGTGCAATATTCTTGTGGAAATTATTTGTTTGAGTTTAAAAATATCAAACATACCCACAGTGCAATTCAGAGTAAGTCATAACCTGACCTGAATGTGTTTCATGCAATCATGAAGTAAACTTGATATGACAATAATGTAGCATTATTTTATTTGAGAATTTGTTGTTTTCTTGTTTAAATAGCAGTACCTCCTTTATATGATTTATATGAATATCAAATTTTAAGTTTATCATATCATTTTCAGAAACATGTGACTGTCTAAAAACTCTTACTTCCATTTTATAATAGTTTTCCAACCAAGCTATCATTCATGACTCCCCTACCAGGTATCATGATAAAATGACTTGGAATGGTATACTGTTATGAAGTTGGTGGTATCATGCCACATGTCAACAGGCAGATACTAGTACTGATGTACCGGTGAAGTTTCTATAAACTATGATGAGGTGAACACTAGAACAGATGCCCTACCTTCTGTGGTTCAAAAGACTTTCCAGCTCTCGAGACTTCTTGGCAGCCACACGGACGATGTCAGCTGGGATGTTGGCCAGGGAGGCAACATTGAGTCCATAGCTTCGGTCAGCCCTGCCCCGTACCAGCTGGTACAGAAACGTCACACGCTCTGTAGTCTCACCTGGACACAGTACACCAATATTTATACACTATGGAACTATCCTTAGTTATCTTTATATCAATTAATGTGATCCCGTATAATATGCTATCTTAGTTTGGACATCAAATACAGAACAAAACTTTACTATCCTAGAATCACTGCTAAACTTTGTGCATCTTTCTTACATTCAGCAAAATCTAAAACATACATCAAACATGTTTTGTATTTTCCTTTTATTATACTGGACCTCACTTCACATTATATCTATGTGAAAATGTACCTAAAGTATGTTTATCAAATCACAAAATACAGACTTGGGTCCATTGCTGGACTATGTTTTATAGGATTTCACAATATAATGGATCTACACTTGAACTGTTTCTGATTAATTAGTGTCAATGTAATCCTGTGCAAACTGAATATTTCTTCTGAATACAATGTTTAGAAGTATGCATCTATGCAGTATTATATATTACTTGCTGCTCTACACTTACTGTCCATGTCTTGATCATTCAGCATAAATGCCATGTGGAAGTTGGCTACACAGTCTGGATGGGTGTCAGCCATCTCTGCCAGGGAAGGATAGTGGGTAACAAACAGTGTTAGACACTTGGGTTGCATGATGAAATACTGCAGTGTAGCATGGGCAATAGCAACACCATCGTGTGTGCTGGTTCCCCGTCCTAACTCGTCCAGGATCACCAGTGACCTAGAAGTGACCTTGGACATGATTTCTGAAGCCTCCTGAAGCTCTACCATGAATGTGCTGCGACCTTTATAAATTTCGTCTGCTGCACCCATCCTGATGTAGATGGCGTCCAGAAGGCCAAAGGTTGCAGTCTCAGCAGGCACATAGGAACCAATTTGGGCCAGGATTGACAGCAGCGCCACCTGTCTGATGTAACAACTCTTCCCGCCCATGTTGGGTCCAGTAATGATCATCACACGCTCTCTGTTTGTCTGTGGGAAGACAGTTTACAACCCCTAAACCAATCTTTCATAATTTTAAAAAGAATTTATGATGCAAATATCTGAGCCTGAACATAAATACACAGTATATTCAGTAGCTGGTTTGGTAAATGAAGGCCACAGTAACACCATGATCAGTATCTTTTTCTGAAAGATGATGGGTATTTTTCATTTCACTAGCAGAAAAGTCTTTGATATTTGAACTTGGTTGGCACCTAGTTACTATCCTGACATGAACATTAGTACTAGACTTCCAACAATACCATAATTTCTCCCATTAACCTCATGCAAAAAATAAAAGAAATGGGTAACATATTGTAAAGGATATGACAAAAATAACAATTACATTTTTATTACCTAACTTTTAATCTTCTCCACATTACTTATCAATTATAAAGTCAGTCTATCTAAACAGACAAATCAGGCATCCAAGAAAAATTACTGATTTATGAAAGGAAATTAAATTCAACTTCTGCTAGCTGTTTAAAAGTGGTTTTATATTATTCAGAGCTATCACAACAGATAACCTGCTACAGAAACTTGACTAAACCATATGAATAGAAATTGACTTTTTTGTAAACAGGATGCGACAGGACAATGTGTGTGTGTGTGATTCTTATATAGTATAACCATGTTAATTTGGGTGGTAGTAATGTCAAGACCAGAGCGTGCAGTACTCACATCCAAGTGTGTATCATTGGCTACATACTGCTGGTCAGCGGCCAAGAGCCGCTGTATGACCGGGTGACACCCTCCCTCCATTTCTATACACACCTTGTCCTCAACCACTACTGGTCTGAAACATACATGTACAGTTGACCCTGTGTATAGGGGACAGTAACCATGGTAACAAGCAATCTCACATACAACTTGTGAACAAAGGAAAAAAAACTATGGTATGAATGACCTCTGAGTCGCGTTTATAATTCCCAGGACCATGTGCTGTCATTGAAATAACTGCTGAACTAGGAGAGTTTTCTACTTAAAGCTTGAGCATAGCATAAATACAAGTCAATATGGTTAGTTTATAACAGAACCAATATCACTAGCTGTAGGATTACATTTACTAATTATATTTATGTAACACCAATACTAATGTAGGTTTATAATTATGATTTACATATTTTCTAGGCATTTACATGACTCTGGGTGGGACTTTGAAAATCAGTGGACAAATATAAGTTACAGCTGTCTTTAGTTTACAAAGTGAGAGCTTTGGGGAAAGCATGAGGAAATCATTCACCTTTCAAGAATAAGTATTTAAAATACCTGTGACTTAGATATAACAAGAGGGCCATGATGGCCCTGAATCGCTCACCTGAGTACCATTGCTTCAACTGATGTCAAGGTTTTTAAACAGACAAGGATTCTGATATAACTTAATCTAAAACATTTTACCCCTGACAATACTACACACCAAATACCTAAGCAATGGGCCATATGGTTTCAGAGAAGACTTGGGCGCAGGGTCATTTATCACCGTAGGGCCAAGACTTTGAAAATCTTTGTAATGAACCATTAGATGCTACTACATACCAAAAATCTTAGCTCTAGGCCTTATTGATTCATAGAAGAAGATTTTTTAAGATTTTCCTATTTAACTCTATGTAAAACAAGTGACCCCTGGTGCGGGGTCATTTATCACCATAGGGCTATGATTTGTACAATCTTGGTAGTGGCCCATAAGATGATGCTTCATACCAAATATCTAAGCTCTAGGCCTTATGCATTCATGGAAGAAGATTTTTTAAGATTTTCCTATATAACTCTATGTAAAACAAGTGACCCCTGGTGCGGGGTCATTTATCACCATAGGGCTATGATTTGTACAATCTTGGTAGTGGCCCATAAGATGATGCTACATACCAAATATCTAAGCTCTAGGCCTTATGGATTCATAGAAGAAGATTTTTTAAGATTTTCCTATATAACTCTATGTAAAACAAGTGACCCCTGGTGCGGGGTCATTTATCACCATAGGGCTATGATTTGTACAATCTTGGTAGTGGCCCATAAGATGATGCTTCATACCAAATATCTAAGCTCTAGGCCTTATGCATTCATGGAAGAAGATTTTTTAAGATTTTCCTATATAACTCTATGTAAAACAAGTGACCCCTGGTGCGGGGTCATTTATCACCATAGGGCTATGATTTGTACAATCTTGGTAGTGGCCCATAAGATGATGCTACATACCAAATATCTAAGCTCTAGGCCTTATGGATTCATAGAAGAAGATTTTTTAAGATTTTTCTATATAACTCTATGTAAAACAAGTGACCCCTGGTGCGGGGTCATTTATCACCATAGGGCTATGATTTGTACAATCTTGGTAGTGGCCCATAAGATATTAGCCTATGTGAAATCAAGTGACCCCTGGGGCGGGGCCAATTTTGACCCCAGGGTCATAATTTGTACAATCCTGGTAGAGAGTCATAAGATCATGCTACATACCAAAAATCAAAAGGCTAGGCCTTGTGGTTTCAGAGAAGAAGATTTTTTAAATTTTCATTTTTAAAATCTATTTTTAGCTCCTGTGACCTAATTATGCAATGGACCAGAACCATTTATACAACTTTAGTAGAGCTTCATCCAAGGAACATTCCTGCAAAATATTTTTCAAATTGGCCAAGCCGTTTAGGAGGAGATGTTGTTTGAAGCAATTGTTGACGCCGGACGCACGGACGCACGCACGCACGCACGGACGACGGACGCCGGACAAAAGGCGATCAGAAAAGCTCACCTTGAGCACGTTGTGCTCATGTGAGCTAAAAAACTAAAACTATTCAGAATCAAACATATTAAAACTTGAAACACCAAATACTGTCAAAAGCAAACTATTTCAAACTAGAACTGCCATTGTCATGGCGCAAAACCCCCCCACATGCCGCTTTGTCACAAGAATTTAAATACAAGTAACATGTAGGTCAGAGACATGGACACTGCATTTTCCCTCAATGAAATATATCCACATATAAAGTTTCATCTTGATACCTTTTTATACTTTTTGAGTTATGGTCCAGACAAAAATTAAGTATGAAAATTTACAAAGGGCAATAGCTAAAAATTATGCACCAGAGAGTTATGGTTGGTCACTGCACTTCCCCTCATTGAGATCTATCCACTTATGAAGTTTCATCTTGATACCTTTTATACTTTTTGAGTTATGGTCAGACAAAAATTAAGTATGAAAATTTACAAAGGGCAATAGCTCAAAAATTACACGACAGAGAGTTATGGTTCTTGGTCACTTCACGCCCCCTCAATGAGATCTATCTACATATGAAGTTTCATCTTGATACCTTTCATAATTTCTGAGTTACAGCCTGGGCAAAAATTAAGTACAAAAATTTACAAAGGGCAATAACTCCAATATAACAAAACAGAGAGTTATTAGTCTTGGTCACTGCACTCATTCTCAATGAGATCAATATGCATATGAAGTTTCATCCTGATTTCTTTTTTTAGTTATGATCCAGACAAAAATTAAGTATGTAATTAACAAAGGGTATAACTCCAAAATTATGCAACAGAGAGTTATGGTTTTTGATCACTGCACCCATTCTCAGTGAGATCTACCCATATATTAAGTGTCATCTTGATACCTTTCATACTTTTACAGCCCAGATAAAAATAAAGTATGAAAATTTACAAAGGGCAATAACTCACAAAAGAGAGTTATAACACAAAAGAGAGTTATGGTTCTTGGTCACTGCACTCCCGCTTAATGAGATTTATCCACAAATGAAGTTTCATCTTGATACTTTTTATACTTTTTTTAGTTACAGCCTGGACAAAAATGAATATTTATTTATGGTTCATGGTCACGCACGCCCCCTCAATGGGTCTATTGACATATGAAGTTTCATCTTGATATTTTTTATACTTTTTGAGTAACGGCCCAGACAAAAATTAAGTATGAAAATTTACAAAGGACAATAACTCCAAAATTACGCGACAGAGAGTTATGGTTCTTGGTCACTGCACGCCCCCTCAATGAGATCTATCCACTTATGAAGTTTCATCTTGATGCCTTTTATACTTTTTGAGTAACGGCCCGGACAAAAATTTAGTATGAAAAATTACAAAGGACAATAACTCCAAAATTACGCGACAGAGAGTTATGGTTCTTGGTCACTGCGCGCCCCCTCAATGAGATCTATCCACTTATGAAGTTTCATCTTGATGCCTTTTATACTTTTTGAGTTAAGGCCCGGACAAAAATTAAGTATGAAAATTTACAAAGGACAATAACTCCAAAATTACGCATCAGAGAGTTATGGTTCTTGGTCACTGCGCGCCCCCTCAATGAGATCTCAATGAGATCTATCCACTTATGAAGTTTCATCTTGATGCCTTTAATACTTTTTGAGTTACGGCCCGGACAAAAATTAAGTATGAAAATTTACAAAGGACAATAACTCCAAAATTATGCGTCAGAGAGTTATGGTTCTTGGTCACTTCACGCTCCCTCAATGAGATCTATCCACATATGAAGTTTCATCTTGATGCCTTTTTTACTTTTTGAGTTACGGCCTGGACAAAGAAACCGACAGACGGCCGGACGGCCAGACAGACAAGCTGAATCCAGTATACCCCCCTTACAACTTTGTTGTGCTGGGGGTATAATTATGACTGCATACTTTCATAAAATATTGACCTTTCTATTTCATACATAAGATGTTTAGTTACCTGCAGTAGCCGTGTTGCTGAGCAACAGTTGCTAGGGACAACAGACAGTCCAGCTGGGACACATACATAACAGCTCTCCTGTAACCCTGGTACTTTACCACAAACTGCCTGTAGCAAGCATAAAGTATACAACCAATAAAGAGAAATCAAAAACATCTTAAAATTCTTACATACAGAGTACTAAGCAATCTTCTAAAATTACCAATTATTCTCTAAAAATACATATAAAGCAAAATCTCAGATTCATACTCAAATCCTTAATGAATCTTAAGTATGGTATTTATTTTTGAGAACATGGTAAAAGATGTTTGCTTCTTTTAGGAAAACAATCAACCATTCTAATCAAAATACACTCATTTGTTTGTTGAATTTAACATCCTACTGACAGTATTTCAGTCATTTGGAGACTTCATTTAGTGCTTCCACACTGCAGTTTCAGGTCATAGACATGTGGGATGATACCACACCCAGTCACATTATCCTGACGCCGGGCCAACCAGTCCTGCAACTACCCATACATGATAAGCGCCAAGCAAGGTATCTATACCGTACCATTTTTTACGACTGTGGAATGTCGCGGTTGGAGATCGAACCCACGACCTCCCACTCCAAGGCAGACTGAAAGGAAATACACAATGCATAAGATTGTACATACTCAAGAAAGACTAGCCATGCCTTGTTTCCCTCTATCACCAATTGCTCCCGCAGTTGCTGTAGCAACTTGTACTTCTCTGCAATAAATGGTGAGTGGAACCTACCCACTGTCTTGGTACTGAAACACACAATGGTACAACACAGTAAAGACACTTGATACTTATTCTGTGCAACTTACATATTTTAATGACATTTATCTATCAATGAAAATTTCATTTTTCTATTTTTCAGACAGTCATTAAGAAAGGTTTCTCTATCAATCTATCTTGCATTTGTCTGACTTTTTTTTCTCTTTCTAATTTACCATACTTTTTACTATTTCCCTTTTCCCTGCATTTAAATATTGAGCTGCGCCAAGTAAAACTAAAGATGCTCTCTTCTTACCATTATTTCTATAGTTCAATCCCCAGCCACAAATTCAAGGGAATGCTTATCAAGACAGTTACTTACAGGTATATTACATTCTTGGCCATATCTCCTACCATGATGTGCAAAAGTTCAATACCAAGTTCCCTTCACTGACCTTGATGATGCACTTGAGTCAACTTAACAAATCACAAAAGACTGTGTCCAGTATTGGATTATAATGGTTTCTGGATTATGATTGAGCACATTAGATGGATTCACACTGTATTTGTAAAATATATCAAATCTGTACACCAATCGTACCTGCTAATCTTAGTCCAGTCCTGGGGTACCAAGGATAAGTTGGCATTCTTCACTTCCACCAAGAACTGTCAACATAAAATGAGTCTATACATTTAAACGTGTTTGAAACCATCTGTACAAACCAGCTGAGAGGTTTTAATAAGTAAGTGTTCAGATTCCCAGTGTGTCTATTATAGGTTTGTCATCCATTTAGCAGCCACCTGTACCTTGCAGCCAGCTTCTCTACTTCCACTGAATGGCTGTTTAAGACAGGTTTGACTGAATGTGACACAGACACATAAATAAGGTACTCCCACCCCACTGATCATATCTCAATACTGACCCTAAGTATAGGTATGTCCATCATTATTCATAGTTATTTTTCTATGTGTTTACATGGTGCACAACATCTTCAGAGTTCAAACCAGGTATCAGCAGGGCATTAACTATAGCTATGACTAAAGCTGATAATTAACATGCATCCCACCTTGTCTTCATGACTGGACACGGGACGTGATGAGCGCAATTCCTGGTCTGCCTTTGTTTAAGACCCCACATCTGTGAAGCAGGGGTGTAGTAAATTCTATCATTATCAAAAACATAAGTAAAAAAAGAGCTATCACTAAAGGCCCAGTACAACACTTTGATCTGATCTAATAAAATATGTCTTCCAATCATTACAGTTGTGAAAATCCTTCAAACAAAATGTGCCACCAACGTGTACAACTACACTTGGTACCACTCACCCTGTGAAGTTTTGTTCAATTCTAATCAGTGGTTTAGAAGATGATGCAATGACAAGTTTCTTCATCAGCACTGTATGTAACCTTTATTGATAAAAAAAATCATAAGAACATTAAATAATCACCTAATCTGAATGTGTCCACTATATGTAAAACGAGGCTTGGTACCAATACCTCCTGTGGAATTTCATCTAATGACGGCTACAGGATTTGGAGAAGCGCTGACAAGATTGTGTCTACAGAGAGACAAATGGACAAAATAATCAGTTCACCCCTCCAGACACTTTGTAACTTCATGGTACAATGGGTATAAGAAAATCAGCCCCAAATTCTGGATACAAAGTACATACCAAAGAAGCCAACACTTTCACCAAAACCAAGTGTTCATTATCTGAATCATCAGTACCTCACCTCTGTGCCCAGTACAGTGACATACTCCAGAGCGGGTTGGCGGACAGTAAGGCGCACGTGACGCCGGTGGTCCTGGATCTCCTGCAGCACACGCTTCATCTCCTCTTTACACTCGGATATTGGTGGGTATGCTGTCTCATCTACAAACAGCTGACTCTTGTCATTCTTCCTGGTCGTGAAACAGCAAGGTATAATATAAACTTTATGTACATATGTAACACAGCCCTGGATTTTTAAACCCATGATTTAGAAAAATTAAACCAATCAAAAAAATGTACAACAAGGCAGTCCAAAGGACAGCTATATCCCCCGCCGCTGGCCAAATATTAGAATTTGTTTGGTCATAGGATTATGTTCACCTTAACCTGGCATGGTTGTAGCAGACATAGAAGATCAGTTTAAGACAATTTAACTTTCCGGAGTTATGTATGAATCTCAGAATTCGGAGGCACATATATTAAAAGTTTACTGACAAGTTTTACATGGGAAACAGTACAAAACGTGAACATCAATGAAATATAGGATGTGTTAGGTAACCACAAATTACATGTGTAACTCAATTAAAAGCTTTATATATCATGTCGAAAATGTGTCCAAACGTTCATGAGATATGGAGCGGACACGAAAATAACATTTGACCTGCAAGTATGACCTTGACCTTGAGCCAGCCTGACCGCCTCATGCCTTCTGCACATCAGCTCAATGAGGTTAACACTTTAGCCGAGTTTGAAGAAAATGTGTCCAAGGGTTCATGAGATATGGAGCGGACACGAAAATAACATTTGACCTTCAAGTATGACCTTGACCTTGAGCCAGCGTGACCGCCTCATGCCTTCTGCACATCAGCTCAATGAGGTTAACACTTTAGCCGAGTTTGAAGAAAATGTGTCCAAGTGTTCATGAGATATGGAGCGTACAAGAAAAAAACATTTGACCTTCAAGTATGACCTTGACCTTGAGCCAGCGTGACCGCCTCATGCCTTCTGCACATCAGCTCAATGAGGTTAACACTTTAGCCGAGTTTGAAGAAAATGTGTCCAAGCGTTCATGAGATATGGAGCGGACACGAAAATGTTTCGGACACACTGACGGACTGACGGACAGACGGACGGACGAAGGGCATTCCTATAACCCCCCTCCCGCTTCGCGGCGGGGGATTAACTAGCTTCTTTAAAAAAATGCATCAGAAAGTTTGTTTGAAATATTTAAATATCTTCATTCTACAAAGACAACATGGAAATTACCACACTGTTAGAACAACCTAATTTCATATGAAATGCAGCCATTAAAAAATATTTTGGAGTTATCTACCCTGATCCTCACCTGGCCGCTACCTTGTCCAGTCCAGCAGTGATGGTGGCAATATCTGAGAGCAGCTCTGGTACCTGGGTTACTATCTCCCGTAGCAATGGTGATGTCACATTGTCTACAACCCCTTGCCCCAGAATGTTGATCATCTCACTTACCTCAGTCAGGGCTTCACACATAGACACAAACTCTGCTGGTTTACACTGCAATGACAGGTACTGCTTGGATTTTTTTTTTATATATATATATATAAAAGTTGATTGAAACAAAGTATATAATTTGTAATCAGGACTGCAGAAAGGGTCTGATAGTAAATTCTTATTAAGTGGGAACACATGTTCATCATTTTGAATTTAAAAGATAATTGCAATAAGAGTTTACCCCTCTTTAGATATGTGACATTTTGATAGGATAACAACTCGATGATTCATTAGTTCCAGCTGGAAATTTTAACAATTATTATCTGTTTACATAGCAAAACAAACATGGGTAACAGCTGGTTCCTACCTTTTTGTGATATACAGCTGACAGTGCCCTCTCAAGGTCTGGTAACCTTGACAACAACCCCTTCAGCCTGGGCAGGCTTGGTATCAGTCCATCTAGAATATCCGTAATGGCCGACTGTCTCTCCTGTATACCTCTATAACACAGCATCATGCAACTCATTGGAGTTTAAACATAAAAAAAATTAATTGAAACTATCATTTAAACTAGAGCTATCACTGAAGGTAATGAATATCCCTGCTACCTAGCTTAGATTCAACAGGACAGCCGGTTCCCTAGCCTTATTAAATATATCAAAATTTATCATTCTGTGATTTACTGAGCTTTTTGGGGAAAAAACAAAACAAAACACATTTCATTAACTTGAGAAAATTTGATGGAATACAATTGATAGGAAAGTACAAGACATCATCAATTTTATATACAAAGAATTTTTTTTTAAAATATTCTATTAAACTGGGTACCATTAAAAACAAAATTGTGCATAATAGTCACTTTTCTGCATCCTTTACCTGGACCCAAATTAAGAATGAAAAGTAATTGCAACATGGCTATAGTATATGATCACCAGGAAAAGGAGACCACCTACATAACAGAGAGGAGCGGCTGTGATATCCACTGCCTAAGAAGCCTGGCACCCGGCCTCGTCACAGTATGGTTCAGGGCCCAGTACAGTGAGCCCAGCTCCTGCCCATCCGTAGAGTTTCGGAAGATCTCCAGATTCTTCAAAGTGTTGGCTCCCAGCTGCATATACTGGTCTTTGGTTGTGAACTGGTGGAAATTGCTGCCAAAAATAAGGAGGATAGCATATAAGTATACTTCTTCATTTAAAACAAGAGGGCCAAGATGGTCCTGTTTCACACACCTGTCTAAAATTGATGTCTAAGGCATCATGATGCACACTTCTGTTCCAACCGAGGAACCATCGAAAAGGATTTGGATTAATAAAAAATCAGTTTAAAAGATAAAACCTGACCTGCCTGAAATTTACCAGCTAGGTTGTGTAGATTCATACTAGCCAAATCCATATACCAAACTGTACCAGGGGTTCAAATTTGAAAATAATAGATTAAAAATACAAAATTAGGTCATGGTCATTAAAGGTTCAATGTTCACCAGGGATGTAAAATTCCTAAATTTATCACTCGCCCTTTCAAAATTTTAGGCAATAAAATAAAGAAAAGAGCTGTCAGAGGACAGCACGCTCGACTATTCAAAATGCTTGTTGGTAAATCAAATGAAATCTATGTCAATTCTTGCCCTTCACATACCCTGTACATAATAATAGTCAAAAATGACATACCTTGATAGTCTGATACCCCTTAATATTTTTATGATGTCTAAAATCAATCCCCTGCCTAGTTACTGAGACATAAGCACAATAACACTGTCCATGCAAAACTTTAACCAAAAATCCAAGTTAGAAAAGGGCCATAAAATTCAGTCCAAAAGTTATCCTCCTTAGTTTTCTGATGCCCCTGCAGACACTCCTTAACTTTCTAGTCAATTCCACAAGCAATTTCTGAGATATAAGCTGGATAGTAGTTTGAATGCAAAAAATTAACCAAAATTCTAAGTTAAAAGGGGGTCATAACTTTTAATATATTCAATCAAGTGTTATCTTCCTTTATAGTATGATACCCCTAAACATATTAAAGATGTTTCAAATCAATCCCTTGCCTGGACTCTGAGATATAAGCATGAAAGTACCTTGCATGCAAAACTTTAACCAAATTTTTAGTTAAAGGGGCCATAATTTGTAACATATTCTATCAAGAGTTATCTACCATGAAAGTATGATACCCCTAAACATATTAATGATGTTTCAAATCAATCCCATGCCTGGATACTGAGATATTAGCATGAGAGTATCTTGCATGCAAAACTTTAACCAAAATTTCTAAGTTAAAAAGGGGCAAATAATTTGTAACATATTCCATCAAGAGTTATCTACCATGAAAGTATGATACCCTTAAACATATTAAAGATGTTTAAAATCTATTGCTTGCTTGAATACTGAGATATAAGCATGAGAGTATCTTGCATGTAAAACTTTAACCAAAATTGCTAAGTTATAAAGGGGTCATAATTTGTAATATATTCCATCAAGAGTTATCTACCTTGGTTGTCTGATGCCCCTAAACATATTCATAAACTTTGAAGTCAATACCATGAATGGTTATTGAGACACAAACTAGATAGCAGTTTGCACGCAAAACTTGAACCAAATTTTCTATTGCATTCAAAACTTTAACCAAAATTTAAAAAGTTAAAAAGGGGCCATAATTCATATTAAATTCAGTCAAGAGTTATCTACCTTGGTTGTATGATGCCCCTGAGCATATTTATAATCTTTCAAGTCAATACCATAAACGGTTATTGAGATATAAGGTTGATAGTAACTTGCACGCAAAACTTTAACCAAAAGCTGCAACGCCAACACCCACATCGACGCCAGGGTGACTACAATAGCTCTCATATTCTTCGAATAGTCAAGCTAAAAAGATTTGCTCTGATTTTTCACTTGCTCTGCACTGAGTTTCACTGGCCATGGCAAGAAGGTGAATTTTACACACCAAACCTGTGGTCAAATGTTTAGGACAACAGCTTATAAATTCGAAAGTAGGTCACTGGCTCATGATCAAGGTCATCCAAGGTCAAAGTTCACTTATGGGGCCTCCGTGGCTGAGATGGTAAAGTTGCTGACTTTAACACTCACTCAGCCCCTCACCGCGTAAATTAAAATCCCTGCAAGGTCATTCAGATTTTCATGTGAGGAAGCCTTCTAGCTGGCTTGTGGTAGGTGGGTGGTTCTACCTGGATGCCTCCATGCATTCCGGGTCTTCCTTCACTTGTAATTAGCTGGACGTCGCTATATGACTGAAATACTGTCGAAGCGACGGTAAACTCAAATAGTCAAGTCAAGTCTAGTCAAAGTTCAATTCCAAACACAAGACCTTACCTGTGGTACAAAACAGGAAATGGGATAAAAAAAACAAGAGGGCCATGATGGCCCTGGATCGCTCACCTGGTATCATTAGGCTATGTAAAATCAAGTGACCCCTGGGGCAGAGCCAATTTTGACCCCAGGGTCATGATTTGAACAAAGTTGGTAAGAATCGACTAGACAATGCTACACACTACCACACTCTACTTGGTAGAGGTCTATTAGCCCATGTTACATACCAAATATATAAACTCCAGACCTTGAAGATTTTTCTAGTTTTTTTTCCAATATAAGTCTATGTAAAATCAAGTGATCCCTGGAGCGGGGCCAATTTTGACCCCAGCGTCATGATTTGAACAAACTTGGTAAGAAGCGACTAGAAATGCTACACACCAAATATCTAAACTCTATGCTTTGTGGTGTCTGAGAAGAAGATTTTTCTCTTTTTTTTCTATATTACCCTATGTTAAATCAAGTGACCCCTGGGGCGGGGCCAATTTTGACCCCAGGGTCATGATTTGAACAATCTTGGTAGAGAGTCATAAGATCATGCTACATACCAAAAATCAAAAGCCTAGGCCTTGTGGTTTCTGAGAAGAAGATTTTTTCAAGTTTTTCCTATATTAGCCTATGTGAAATCAAGTGACCCCTGGGGCGGGGTCAATTTTGACCCCAGGGTCATAATTTGTACAATCTTGGTAGAGATCAACTAGACGCTACACACCAAATATCTTAACTCTATGCCTTGTGGTTTCTGAGAAGAAGATTTTTCAAGTTTTTTCTATATTAACCTATGTTAAATCAAGTGACCCCTGGGGCAGGGCCAATTTGACGCCAAGGTCATAATTTGAACAATCTTGGTAGAGAGTCATAAGATCATGCTACATACCAAAAATCAAAAGGCTAGGCCTTGTGGTTTCAGAGAAGAAGATTTTTTAAATTTTCATTTTTAAAATCTATTTTTAGCTCCTGTGACCTAATTATGCAATGGACCAGAACCATTTATACAACTTTAGTAGAGCTTCATCTAAGGAACATTCCTGCAAAATATTTTTCAAATTGGCCAAGCCGTTTAGGAAGAGATGTTGTTTGAAGCAATTGTTGACGCCGGACGCACGCACGCACGACGGACGCCGGACAAAAGGCGATCAGAAAAGCTCACCTTGAGCACGTTGTGCTCAGGTGAGCTAATAAATGAAAATAACCTCTGGGGGAGGGACAAGTTTGACCCTAATGCCATGATTTGAACAAACTTGGTAGAGGTCCACTAGACCATGCCACACATCATGTATCTAAACGCTAGGCCTTGTGGTTTCTCACAAGAAGATTTTTTACCTATTATAAGTGACTACATTCTCAGGTGAGCTAATAAAATTACTTCTTGTTGAATTTTCAGAATTCAAGTAGTTGTTCTGCATGCAACTTAGCTTTCCTAAAAATGGAAGGCAGTAAATCCCGAAGTATCTAGCTACCTATGATGAATTTACATGGAAGACTGGTTGTTACCTGACTTGCAGCATAATCTTGTCTAGGCTGAAGTCCTGGAGATAGTTGATCAGCACAGACAGACAGACAATCACCGGCCCTGGCAGG
>CM037795.1:35198164-35247415 GCA_021229015.1 Solen grandis | reverse complement strand
CCCCCGGGGGCAGAACACACAAATTTTAAAATTCCTTGAAATTTTTATGACACAATAAACCCAAACCATTGGAAAAGATTTTAAGGGCAACTTTTAAAAATTTTTAAAGTCGTTAAAAAAGTTATTCACCCAGGGAATCGGGAAACTTTACTCTTGGGGTTGTAAAGTATTCAACGATCAAATAAACAAAGCCAAAGAACCTAATTTAAAAACGTGGGAATTTTAAAAAATCGCATTTAAAGGGGGAATATAAAATCTAAATCATGGGAAAGGGGCACTGTCATTTTATTTTTAAACAAAAATCAAATACTTTCTCCAAAATAGAAATAAAATTTAATTTTTAATATAAAAATAATTTAAAAACCCCTCTCTCTCCTCTCCCCCTCCCTCCCCCCTCTGACATAACAATAAAAAAAGACACACTACACCTTTAAAAACCTCGAAAAATCGCCTAATTTTAAAGAAAAATTAATTGCTGCTATTGATTCTAACAAAGTTTATACATTAATTTCTATGTAAATGTATGTGCTACATTTTATATTTTAAAAGCTTTAAACCCGACAAAAGTTGTTATGCTTCGCTTACTTTATTAGTTGATACAGACAAGTGTTTTCCGTTGGCCAAGTGGTTGAGCGTCAGTCCATAACCCAAAGGTCATGGTTTGATTCCCCGCAACGACATACCAATGTCGCTAAAATGGTAATGACATATTCCCATGTGCTTGGGGCTCATTACAAAAGGATAAGCCAAGAATTTCTGCCAAGCGTTCGGATAAAACTTAATGTGGTAACATGCCACATATATACGGGGTGATGTCCATGAGTCGTCATCATCATCATCGTCGTCGTCTTTTCATCATTACATCATCATCATCACCATTATCAAAATTCACCTTTTCCTCATACACATCATCATCGTCATCATCACACCTTTTCCTTCTACTCATCATCATCTTTAATGGCCCTTAAAATGAAGTGAATTCAAATAAATGGCTCTTCACCTTTAACCTTTTTAAAAGGTTTTATGAGAGTTTGACCTGCCTTAAATAAGTGTCCATTCATTATATTTTTTATTTCAATGGTATTTTCTCGGCAATGAATTGGTCATTAATTAATGGAATTCAAATAGTTATTAAACCTCTACCTTTAACGTGTTTTCATGGTATTATTTAATGCCATTTTCCCTGGACACCGTTAAATATTGACCATTAATCTGTTACTATTTTAAAGGGTTGTCAACAGGGATGTTTTTAATGGTGCAAATTTAAAAATTTCCCCGAAAAAAATAAGTTATTTAAAGTAAAGATTTAATGGTAGTGAGTGCAGTAGCGTAGGTGATTGCTGGGTTGATGTACATGTATTTGCTTCTTTCGGTGATTTACTTAAAAAAAAAATAGGTTCGCCTTTCGTCCACGTGACTGTTTGACCCTATTCGGGAAAGGGATATGGCGCTGCAATATGTTTTGTCCTGATAACACTGTTTCTGTTTTTATAAAGATCAATGCATTTTGATTTTCATTATTCCCTGTTTGTCGATCAACTTCATTGACGTTGATAATGTCAAAAGTAATCGATCAAACGATTGACGAAACAAATGACCCTATCAAACACCATTGAATTTTTCCATAAATAAGTATATGATTTCCAATTTTATCGGGTCTCGCTGAAGCCTGATTTGACGCGCGCGACATTATAAAATCTACATGTGTAAAGATTAAATTGCTAATATTTTTTTTCCTTTTTGGTTTGCAGAGAGAGAGAGAGAGGGAGATTACATATTATAATTTAAACTGGAGAGTTTCGATATTCTTAACGATGAACGCGTCTTCCCTGATATTTACATTTTAACTATCCTTGACATTTTTAACAATAAATATACGAACAAATGGAAATCAGTATAAAATCGCGTGTTTCAGTAGTCAGAGTAAGTCTGGAGTCTTACTGTTGCCATGACTATAATGTCGACTAGTTCATTTTACTAACACTTCTTAAAAGATTGCTGTTATCATTAATTCAATTTTTAAAAATTAAATTTTATCGGAAATAATTTAAAATTTTTAAACATTTTAGAAACACTGCCAGTTAAATCGTTTATTCTCTTTAGGAATTATTTGATATTTAATAACGAGATCTTTATTAATATAAATCTCTGTCGCAAATAACATAAAAAAACAAAAACTAAATTTGTTTAAGAAATGTGATTATTTTCGATGCTAAACACTGTTGCAATATCAAGTTAACAATCATTATGAGTGAGCGACATTTTTTATTTACTCTATGAAAATTGGCAGATATGTTTAATAAATAGCCATATGTCACAAAAGATAAATTTTGTGACGTAAGACCACGTCTCCTAGCACTACATACGGACATTTCGACAGTAAACAAAGCGCCTAAATAAACACGGAAAACAATGAAATATTTCTTCATTGGAGCTGAGCTGAGGTTCAAAACAAGTAAAAATGGGTGAGTGTCTGTTTGTATTTCTGTAAACAAATCAAACTTAGTTGAATAAGTGGAATATAGACCGTAATTTAGATACATGTGCATTTACTTCATTCTATTTACGATCAACAGTTTTGAACTGTTTTGTTGTTGTCCTTTATATTATTATGTCATATTTAAAATAAAGTGACTGAAGGAGCAGGTATATATTTGGAGGGGTTATAAGCAAACAAAGTATCCAACAGTAGACTCCCAACACCTACTGTAATTTGACTTCCCGTCAGAACAAGGTGTTTTATTTATACTATTTCTTGCCTAACACTTCTATCAGGTGGTCACAGTCTATATCAAATTACATTACAAATTTCGTACTACTTGTTGCGGTAAAGGATGTTCATTGTGCATTTTTCAAAATTGATTTGTTTAGATACATCTATAGAAACATACTTCTAATTTTACCAACATTAAAAAAATCATCTCGAGACGATAACTAGGGGCTTCCTTTTAAATAGTTAAAGACTTGTCCGTTCAATCAAAGACTTTCGTGTATTTCAGTTAATGATATCCCATTAATCATTTCAATAAGTGAGATCGAAACTAGGTTAAATGATTATATAGACATAAAGCACTTAACCTAAGTTTCGCTTCCCCTCGATTTAACAGTCAAGAATTTAAAGCATTATTAAAAATATGAAAGTAAGATTGTTGTTCCTACAATCACAAATCATACTTTCGTTTTCAAGTGAGAACACACATGATTGGTTTTCTAATAGACTGGAAAGCAAATTTAAAATCCACTTCTAAAAGTCTGAAAGCAGCTCGTTCACAGATGATGGGTAGAAGGTAAAAAAAAATACTTTCCCCCTTTAATATTGATTGATTTTTAAATTTGGCATGTGTAGTTCACATATTAAAACGGGAGAACGCTACTTCATAAAATCGGTTAAATATAGAACACGGGATACCCGAAACAGATATTTTCGGTAACACGTGACACGTTCCTATTAACAGTTCGTATATTCAGCCTATGACGTTTTTCGTGGATTCGATCCCCCGGGAGCAACATAAAAAGTAGAAAACAATAATGGTATAGCACCCATGCTTGGCTCTCAGCATATAGGTAGTGTACTGGGTGTGGTATCATGCCAAATGGTACTGTAGTATGACAGCACTTATGTGTCTCAAGTAGACTCGTCTCCAATGATTGAAATTGATGTCGATGGACGTTAAATCCAACAAACTGTATTCATTTGTAATGTCTATAACCAAAACTGGTATAATTCGTCTGTTAATTAAACTTTAAGATGATTGGTACAAAGAATGATCGCATACCGTAGGTCTTTCAACTAGGTGATCAGTCAACAATATTAAGGTCATATTTCCATATCTTTATTACGTTGAACTTCGTATTCAGAAACGCGTCAGGGCGCTCTTTTATTCTTTTATAAATCGTTCAGGTTGGAAAAGATCATCCAATTTGAAGTAAGTCTCAGACAACCTCTCATTTCGCATACCACAGTACGATCAATACACATTTATTAATATACAGATAAAACTCAGAACAGATATTCACCCTAAGTCTTACGAAAACACAAAGAACACTTTTATTTTTGATGTTTTTATGTTTTTTCTTCGGTCCCGGGGAACGAGTGCTTACGCGTTCGCCCCGAAAACGGGGGTTTGTGGGTTCGATCACCGGCCGCGACATACCAAAGTCGTAAAAAATGGTATTGGTATAGATCCCTCAAAAAAAGGGTAGTTTCAGGACTGACTCAAGATAATGTGACTGGGGGGTGGTATCATGCCACATGTCTACGGCGTGATACTGCATATGACAGCACTTATCTGTCTCAAGTAGACTTCGTCTCCAGATACTGAAATACGTCGGTGGGACGTTAAATCCACATATTGTTTTCATTTGTAATGTCTATACCTAAACTTGGTCTAATTCGACGTTAAACCCAATAAACAAACAAACAAACAAACATGTGAGAGACTCATCTGGTTTAATGGTTGTTAAGGTGACCAATGCCGTTGTTTGACTGCGTGATTGGGAATGTATCGAACATTCTGACAAGTCTATACGTAAATTCGAGATTTTTGTGGGTTTGGTTTATTCCATACAAAATTACTATTCTACAAGAATAGATCAAGACTGAGTTTGGGTTTTTATTTCGTTATGTGAGTTATTTAGTTTAATTAATGAAATCACCCAAAAACACACACACAAAAAAAAATATTTCCGTCCCATTAAATCATATTGACTGTGTAAATACATCGTCGAATACCCACGGCCGGTCGAAGATCAGCTGTTCATAAATAATGTAGTTGAACGGAATAAGTCTGCCGGGTATTCGACGATGGTTTAAAAAAGCGCTTAAACTTTGTTGATTTTTTTTGCTCCATACAAACGTATTTAATCCGTAAAAGTTGTTTGGGAAGAATAAGAGAGAGAGGAGAGAGAGAGGAAGAGGAGGAGGGACGACTAAAGCCCGACCAGCAGCATCGCAAACATGCTTCGTGACGTGAAGCGGGGCAACCTACAATACCGTTGTCCTCCATAGGAATGTGAGGTTGTGGGTTCAAACACCGACCGCGAAATACTGGAAGTCGCCAAAAATGGTTTTGGCATTTTCGTGCTCTCGGACTGTTTGACCCGAAAGTTAGGATAATGCGACTGTGTATGGTAGCGTGTAACATACTTTCGGCGTGAAACTGTAATATGGCAGCACTATATATGTCTCAATTGACATTGTGTTCCTATGGTGAAATACCGTCGGTTTGACGACAACCTTAAAAAAATTTAAAGCCGATGCAACAACGCGACACTATCCGAGCTCTACAAAATTATTAATGATCTAGTTACGTTTTATTTCCCGACCCAACTTTTATCGTCTTTTAGCCTCCTAGAAAAAAAACTTAAAAGCTTTTGCAAAATTCCAGTTCTAATCAACATTAAAGCAATACATTGCTTGTTGGTTGTTTAAACTTTAAACTGATGTGGGCCCCGACTGCATTTACAGTCAGTGCATTCAATCTCGCTTTTTCAACAAGCACCCAAAACAAGCATCCTAATTTAAGAGAAATTGTCAAAGGGAGATAGTCAAAGGGCATAACAAATACAGCCCTAGCTGCTTACTTACATTGGTAATCTCCCATGATATCACTCTCTTTTCTTTCTCTCTCTCTGAAAAAAAAAAAGAAAAAAATAAAACAAAAAAAAAAGACAGCAAGCTAATACGTGTTTTGAATCACAACATAGATGGTTTTTGTAATAGCGGGCTTGCAGAGGGAGGGGGCCGGGGACCCGGGAAAACCCAACCGTCTGATCTGGTGTCTACCCAGCCTTCCCACATACTGCCCTGGGCTGGAATCGAACCCGGGCCGCATAGGTGAGAAGCCGATGCGCTTACCACTATATCAACCGGACAACTAGAAAAAAAATATTACATTTTATAAATCATCATAAAATCAAGCAACTTGCTTTGGAAAAAAATAATGAAAAATAAAGAAAGAAATAAACGTTACGAGGCAAGAAATTTAACTATTTATTTTAGCATGATCATTTGTTTAACTCAAAACAAGGAATTGTAAACTTATAATCCCGTGTCACTTGTTGGTATCCATTAATTTAATCCTGTGTCTATATCTTTTTTTCTGTAAGATTAATATTATGTTTATATGTAATTTATTTCAAACCTGGCATTGCCCTGGTTCAGTACAGGGGGTACAAATAGTGAAAATAAACCTTTTTGTGTAATGAATTCAAATGTACAACATAATACAAAAAAAAACTATCTCACGGGGAAAATAGCTACCATCGAAACCTGAAATAATTAAAGAAAAAAAAAAACATTTAATAGAGGGTTACTCAATTAATTCTATATACGAGGCCTTCCTATGAAACCCAAATTTTCCCCACAAGAATGTGATCTGAAACACAAAGAGCTAGGTACGTTCTATCACTTTACCTTACCAAGCTCCCCCGTTTACACCCTCAGTTGTATCTATTTATATCGATACTTCTGTTGCATATCAATGACGTAGTGCGTGTTAGTTTCATTTTATGTTGGATTAGGCGTCCCCAGAAGGTATATTTTATAATGGATTCGGATTTTATTTTTCAAGCTTAAAAGGGATTATAATTATCTTTTGTAAAAAATTTATCTTAAAATGAAGCACATTTATAAAGTTCAAACATAAGTCAAAGAATAACAACAACAACAACAAATGGACAGATGAACTTCTGAGAATGGACTGGGTCCAGTACAATTAGACGCTTTTTTTACCGACTTAAATTAACGAGTTTTAAGTTTGTGAAAAAGATGGCGCTGGCCCCAAAGAAAGTCGACTGTGACGAAAAAAAATCCAAAGAGCTATGAAATGTTGATCGAAATAGAAGTCTAAGCGATACCGTAGGGTGACTTTTATTATCGTCAGCTATGAACTGAACATATGTCAAAAATGCGATTGGCTAACATATTTAAACGAACGGTACAAACACCTATCTTTGTTTTCTAATTTTAACATTGTCAAATTGATCCTTGGATAGAAAACGAATCACGCTGTGCAAGTAAACAAGAGTTAGTATCCAGTCTCGCCAGTGTAAGAAGCTTTTGAAAAGAAAAAATATCTCATCTTTAAATTATATATATTCTTAATAAATGAATACATTTCCTATCAATGTCATAAATTGTCAAAGGTAATTAAAACAAATTGAAAAAAAAAACTATCGAAAACCAACGACAGTAAAAATTTTATTTCAAAAATGACATCTTGAATTCTGGACAGTGATTCAAAATGAATCTGCCAGGAGATTTGCAAACATCTATAATCTAAATATAAAAACCCCATCAAAGCACAGTGTCCATGTTAATATCCGTCCGATTTTTGTAACTTGGGGTATGAAATTGCTTTTTGTCTTATTGTGATATATTTTAAATTGATTTTAAACACAGGCCATTTCCAGATAAATGGACGGAAGGACTCATTACTCCCGTGTATAAAAAAGGGATGCCACGAAAGCTAGCAATTACCGGGGTATCACTCTTTTAAGCTGTCTATCAAAAAATTTACTACGGGTTCTTAACAAACGCTTGTATACATTTTGCAACGCTAATAACATAATTTCAGATGCACATTTGGTTTTAAGAAAGGTAATTCTACCATAGATGCAATTTTCTTTTTTAAATTCAATTGTACAAAAATTAAAATAACAATAAACGACTTTACGTAGTGTTCGTTGATATGTATAAATGTTTTGACAGTATATATCATAACCGTTATATTTTAAATTGTTCAAGTCCGGGTATAAAAGGTAAACTGTTACGTTATACGTGATTGTATAGTAAGTTAAATCAGTGTTAAATAAATGTAATAATAGTTCAGACTTCTTTGATTAAGCTATGGGTCTAAGACAAGGGGAAGTAATCTCGCGGATTCTTTTCTCACTTTTCGTGGAAGATTTGGAATTATTTTACAACAGATATTGATTCTGGTATTACTATTGATGATATTTTTTTAATGTTACACTTTTTGCAGATGACATGGCCATTTTGGTAAATCTCCACAAGAGTTACAATGTAGTTTGAAAAAATTTAAAAGCTGTACTGTGAAAAAATGGGGTCTTAAGGTTAACACCGATAAAACTAAAATTATGGTTTTTTTTAGAAAGCGAGGTGGTCTTTAGCTAATGAATATGGACTTATGACAACATAACATTGATATTGTTAACGATTTTAATTACTTGGGACAGTATTTAATTACACAGGCAACTTTTCATTAAACCAAGAAAATCTTGCTGGAAAAGCAATAAAAGCACTGCACGTGTTATTGCCCAAATTGTAAAAACTCCCAATGAAGCCTAATAACTTTGGGGATTTGTTTGATTTTTTTGTGGGTTCCATCTTAGGGTATGCAAGTGAGGTCTGGGGAAACAGTAAATAAAAAACTATAGAGAAAATACACTTAAAGTTTGCAAAATTCTTTTAAGAGTTCGAGCCAATACTTGGTTCTAATGGCATATACGGTGAACTCGGTCGATATCCTTTTTATATATTACAAGATATGTTAGAATTAAAAATACTGTGTAAATTGTTAAATACTGACAATATTTTGCTCAGAAAAATATATGAAAAAGGGGTTTTGTGATTGTAATAATGGTAAAGTAAACTGGGTACCAATTTTTAAAAAATTGTTAAGTAGTCATGGATTCGCTGATATTTTTGAAAATGGTTGTGTCATAAATACGAAATTTTTCCCCTAGTATTTTTAAACAACGTGCCATTGACATATTATCCAGGAAGGCAGGTGGTATTTGTCAAAGCCCTGCTTTAGATCCATATTGAAATTTTAAAATTAACCTTTGGATATGAGTCCTACTTAGAGGTATTACCACTTTACTTTAAGTTTATTATTTTACTAAACTTAGGTTTTCACTTTTACCACTTCGTGTTAAAAACCGGGTCGATTTTGGAAAGGGGATAAAATAGAAAGAAACCTCCGTCGCTGTTTATGTTGCAAAACCCTGACTTAGAAGACATATTTCATTTATTTGTGTCTGTACTTGTTTTCATGAGCAACGTAAAAAATTTTATTCCAAAATACTACAACACAAGACCATCAATGTTTTAAATTTCTTCAACTTCTAAATTTTTAAAAACAAAAATATTCTATGCAAAATCTCTCTTTTTGTTAAGGAATCATTAGCGCTTAGAACAATTATATTGTCAAATTAACTGTATTTTTTGCTGTAATATTTGTCCTCCATAACTGTAAATCCTTCTTTCTCCTCCATGTGCATTACTAGTATTGTACCAATTTTGTTTTGTATATTATTGTTTGTTTAAACCATGTATTTCTCATTGATATATTTTCATGTAAATTACATATATGTATTATGACTATGTACTAGTAACGTCTTTCGTAAATAAATTTCTGTTCTGTTCTGTTCTGTTCGTTATTATTTTGTATCCTTTCATATAGAGAGTCCCTTCCGTTTTTTCTTACTTTTTTGCCAAATAGGTGGTAAAACCCTCTACAGGGGGGTAAATGGGCAGGTTACTTTAACCATCAAGGGTGAATTTCACTCTAAGATATATAAATTACAAGTTTGGATCAAAATTTACTTCCGTTTGTTTGTTGGGTTTAACGTCCCACCAACAGTAATTCAATCATTTGGAAACGATGCCTACAATGAAACAGATATAGTGCTGCCACACTCACTGCACATTATCATGCCGTAGACATATGACATGATACCACCCCCCATTCACATTAATCTACCCGGCCAACCAGTCCTAGAACTACCCTTATATGCTGAGCCCCAAGCAAGGGTGCTATACCAGTACTATTTTTAAGACTTAGGTATTCGCGATCGGTGATCGAACCCACGGCCTTCCGCTCCCGAGGCGGACGCTCTAACCACTCGGTCACCGGGACGGTAAATGACTTCCGTACAAATGATCGTTGAGAAGTGAAATAAACTAATAATAAAAACAAAACAATAATAATAAAATAATAAAATAATAAAAATTTAATGATAACAAAGTAACTAAAATCGGGAGGCCCAAACAATTCAGTGATTTATTTTTACAAAAATTTACTTCATGAATATTTTAGATTTTAACTCAATAAACAAAAACTGATAACGTCCTAAGTGAAAATTGGTATCCAATTTTGTCAGACTTAATTCTCATTATCTTTATAGATGCCCAAATTTAATTTCTTTCAAATATATTAATAGTTGAATTTTTCCCAAAACATTAGTCGATAAAACGTCCTTCCATATGAGTTTTGTATATATAAAACATACATCATGAAAATAGATAATAATAAAACAGTGATTAACCTAGGTGAGCCCATCGTCTGAGGCAAATAAATATCGAGAAGACGCACAATTTCAAAATATGTGCGTCCCTTCGGACGCATGCAAATTTGATATATTGAAACCCGAAATATCAGGGTTAATGATTTGTATGCACGGTTTAAATCTTTTTAACTGCGTTATGGTTAATGTCATGCAGTCGATAACAACATCTTTGATTGTGCCAAATTTGTCATAATCCCTACTTCGACTCGCTTTTTACATGCACTGAAATACACACGAGTGTGAATATTCCTGTCGCGTGCATTTGATTGACATATCACCCAAATAACATGTCATTTTTTTATCACAGCATCCACGTGTCACCAATTCTTGCCCCAGATGCCCATGTTTGAATTAATAATAATCGTGCATTAATTTTAAATAAAATTAGTAAAAAGGGTACTGATTACGGCAATAATTTTATAAAGAAATGGATGACTAGATAAAACCATAAAAATTTATGGGTAAAATTTAAAGGGGAGTCATTAAAAGACGTAAATGAATTGGCCCCGGAAGAGCATAATGGCAAAATGAAGCAATTAAATAAGGAAAATAAAACAATGGAATTACTTCTCAGAGCAGAAGATGAAGGATTGACGTCTAAATGTCCCAATGGGAAAAAGATAATAAATAGCCATTTTAAGTTGTTTTTTTGTTGCTTGTTGTTTAATTTTGGGAAATTTTTTTTATCCTGGATCTCGTTGAATGTAATTTCAATCATGTAGTCCTTGGTTTCACATGGGGGCATTTTTTAGATTAATTACTGATAATAAAAAGAATATCACTGAACAAATAAGAACAGCAAAAAAAGCGCAACCACCTCAACATGTATTGTGGTAATATCATTTCCTATCATAACATATCGCTTTAAATCTATTTTTTTTTTTAATAAAGATTATATACATTCCCTTTTTTTTATCATCTAAATATACATATATACATGCAACTCTGCTGGTCGTGGAAATCATGCCACTGCCTTCTTCATGATATCCAGTGAGGCAGCACTGCATATGTATCATATAGGCAATTTTTCCAACAGACTGAAATACTGTCAACACAGCTATCAAATGTGTAATTTTGACGTAGACCTTATACGTTTTTTTTCAGTATGTATGACTAAATATTTTAATGGGCTTTTGTTTGTTTTTATCTCAACAGGGTGAGGACATGTGTACACGTGACAAGGCACAAATACCGGTGTTACAAAGGGAAACTTCAAGAGAAATTTGTGTAAGTTTTAAGAATTTGTTTTCAATCATTTTCAAATGAATAATATAATTAAGTTTAGTTTGAATTTACGTAAAAATAATTGTTTGATTAAAACTAGTATATTGCATGTATGTCACAGCTTAAGAGGGGGAACACTTTTATCAATTCCCCTTTCGTTGTCCCACAGAATATTTCATATAAAACAAAACTGTTGAACGTGCAACTGAACTGAACGCCTTTTTTTTCCCTTTCTTCTTTTCTTTTTTTTTGTTTAAATTGTTCACTACATTTTTTTTTCTTTCCATAGGCGTATTCCTTTCTTAAAATAGTTTCCTAACTTGCTTTTTGAAGTCCATGGTTTTCTTTCCTCTCCAAAAAAAAACGGCGAATATGGCATAAGCCTGACAATAAATCCTACATTTGTTTTACAGGTATAGCAAGGGATAAAAATCTTCTAGGATAATTCAGTGTATTCTAGAAGAATTTTAGAGTTGTCTTTCTTTAATTGTTTTTATTTTCCTCGACAGCATGGCGACCAGGGATTCCATAGAGACAAGTTCGGACGCTTACACTCCGCCCTACTGTGATGATCACAAGAGCAACCTACTTACAACCTTCTGCGAGGGTCACAAAACGTTGTTATGTGATGTTTGTATTACATTAAAACATCGGAAATGTGTAAGGACCTCGCTAACAGATAAAAGCAGCCAGCTGAATACAAGTCAATTTGATAAGATGTTGTCGAGAATGAAAGAAATTAAATACAATGTTGAGACATTACGATCATCCCGGGAAAAGATTCTGCTATGTTGTTCAAACAAGTAGAAAAGTCTGTCGGTGATGTCAAGGAACTTAGGAGGAGAATAAATGAATCCATTGATGATCTTGAGAAAAAAGCATACCAGGCAATTGAAGACGCTAAAAAGGCAAAGGAATCAGATTTGAAGGATCACGTGACTGCATGTGAACTATACTGAAGCAAGTTAACGAAAGTATCAAGGAAATGCAAGACTGTCAGGCCTCAATGAATAAAGAAATTATGTTTATCGGACTGACAAAGTCATCTTGTAAAGTCGAGGAAATGGAGAAGATGGTAACAGAAGTAGAGTCGGAAGTTTCCACATCATGTCACCTGACTTTCCAGCCAAACAAAGTTAAAGAAGATCTCTTACAGCAGGTGACTGAGCTCGGTCACGTGATTACAACCTTTCAAAGCAGTGATGTATCCAGCGGAGGGAATATACTTGAAATGACAGTTTCTAGTAAACAAGACATCAACATTAAAACAGATTTGATAACTGGTTCAACATTTCTCCCTAGTGGTGATCTTGTTTTATGTGACCCTCGTAACAAGAAGTTACATCTGTATAGCCCCACCTTCATCTCTAAGGAGAATGTAAATCTACCATCAAAACCACATGCCGTATGTACAGTAGCTGATACAGAGGTTGTCGTCACGTTACCAGGGCAACAGAAGATTCATTTTGTCTATTTACAGCCGCGGCTGAGACTCGGAAAATCATTGAGAGTAGACAGGAAATGTTGGGGTATAGACTGTCATGGCGGCATGATGTACGTCACGTGTCACGACGCCCGGGTAATGGAGAAGTACTGGTGATGACGATGGATGGACAGATACAGAGGGGACTCGGTCTGGTACAAGGACGGTACATGTTTACAGGCCCATACTACGTACGTGTCAGTCGCTATAGTGACCGTGTTTATGTAACAGACTGGGAAACCAACACCGTAACATGTCTGACACAAAATGGTGATTTGGTCTATAAGTATAAACACAAGGATTTATCTCGTCCTGGAGACATTCACGTAGACAGACAGGACAACATTCTTGTTGTAAGTGGGTGGAGGTCTAACAACATTCATCGTGTAGATAAGCTCGGTACTCACCACTCCATACTGGTCAGTCACAGTGATGGGGTAGTACTGCCGAGGTGTCTCTCATACCGGGACACTGATGGGGCGTTGTTTGTAGGAATGGAGAGTAAACCTGCTGGTAAGGTGTTCTGGCTGAAGAAGTAATGAAGAAGTAATATGTTTTATCAGGATTAATGTCACCATGACACCTTGAAGTATTGTTTCAAATCAAGTCAGACACTCTTATTACATAGTGCGAGTATTTGAGAGTCAGGCCGGAACTTGAACCGGGGACCTCTTGATTATAGGGCTAACTGGTCATAAACAAAGAAATTTAAACTGCTTAACATACATTCCACTCAATATTTAAGATTGTAAGATAATTTACATGTATTTTGATTTGTTTGGTTGCAGCAAATCGTGTTTCATGTTTTCCACGTGATCTTCGTGTCTATATTTGTCGTATAATCTATTTTTAGCTCAACTCGACTCGAGGTTACACAGTTACTCCTACTAAATATTCATGTATATTTTTGCTTAGTTTTATCTGAACATGATGGCATATTTAAATGCTGCATTGTTATTTAAAAGCTGTTAACAGTATCTACTTCTACCGTTTTTATTATTGAATATTTTTTTTTCGCATGTTATATGTAAAAGAATGTGCTGAATACGAAAATGGAAGAAACATGAAATGT
Organism: Solen grandis; assembly: GCA_021229015.1. NCBI lineage: Eukaryota > Metazoa > Mollusca > Bivalvia > Adapedonta > Solenidae > Solen > Solen grandis. The sequence continues at coordinate 35,233,322 of CM037795.1, read as the reverse complement.
CAAACGTGACCGTTTTTATACATTCTACATCCATCATTTATAACATTTTTAACAAATAACTAAAATGCATCTCGGTTAAAAAAAATACTGAACTGTTTCTATGGTAACGGGGACCGGATGCGTTTTCTTCTCGACGAGTTGAGCGATAATTATCTATTTGTGATTTATTTTCGTCGTTTACAAGGCTGGTTCTAACGATTCATCCCAATAATGAGTGCTGTAGATGTCCTTTCATGGCGACACAACCCTCTAAGCAAATTATCTCTGACATTGTGATAGTTTACATGCGGACATTGAGAAAACCCGGACTATATTACAACTTAAAGTGTTTTGTTACTTTCATGTCCATTGCGATAGTAAACTATTGATATCACTTTTAATAGATAAATGTCAGAATATTTACTGAATGTTTTATTATTCTTTTAATCGTTTTATCGTTTTTCTTCAGTAAATCAATTATCACATGTAATATTCAGGAAATAGAGATTCATTTATATATCGTATTATATCACAGAATAATGCAAGATGTTAAGTTCAGATGCGCAGTAATCTATTATCACGAAGGCCGGAGTCGTGGGTTCAATCTCCGATCAGGACATGCCATCGTTAAAATGGTTCTGGTATGTCTTCTTTGCCTGGTGCTCAGTATCAGGGTAGTTCCAGAACTGGTTGTCAAGGTGATGAGATAATGTTACTGAGCGTACTGCTGTCAGATCCATTGTATCTTGAGTCAGCGTTATAAGTATTTCAATAGATAATTCTATAATCTTAAACAAAGTTTTTATATGCGTATCATAACTTATTTCATAAGTCCGTATAATTTTATTCATGTTCATGGGTGATTTATTTTCGTCGATTTCCTGAATTTCTATCCGCGAATATTCACCACCACGAAATTAGTTCATTAAACAGACCCTATGTTTTCTTGAACATGAATCCATTAATATCTTCTATTTACCAAAGGTATTGCCTCTTATACAGAATCCTCGAAATTTATTGTCAACGAAAAATAATGATTTTATAGACACCGTGATCAGATCTACCTGTGCAAACGAAAACAAATGTAAACAGCGCAATGACAGATCCGTTCATGTCCTTTAATTCTGCTCCCCAAAAATAATTGACTAAGTGTTCATTACGATATATGCATGAACATTTACTAAACGGAGAATTATAAAGACAGGCACAGTTGTTTTTGTGTTTTCCATTTTGTGTGTTTGTCTTCGTATAGTCATGTATTTTGAATGTATGAAGTAGAAATATCAAATACATTTGAATATCTTATTGACCTTTACATCAATACGGCTTGCCGCTTTGTCTAAATTCAGAGAGAGAGAAATGGCTGTATTGATTGAATGTTTGTATATATTGTGTACATTGGTGGGGACCCAATTAACAGTAAACCCTGTAAACAAAGGCCACTCAGGGAAACTTTAAGTTAACCTTTATGTGGAAGTTGATTTTTTCTGGGAATCCAGTCACTGGCCTCTGGTTTAATCTTGACTTCTGCTACATGAAATTTTAATCTAGGTATTAATATTCGTCGATATGTTCATCATTAATTTTTGTGGAGCTCTAATGTTCGACGATTTCGTGGATGGTTTTATACATAAATACATAAATATTAATTCACCTTGGGTACATAATCAACGAAATTAAATTCCAATGAAAATTAATGATAATACATAATATAAGTCTTCCACTAGTATGTCCCGGCCGGAGATCGAACCCACAACCCCTCGCTCACGAGGCGGACGTTCTAACCACTCGGCCAACGGGAACAGTCGTTACTGAGCCATCTCGATAACTTTCGAGAATCGAGAACTTACGGTGGGTAATGTTGGCAGTGCGTGTACTTGCAAGCAAATAGCAGAATCGATGTTGTTGGGACATTATAACCAAAGTATCGTGGTAGCCGGATTGATTGTGGAACCAAAGGATTTGGGTTCAAACCTCATTAGGATCAAGAATCTCCTTCGGCTAGAGGTACATCCAACGTACCGTCGAGAGGAATTAGTGTGATATGTAGGAAAGTGTTTCCATGACAACGTCAAAAGATATTTGTTCGGCCTTGAAAGAATGCATCCTTTGAATTAATGAATTATTTCCAACTGTAGAGGATTTGGAAATAACCCGATTGTATTCTATACACCGATGTTAAACCAATGTACAATTAAGTCTTACTCACTGCCGTATAATAATTTTCATAAATTGATTAATACAGAATATATACAGGTTCAACTGTGTGGTCAAATTCAAAATAAATGTATGAAATTGTATCCATTGGATCCCGGCTGTGTCGTTGAAGAATCGCTAATTAATGCAACTTGTGATGGGCTCAGCATATATTAGTTAACCCATGACTGGTTATCACGGTGTCAACATTCTTTCTATTAATTTACTCGGATTTGTGATACCTATTATTGTTCTCGTAACATTTCGGACATATTGCATGTGGCAGAAAGCCGAGAAAATCCGTTTGTGTCCACGTCATATGCGGGTTTTCCAAATTTTAATAAATTGTGGGAAGGAACAACCAATCAGAAACCGAGGGGTTAAAATGTTCGATATGATTCGCCCCAGGCCCAGGAAATTTCGAGCCTCTGTGAACAGTTGCTTGTTCTGGTACTCTGTCTTTATATATATATATTATACACACAGTATTACACAACGCTTGAAAGCATGTGCTAACAATTCTTTGCGGTGTGTGGTTATCTTATAAGGGCCAAGACTCGAACAAGAAACAGCTAGTTGTCAAACAATGACCGGTCAAGCCTTCCTATTAAAATTAAATTTTATTTATTAATTTACATTTCCTTATAAACGATGTTGCCAGATAATGCTAAAACAGTATAATTATGTGAATGACGAAGACAAAACGACGGTACCGATGATGGTGATGATGATGTTGGTGAATGTGTTGAAGATGGTGATGATGATGGTGGTGGTGGTATTTGGAAAGAAGAACGTGTTTTGTCCAGGCGATATACAATTCAGTTCTGCAACCGGAAGCTTCGGGTAATTTTGTCTAGTTTGTTTGTTGGGTTTAACGTCCTACCAACAGTATTTCAGTCATTTGGAGACTATGTCTACTTTGACAGATATAGTGTTGTCAAACTGCAGTATCACGCCGTAGACATGTGGCATGATACCCAGTCACATTATCCTTACACCGGAATAACCAGTCCTGCAACTGCCCTTACATGCTGAGCGCCAAGCAAGTGAGCTATAACTTATTCATTTTTTACGACTTTGGTATGTCGCGGCCGGGAATCGAACCCACGACCCCCGCTCCCGAGGCGGACGCAGTAACCACTCGGCCACCGGGGACGGTCCTAATTTTGTCTAGGGACGTCGATCTATGTACGCGTGCTAGAGGAGTTGCGATTTGAGTCACGGCGATTATGTACTTTCAGACGATAAACCTAAAAGTATAATTAAAGCTAAACGATGTTGTTTTGTTTAATTTTACTGACATTTCGCCATGTTGAATTTTTCTTCTTATCCTTCCTCGCATATTCATTATGATCATTTTACATTAAAATCATAATACATATATTTTGAGGACTTGCAGGCTGTAAGACTGGGACTCGAACCCGGAACCCCTCGCTTACAGGAAAAAGGGTGTAGAGCCAGATCCGAACCACTTACAATTGTTTCTCAACTGTCTTGTTTTATCAGTATCTTGATATACAATCATACTAATGATAACGTTTTTTGTTAGTTTTAAGGTTAAAAATCTAAATGTAAGTACATATCATTGCGAAAATAATCACTTATGTTAGCTTGCGTGCCCGGGATTAACGGAACATCGTTACATATCCATGTATTGGATTTGTATACATTCACTGTATAATACTATTATACATGCTTTGTCGACTGTATATCACTTGAATATACAGTACCTTTGTTAAAGTTATTTAAGCTAACCTATTTTAGAGGCCAGAGACCCCGACGCTGATAATGACTTGAAGAATGTATTTTCTTTAAGTTCTGTAACAATAGCTTTCCTTTACATTTCATGGAATCTCCATAGGAACGATAAGCTTGCGAAATGTTCGGAAAACTGAGCCTCCGTCCACGTTACCTGGAGGTTGTAGGCCAGACCCCGACCGGAACATTCCAATGTTTGCTGTATTGTCTCCGGAATCGTCCGTATGATTCTCGGAGAGAATCGATTGGTGTCAATTGTAACTGTAACGAAGATCGACGTTTCACAGATAGAGACGTCGCCGAAATAGTCGGTAGCAGTATATCTCGTCTGATAACTCGATCTGAGCGATCACTGGGACTCAATCGGATATCAGAACATTGCATTCCGCATCTGCTGAATACAGAAAAAGCGAACAGACAAGTCGAGATGTCACGGGAATTTCTGTGCAGACAAAATTATCACTATGAAAGAGTTTAATAAGCAATCCAGTGTGTGGAAAATGTCGAACAAGCTCTTCATATCCAAACGAGGGGTAATCATAAACCAACCTACTAACCAAAAGTAAATATATCCTTGTCTAATGTTTATAATCATAAAATATACTATGCCTTACCTATTGCAAATCACTATCTTCGTATATGTTGAGTTTGTAAATCACTAGTAATGATAAAAGGGAGGTAACATATACAACACTACTATGACGACTAACATCAATAATCTCCCATTTATCAGTTACACATATTTGTATTGCTCACTCCCTTCCTCTTTTTTGATTTCATATCATTTCTATTAGCGTTTGACTTTTATATGTTTAATAATCCAAGGTGACCTTTATAAACATGTATTCAGATCTACCGTGGCATGAAGGGGAAATGCAAATTTATATATTGCGTGCGCACACGATAAACACCGCGTTGCATGCAGTATTTAGTTATCACGTGTGGTCGTAAAATTTATCGTGTTTGCACGCGATAACTAATTACATGTAACTTCAAATATGTTAATACATAAATGAATAAATTATCTATATTCATATTGTCTGTGTTTTCTTATATTTTATATTCATAAAATGTCCGCTGGTTCATTTATGTTTATATATATTTTATGTTTGTAGTCTTATATGAAACCATCTTTCCGACTGCGACATACCAAAATCGTTAAAAATGGTACTGGTATAGCTCCCTTGCTTGACGCTCAGTATTTAAGGGTAGTTTCAGGACTTGTCGGCCAGTTTTCAGGATAATGTGACTGGGTGTGTTATCATGCCACATGTCTACGATGTGATACTGCAGTGTGGCAGCACTATATATGTCTCAAGAAAAAAAAAAGTATTCAAATTACTAAAATACTGTCGGTGAGTCGTTAATCCCCCCCCTCCACCCCCCCCCCCAAAAAAAAATCTGTCCGACCGCGACATACCAAAGTCGTTATATCTTGTATGGCGTTCAGCATACATAAAGGCAGTTTCAGGACTAGTTGGTTCGGTGTCAGGATAACGTGACCTGGTGTGTATTCTGAAAAGAAAAATGAAGACAATTAATTTTTGTAGAAAGATGTTCAGAGTATATATATCTTTATTTCCTCCAAAATTCTGAAAATTACAACTATAATATATACATATAAAAGAAACATGAACAATGAGAAGAAAACAAAAACATACATACAAAGAAAAAAGAAAAAACAAACAAACAAGCAGACAACATGAATAAGTCATTGAAAAAATAAGATATAGTGCAAATAATTAGTTTATCAAACAACTCACTTATCATTTTTTTTATATTATGAAAACCCTATGTCTGCAAGGATTTCACAACAACATTCAAACATCAATGTTTTATGTAAACTCTTAAAACTTCACAGTGATCCTTCTTATGTCCAGGAAACTAAGTGTAAATTTAAGTATAAAATAAATTTTAATAGATAAAAAAGAAGTAAATAAAATATAACGGATGCCACAGACTTAATAAAGATGCTTTCATTTTCAGCTTCTTTTCATAGCGGCCGTTTCAGTGTACAGCAATGTACACGTGTAAACTGATACGGTCACTCACCCGAAAATAAACGGGAATTAAGATGTTCCGCAATGCTACTGATGAAACATTTATCTTATCTCTAATCGGAAGCTCATACAATTGCTTATTACTTGATTACGTCCAACAAACGAGAAGTCTGGCTTCACAAATTTCCGTTCCAGTTCATGTTTAAAGCAGAACCTTCGCGAATCTCTTACTGGAGAATAAACAGCAAACAATAATCTAGTTTACATATACTCATAATTTGTTCATATAAAGGTATAAACCAATACAGTAGTAAAGCACATGACTGCGGAAATGAAGGGTTATCGGTTCGAACCTAGTTCGGATCAAGGACTGATCCAGTCCAGAGACAATCGAGGGTGATAAGTTGAAAAAACTTGATTTCCAATCAACTTAAAATAAATGTATAAACTATTTCTTTTCAGATATTCGGAACAAGCTTGCGATTTTGTTTAGTAAATGTCATCAACATACACGTCTATATCATATCTAATATGCTGTCCCATGATTTGATTTAACATGAATGTTTCTTATACAAACGCATGTCGTAATTAATTTGAAACATTTAATTTCGCGTCGATATATATCTTTATTTCCTCCTATATCGGAGAGCAATTACAGATACAAAGACAACAACATACACATAAGATACAGCAGTGACAAGTGTGACATACATTTACAACAAACATGTACATTTTAAACAACAAAACACTACTGTGAACAGAGACGGAGAGAAAAAAGAAAATAATAACAAAACAAAGTGCTAAAGAGAAAGGAGGAGGAACAAAACGAATAAAGATGTTATATGAATGTTTGTTGCTCATTTTACCAAGTGTGAGTGTGTCATTATGGCGATGCATTTGAAATTTGTCGGATATACACTGCTGTATATGGTAATGTCGCCCCTTGTACTATCGGCACCAACAAGTTCCCGAAGACAAAGCTTGGACGGTAACACTCTTGTCTTGCTCGGAACCAAAGTGAAGAACCCGCTTCTTAAATTTGTCGGTCTTGCACTCCTTAACAATCATGACGAGCTTCTCTGTAAACTACGTCCGTGCGGGGATTGGTCGGAATGCTCCACGTGTTCGGCCGCCAGGTCGTGTATGTTTGGTGTTCGAAAAAGGACCAGGGAATGTGGTGGTACCAGGGGCCCTTTTCAAACAAACATCCCCGAGATGACACAATTGGAGACCAGCCTCTGTGAGAACATTTGTCCCCCGTCTTATACTCACACTGAGGACGGATATTGTTTGAGATATGTCCACAAGGCTGTATCTCCGGTCGAGGCTGAAAACACGTGTAAGTCTGACGGTGGCTTCTTGATCAATATAAATTCTCAGAAAAAGTTGGATAGTGTTGCAAAAATGCTGGAGCATCTGCCGAAAGATACATGGATTTGGGTAGACGGGAAGAGGTCAAGCAACATTAGTCCGTGGGTGTTTAGTTATGAAGAGGACAAACAGGGATTTACAAACTGGGCATCTCACGACCCGGACAACAAGAATAATGACATGTGTTTGATATTTATAAATTCCTACCGAAGTGAGATTTGGAGGAGGTACGACATTGAATGTAGTAATACATACACTTTTTTGTGGGAAATTATATGTTAGGTTTTGACGGTATATGGGAAGATTTAATTAAATGACAGGTAGAATCTTAATTGCAGATAAGGAAAAAACATTAGAATAATAATATACCATAAATGTGGTTGTCTTATACAGAAAATAGTCCATATCAGTAAAAAAACATTTATTTCTACCTATTCATTCTAGAAAAATCTTTGAAATAATCAAAGCGCTGGAAGACTGCGAAGTGATAAAAAACACAAGGGATGAGCTATAAAACATATACTTCAGGCCGTTTATTGATAAACGATACACTACCAGCAATCTTTTCTTCAGTGTATGTTAAAAACAATCTTCATAAATGTCTGATACTAGAGAGAAAATGCAATGTGTCAACAGGGCCAATATCAGGGTGTAATAATCTGATTTTTGAAAGGCCATAACTCTACAACTATTATTCCAATATCTGTCAAAATTGAACTTGGTAGTTTCATGTCTCTAGTGAATGTTAACCTTCAAAACCGTATAATATATTTTAAGACATTTGATGAAAAAGGTTCGGAATTTGTATCGACCATACAATATTGAAATGCTCGAAAACCGGAAAATGATGATGTACATACACATTCATCCTAATTCACATCTCCTATGGAAATTTTGAGAACCTCTGTGCAGAATTGATAACTGTAGAGCACAAATAAATGTTGGTAGCAGACGTCTTCTCCTGTGTCAAATATATAAATGTTTCTTTGTATATGGGACACAAGTAGCTTTGCTTAATAATAAGCCGTCAAAAAAAACGGAAAAGAAACTTCATTTTAAACGTTACTGTCTCTTACATGCCCATTTGAACTATTTAATTATATTTCATCAATAAGTTTATACAGTTTCTGTGAAGGTGTTTTTTTGTGTTGTTGTTTTTTTCGTATGCGATGTTGGTAAACCTGTACACTACTTTATTGAGCAAATATATTTTAAACATTGTTACCATGACTATTGTTTCGTTTTGGAATAACACCATCTTAATCTTGTTACAGACGACTTCTATAATATGTTGTGTATCTTAATTTGTTTTCAAGCTTATTACGTTAAATCACTTGGGAATTGTAAATACTGCTATAATCACCGTGATCATATTCCGTATATCTAAGTGTTGAACAACGTAACTATTAAATGTGAACGTCAAATCAGATTTCTTGTTATTTTCACCCCGAAGGAATAGAAAGAGTCAATCATATACATTATACGTGAAAAGTTGTCATCATTTTATACCGTGACATGTTTTTGCATGATTAAGTAAAATAATGATAAACTATCCAATATAAACATTAAAGTACACGACGTACAAACCAATATAATGACAAAACATTGGTGTTCATATTTTGTTTTAATTATTCATCAAATCTCGAAGCGACCAATGAAATGGTTTTGACAACAGCAAGAACTAAATAGAAAATAACCAGCTTGCGATCTGGGATCGAATCCACATGCTCCACCGGAATGCCTAAATTTCATATAAATCGACCAGAGTGACCCAATCCAGCCTTTTAGGCAAATAACGATATCATAATATAATTAATTAGTAAATACTACTCTACTAATCTTATCAAGCGAGGCGACGTGTATTATCGCAGCGTCACGTATGCCTTATATGGTTTGTATAGAATGAGACGTTTATCACATTTATATTCTGTTGATGACTTCAGATATATGTATATGAGCATACTATTTATGTTTTTGGTTACCTGAGCGTGGTTAGTAATTCTCCGTCTCATGAATGCTCTCTTGTATTCAGTCCGTTATTCGTTATTGTCATACTATATGTTATATACATTGTAACCTCTTGTTCCGTCGCTAATCCGAAATTTGCAAAGATACGGGTTAATTTATTATTAAAATAATCAAATAAAGATAACTTGAGCTAAACACAAAACGATTTCTCTAGGATTGCGGAAAGCCATAATAACAATCAACTTGTTTTTATCATGTTTGCGGAAACGTAATTTGTAACACGGCCTAGGTAGGTTTCTGTAGAAAAGTACCCATGTTTAAACTGGATACCGCACACTTTTTAGGGGGTTGAGTTTCCACGTCCATGCATTGACTGATGGAAAACCATGCAGGTATCAAGATAACCGCACAGTAATGGCGGACACTTGGTTTATCAAATATCTACCAGAGATGTGAATACCTAACCCATTACATATTTTCTATATTAAACCATGAAATATTAAAATGAAGTAGACATTAGTTGTGTGGCCGTACTACATGTTTTGTTAGGTCATTTTAAACTGTCATAATCAGAAAATTTTGCCTCGTAGTAGAAAAATGGTAAAGTAATGTTCATCTTTTTCTTCACCCATTTTAATAGGATATAGCGCATTCGAAGCACAAAATTGTGTCATAGGTCCTAATGATTTTTTGTTTGATGTAAAGTATTTCAAGTATTGTGAAAAAACTTCAAAGCACACCACTAATAATGTTCTCCAAATATTAGAAAATGACCGGTATGGTTTCACTGAATTAACCTTTTGAACAAGAAAAGATTCATCGTACTGGTCCGAGGTCAAACGAGAAACTATTTCAGTACATCTTTTTCAATTAAAATTTTCGCAACTGTACAGAAGGCGCCGAAACGAGAAGGTTTGTTTGGAAAGAGTTATTTGATTGGTAAAGATAATTTTTCCTTTCACTGATTGCTCATCGTCACGGGGTTTCTCTTTAATAGCTTCAACGCTCTATATTTGGGATCATCTGCATAAAAACGCCACGAGACCGTAATACCGCCTCCTTACTATATTTGGCCATGTTACAAGCCATGTTATTGCACTGGCTTCACTCGTGATCTTGATTAACCCGTCCACATACATTCGTGCGCACGCATGCGCGCACTCATGTATAGTGTGCAGGTTAATCAAGCTCAACTCGTGAAAGCCATACAATATATTTATTGATATAACAGCAGAAACAAATGCGTCCAATGCCCTACATATCACAGATGCTATGTGGATACAACATCCGATATAACAGCAGAAACAAATGCGTCCAATGCCCTACATATCACAGTTGCTGTGGGGATACAACATCCGATATAACAGCAGGAATAAATGCTTCCAATGCACTACATATCACAGATGCTATGTGCATACAACATCCGATATAACAGCAGAAACAAATGCGTCCAATGCACTACATATCACAGATGCTATGTGGATACAACATCCGATATAACAGCAGAAACAAATGTGTCCAATGCACAACATATCACAGTGACTGTGTGGATACAACATCCGATATAACAGGAGGAACAAATACGTCCAATTCACTACATATCACAGTGGCTGTGTCGTTACAACATCCGATATAACATCAGAAACAAATGCGTCCAATGTACTACATATCACAGTGACTGTGTGGATACAACATCCGATATAACAGCAGAAACAAATGCGTCCAATACACTACATATCACAGTGACTGTGTGGATACAACATCCGATATAACAGCAGAAAGAAATGCGTCCAGTGCACTACATATCACAGTTACTGGGATAAACACCGGAAATGATATCATTTTGTCATCTTCTGGTTCAGTCTTCATGATTACGACGGCAGATCTACACAAAATATAAATCGAACTTAACCATTAATTGCATTGTAAACAAAAAGTATCCCTTGCCAAATATTTCAATAAAGGTTAACGATGTGCTATCTGTCTGTGTAAAGGCAATCGTGACTGAGTGGTCTTAGTCTCGGTCTTACAAATACGCAGCACCTCACTGTTGTGGGTTTGAGTCCCAGCAGTGTCACTCAAATCATGTCGGGAACTCTTCCCGCTGGTTTACGGAAAGTGGATCTAACTTGGTATCTCTGCGTACCCGGGGTCTTTCTCCACCTTGGATTACCTGGACGTCGCTATATATGACTGAAATTGTGTCGAAGCGGCATATCTGTCTGTCTGGGTTTCTGCTCGCGTACCTACCTTTTCATATATTTGTATTTTAAACAAATTATTTTAAAGCCAATCTTGTCTTGAGCACCAGAATATGTCTAAATTGGGCCAAATGTATAAGATATCAGTGTGGGAATCTAAGTGGCTGTTTAGTACAGGTTGTTGCTCATACAGGTTCATCTGTAGTCGAAATGGGAAACTTATGGGTGTAAATGTTATGACATTGTATTAACCGTATTTTATTGCATACATTTTTTCCTGGATAACATAATTTGAGAAAAATGTATAATCAATTACACGGAATTATATTACCTATGGAAAATATACATTTTTATGTGAATATAAAAAAATGAATATGATTTATAAGAAAACGCATGGTATAAAGATGCATTTAATGATTACGCACCAACTTTTGTGAAAAATGTAAACTTTACCCATATAAAAATTGAGAAAGTCATTTTTTTATATTCATACGATCTCCCTGCGTCCAGGAACTCGATTTGACACGAACTTAACCCGAACAAGACTCGTTCTGTTCGACCAACCTGCGACATAGCATCAATCTCTCAGCGATCTATGCGCGCAAGCGCGCGACCTTGCCCGACCAACATTCAATCACGGCCGACGAAGACTCACTCTCGGCCGATCTAGCTACGTATGAGTTGCAAGGTACCTTCAATCAATATTTGATTTGAATACGATCTAAACGTTCTAGTCTCGATATGCACACGCAATGCTCGATCTTTTCTCGACTGAGCTACGCGAAAATTAGTCAATACTGCCCGGATTTGCTCGACACCCAATGCGAGCGTAAAAGAATCCCCGCGATCAGTGGCCGACCAGTTTTTGACCAGCCTCCGAAGGGACAACATGGACGCAATGGCTCTGCATAATTCCATGATTTTATAGCACTATGCGGTGAAACTGCAGCAATACTCCCTTGTGAAGCTAAACATACTAAAGATATAGAGCAAGAAGTTTACCATACAGAAATATTGGGTTTGACCGCCAGAGGGAACATAATGGTCAGAACTCCCTTACAAAAGAACTTGGACAAGGAGATGAAGCTATCAACCGGACCGATCTTAGTATCCCCCCCCCTAGTGTAGGCTCCAGTGTTATGAAGATGGACACTTATTAAAGGTCAATCTTTATTGTTGAATCTTAAACGCATCCAATCCAATCCAATCGTGCCCATGTGAAGAATATGGAGTTTTATGGGGTTGGGGAAGGCCTGGGACAAGTCGCGCGAGAGTAGATCGCAAAAGAGCGAAACTGAATCGCATAAATCGAGCGAGTGTCGGGGAAAGGTCGTGCAATCAGTTCTCGCTCGAGAAGACTGAGTCTCGCTCATCCTCGTTCTAGCCTCGATTGTCCTTCGACCAATGCGTCCTCTCTTCGACCTTGTCCGCTCTTTCGACGCTCTCTGTGCAACATTTAGGTCGAGACTTAGTTTTTTGACATGACAAAAACCGAGCTGCGATATTTTTTCCGGGGAGACTATTCCTCAACCATGGAAGACCAAGGCGTGTCCAACCCTCGGTCAACCGTCGACTACGTGCGACCTGCGGCGACCAAGCTACGCTCTGAGATCCCATCTCAGACTTCCGGGAAGAATTTTCGGTGAAATGGCCCTATACGATTTCCATTGTTTGACATTTTAAAAGCTTATACATATGTATTGTTTAGTTATATGCATGGCTTTGATGGAATTGATCGCTGTTAGGGTTTGAAAACCTTAAATAAAGATTATTTTTATAAAATCATTACAATCACTCCTACGTTTGTTACAGTTATTGTTATGTCTAATAGATCTACAACTACAAATGAGCCTTCTTGTTAGCCACAACTTTCCAGTATAAATGCGATACTCACATTCACATCCCTGACGATTCAATTTTTGTTTTGCTACATTACCGACCTATTTTATTTACCTCCCTTATTTCAGTTAAAAAAATGTTAATAGTGGTCCAGTTTTATAGTAGGTAATGCAATGTCGTTTATAATTTCTTCATTACAATGTGTTTATACACAATATCTTGTAAAAGAAAATAACAGCAAATCATCGAAACTTAATCTGATTTATTTGTAAACACTGATAGGATGTACATTTTTATAACAGGTATACTTTGTGTCTAGAAACAAGGGAAGTAAATGGTACAAACCCGCGATAGAATAAACCAAAGACAAAAGTTGGCAGAGGATACGTAAATTTCCATTTTTTTCAGTACATCCACACCAATATTGTAAAAGTGGACACATTTGACGATGAAAGTTCCATTAGTATTCCAAACCTATGACATATCAAATGGTGTATAAGAAAGGTTAAAAACTTTGATACATTTTTTAACATTCAATAAAAGTGAAATCCATTTCACAGTCGCCCCCCCCCCCCACACACACACACTTAAAATCAAGGCCGAAACTGAAATTTCTCTTCATTTCTAACCAAATTGCCACTGAAAATCTTTACCCTTGTATTTCTTGTTTATACCATGCATACCCCAAAAATGAGCAAAAATCACAATGCCAGCTGTATTTAGAAATTTTGAAAGTATTACCTGTCACGCCAGCCAAAATGCACTGTCAATATAAACATTCAATATCTAGTCCTCTTAGGGAGCTCTTCAATCTGGCAAGATCTAGCATACACAAATATTCGTAAATTCCCAACATTTTTCTATGTATCCATTAATAAAAAAACTGCAGAGAAATCAATGTAATGAAATTTTCAATCTTAAAAAAATGGCATTCAATTTTCAGCTTATGAAATACATGGTAATACAAAGGGGCGAAATTCGCATTCGTCTGACAAATAAACTAAAAGTGATGCAAGTGTATTCCGCAGTTAAGTGCTACTAATAGATAAAAAAATTTATACAAAGATTCGTTATTTTTGTCTAGTTGTATAATGATTTTTATGGTATTTTTGTCCTATTCCTTGGTCCCTTTAAAACGAATTTACACAGTAATAGTGTGGATATAACTATTACTTAAATAATTATTCTTAATAATATTTTATTCACTTGATATACCGCCCGATATCTGAAAGAACTGGTAAACCGATTGTGAAAATGCAAAAAAAAAAAAAAAAAAAAAAGTTTTTAAATTCTAAAACAACAACAACAAAAAAAAAACATTCATGTTTGTCAGTAGTTGTAGAATGGATTGTGTCTGGGCCACCCCCCCCCCCCCCCTCCTCCAAACCCAGACACAATCCATTCTACAACTACTATTTGTGATAAAAAATAAAAAAATCACACTAATATAAAATTTAAAAAAACACATGTGTAAATTTTTAAAAAAAACAACAATGAAAAATTTGTGTTTTTTCCTGAATCCCCTTTTACATTTATATAAAAATCCTCACTCTGAATATGGAGGAGGGTTTTCTAACGTATTATAAAAATTCAATATTATACAGTTTTTATATTTTTGGATATTATCTCCATTGCCTCTTTTCTCCCCTGTTCTATTAATTTTTGCCTTTCTTCTTCTGAATAGTATTTTGGAACCGCAGAGTTTTTTGTTAATTGTTTAAGCTCATTATATTTTTCTAATTCATCTAATATAAGTTTAAATTCTTGTTCAGATATCTCTCCATCTGTTAAAGCTTTAGAGATTAAATTTTTTATACTATTTAATTTACTGTTAGCAATAGTTTTAATATTATCATGTTTTTTAATTTTATTCATAAATTTAAGCCTAACAATTTTTATAGAGGCTCCAACTCCTCCACATACAAGAGCGGCAATTTCTAACGGAAATAGAATAGGAACAATTAAACCAATAGTTCCTATAATTATACTAGTAGACATTAAAGCTGTGTCTACTCCATCTGTTATATTTATTCCTCTTTTATATTTTTTATATAATGCTTTACGAGTATCTCTCTCATTAATTAATGTTTTCTCAATCTCTGAGATTTTTTGCAATCTATAATTTTGACTTGGTTCCTGGAGTTCGCTACGAATGAAATTCGGCTGCGTAGCACTACGGATAAAGTGCTCCGCAGCTGTTCCATAGTCTGGACTAGATTCACTATTTAAATCGGGGTATAAATTTGGGGCTGTTGGTTGCTTCATTTTTAAATATATTATTTGAATTCAAACAATAACGAGGCAACAGTATTAACTACAGTTCCATTATCTACTAGACTAACAAAATTAATAACACTTCCAGCCTCAACTAAAAAAGGGGGTTCAAAATTATCATGGTTTGCTGGTGTTGTATGCAAAGTAATATTACACCCACTTAAAAGCTCTCCATCCACCAACACACCAACTCGCACTTCACCACTTGTCCTTTTACTCGACAGACCAATACCAGTAATATAACCACGCCTCATCACAACATAACCAACATCTTTTTGTCTGCCGGCATTTCCAAATGAAAACACCTTACCTTTAAATAAAGAACCTTTTATTTCAGCACTTATTGTAATGTTTTTTAAGGATTCCTCTATTCTTTTTACCACATGGTCTAATCTTGTTAAAATGTTAAATAATTCATTGTCAAAATTTGACTTTAAATTATTAAATAATTCACTGTCAAAATTTGACTTTAAATTATTAAAATATGAAGTTATCTTACTCTCATCTAGTATATACTTTTTAAAACCGAATATACTCATTTTTTACGGATAAAATCCGGCTGTGAAACATTATAGAATAATTATAGAATTTCTAACACACAACTAATTGGCAATCCATTGTTGTTTATCTTCTGACCGTTCTCATCACAAACGCTTATACTTAGTTCTGAAATATCACCATGTGCCAATTGTTTATATTCTGGATTACTAAAATGCGTATGAACAATATCACCAAATGATTTATTCTAAATAGAAACAACGCTAATGATATTACTAGGTGCACCATCAAAGAAATTGTAAGAGCTATTTATCTGTTCAAGATGAGCATATAGTTGTTTATAAGGTGCAAAATCTACAGCTTTGTCTCCATGGTGTGTTTCATTAACAGTAAATCTTTCCTTATTTCCAAACCCTAATATCTGTCTTAAACCTTTACTTATTTTCAATTCATTGGGAGTAATTAAAGAAGCAATACCATTTGTTTCATCTACAGATAATGTAATAATATTACTTTGAAATATACCTGCTATTTGTTGGAAACTATAATTACCATTTGTAATCTTAATATTTCTCTTAATATTCTTAATGGGGAATAGCGTGATATATTCATCAACCAAATTATACCAACCTATAGTATAAGTAAAACTCTTCAATCCAATTCTCTTATTACCACATTTGTTATCTATATATTGTTGTAGGTTTATATGTTTATCAATATTGGAAATTATATGATACATTTTTTACTGATAAAAAATGATTCCACAAGCTTTTAAATATAATGAGGATATTTTATATAACCCACATGTTAGATATAGTGAAAAGAATATTAACATTATAAACCAAAAAATAATAATTTCATCAGATGGAAAAAGTTTTAATGCAGATTTCCCTAATATATTTGAAAAATATTTATTACCTAAAGTTACATCAGAAGAAATAGTAGAAAAGTGGGAAAGTGATTGGATGTTATTTTGGCAGAATCAATTAAACTTTGCTATTTGGTGTTCAACTACAGGTTGTGGAGTTGATATAAAAAATCATATAGAGTCCAAAGGATTAACGGGTTCTTTATTCTTATTCCATATTTATTATCAAACAAGAAGAATATTAAAAGAATTATCTATTCCTCTTCCACAAGATAAAAATTGGAATGCTTTTAATAATAGTTATAACAGAGAAGCTTATGAAAGAATTTGTAGTGAGTTTAATATAGATCCCAATACAGATTGGAGACATAAAGAAGGTCTTGGAATTGTATATACAACAAGTCATACAGCTTGGGAAAGAATAGATTTTAGAAGAGATAATTCTTCACAACATATAAAAAGCAGCACTTCTAAAAATTTAGATTTATCAAAAATGACATTTGGTCCTGAAGTACCTGGAGGAAGACATTGTGGTATTTCAAAATGTGAATATCTCCCACCTAAAAAAGTTCATATTGATTATCTCCAACAACCAGATGAATTTAAAAACATGTGGACAACTTTTATTCTTGATGATTCAAAAGGTTTTACAAGAGCAGGAGTTGAAAGAATTAATGAGTCTATAAGAACATATTGTTGGGCTATTCTTAGAGCACAATCTCAAACTAGAACAAGTATTTTAGGAACAGGAAAGGCATTTGATACTCAAAAACAATTTTTAGTTAACATTGAAAATGTTATAACCAGTCCTATAGATTTACCTAGTCAAATATCAAATTATGAAAACACATTAAAATATGCAAGAAGTAAAGTTGATTATGTTTATGGAATAGGATTATATATGTCTCCTAGTGATATGGAATTACAAATTGATACAATCCAAGATTATAATAATGAAATTGTAGTTGCAGAAGAAGAAAAAATTCAAACACTTGGAATAAATAATGAAATAAATAGTCAACCTGTTCCTAAAAAGAAAAATGTTGAACTCAGTGGTACACCAACAAAGAAATCTTTACCAGAACCAGTTTCACAGCTGGAAAATGCTTCGCAGCTGGAACAAAGTTCCATTAATGTTTCACAGCCTGTCCGTAAGAAATCTCCCACCAGACAAAGTCCATCAACAGAACATGAAGATGATAAAACAGCAATTATAACAGGAAGTATTGCAATAGGTCTTTTAGCTTTATTTATTTACGAATATGTTCTCTAACGAACTTTGTTCGGCTGCGGAGCACTAATGAACTTTGTTCAGCTATGGAACAGCTATGGAACAGCTGTGAAACACAGTGAAACACAGTGAAACATTAATGAACTTTGTTCTGAGCACTAACAGCTGTATATATCATTCCAACAACTACAATTAATAAAGCCCATAAATTATTTCCAAACCATGCAACAACATTTCCTGTTGTTTTTAATAACCATCCTACAATAGCTCCAATAATTCCGGGTAATGCCTCTACAGCTTTTCCTGCAAGTTTTAATAATAGTTTAGCAATATTTGATAATTGTTTTTTTATCCAATCTCTTACATCTCCTCCTTTCCCAGGAGGTTTAGGTGTTACAGTTCCACCACCCTCAGGAATAAAAGTTTCAACAATAACACCAATAATCATTCCAAAAGCAGTTAAAATACTAACAATTGTTATCCCTTGTTCTCTAAATAAAGTTTTTATTCTTTCTGCTAATGTTGTATCTTCATTTAATATTTTATTTTATTGTCTCTTTTATTCTATTTATCTGACCACGTAATTTATCTCTATTAATCTCAATTACTTCTAATCTTGAAGTTCTCTCTATCTCTAAATCTCTTATTCGATTACTTATTCTTTCTATTTGGAATTCATCATTATCTTCCTTAGCTCTTTCTAATTTATTTTTTTCTCTTGCTAAGTCTTTATTTGTTTCATTTAATTTAGCTAATTCATTTGCAATCTCTTCTTTTACAGTAGTCATCGCTTTGAGGATACCATCCATTTCTCTCTTTTCTATAATTGTCTGAGTTTCTTGTTCGTTCTATAGTATTAATAACTTCTTTTACCCTAGTTTCAGCCTCTTCAGTTGTATTAGGTAAATTAGTCATTTCCGTAGTACTAAGGTTATTTTCTATAACATTAATCTTATTTCGTTCCTCAATTAATTTAGCAAGCTCTTTTCTACCATGCCTAACCCTTGTAGAATAAGATTGAAAATCAGCTACTTTTAAAACCCTTTGAACAAAATCAATATGATATTTCCTCTGAAGTGTGTTAAATGAATAATATTCTATTTCATTAGAATCGTTTGTTTTGTAATATGTTAAAGGGTATTCTTTATTACCATCTGAAACATATAACACAGGTCTGTTGAATTTATCTTTTTTTAATAAGGTATTGATTTCCCTCATAGGTTCTTGGTTTCTTTCATAAAACAAATTCGTCATATTTTTCAGTAATTTGGTTTCTCTTTCTTTATCAATATTATCATAAACATTATTAATAGAAGTATGTAACAGCTGCGTAGCACTACTTTGTTCATCATTATCATCTATAAAAGAAGTTTCCTCATAATCATTATAATCATCTTCATTATAATCATCTCTATTATAATCATCAAGTTCAAAATCATATCCTCCTTTTGCCATTTTAAACATTAAAAA
This sequence comes from Solen grandis, assembly GCA_021229015.1. NCBI lineage: Eukaryota > Metazoa > Mollusca > Bivalvia > Adapedonta > Solenidae > Solen > Solen grandis. Next base: position 35,213,669 of record CM037795.1, on the reverse strand, counting down.
AATGTTCCATAGCTGGAACTTTGTTCCATTTTTCCCTCTAAAAAATGTCGGCTTACGGAGAAAAACTAAACCCATACAGAAGAATAAGAGAGCCTAGAGGAATTAGAGGTATTCGTCAAAGTGTTGTAATAAGCAATAATCCTTCAACTATTGATCAAAATGAACACTTGTTAGTAAGATTTCCTAATCTAAGTGGTAATGATGTTATTGTTCCTGGAACAACAAGATTAGCATTTAAAATTGAAATCAAAAGTGATAGTGATGCAAATGCAACAATATATCCAAATATAGGAAGATCAATAATTAAAAAAACAACAATAAAAATATCAGGAAATGAAGTAATATCAATTGATGATAGTGATATATTTCATTGTTATACAGATTTATGGAAGTCTCCTACAGAACGTGAAAATATGGCGTACCAAGGAATTGGTAAAATAAACATGTTAAGACATAGAGTTGGAGCTGGTAATGCTTCCCAAGATACACAAGATGAAGCCATTGCAAAGGCATATGGAAATAGATTTTGTATTCCTTTAGATTTTGAATTATTAGAATCACATGTGCCTTTTTATCAAGCGGGTAGGGTATAGGAGATAGACTTGAATATGAACTTACATTTAATGATTATAATAAAGTAGTTAGATCTAGTGATAATAATGCTTATTATGTTATTAAGAATATTTGTTTAGAATTTGAAAGTGTTTCTGATGTTATTTGAAGATCCGGATAGAACATCAACAGAACATTATTTTAATCCTAAAATAATAAAAGTAGAAATGACAATAGAAGGAGTTCCAAATCAACTATACAGTCAAGGAATGAGAGCTTATCAACAGTGGGATGAGATAAAAAAATTCTTTGCTTTTAATTCAAAAGAGGATAAAGAAATTAGTAAGATAATAAAAAAAATAAATTTAACCTATACAACATTAGAAAAATATCTAACAAACAGTTATGCATTATGGTTAGATTTACGTTCAACAGATGATAACTCTCTACATGGTTCAGGGAGAAGAATTGAAAATGCATCAGAAGGTATAACTATACAAATAACGAAAGAAGCAGGATCGGATGAGACAATAAATGTTTATCTATTTGTTATACAAGATGCACAAATTAATTTTGAAGATGGAAGATTTAAAGAAATTAAGTATTAGTGTTTCACAGCTGTTCCATAGTAGAATAAAATTCCAGCTGTTACATAAAGAAATAAACATTTATTTTTTTAAATATTTTAAATTCATATTTACTAAAAGTAAACATATTTAATTTTTATTTCTATTAAATAACTTACTATAAATTTTACCAATAATAATACCTCCCATAAACCAAAAAGCATAAGTCTCTAAACGTACTAATCTTTCATTAGCTAATTCAGTACTAGAAACAATCTTCTGTATATATCTTTCTTTCTTCTCTTCAACTAATTTCTTATTTATTTCATCTCTATATTTATTTTCTAAAACTGAGTTCAATTTTTTTAAAAGTTCTTTTGATTTTGATAAATCATTACTTATTCTATATGTGTGTTGTAAATCTGAGTTCATTTTTTTTACACCTTCTTCTGCTTCTGAAATTAAATTACGTATAGATTCTTCTTCTGGATAATATTCATAATCATCTACGGGACGGTTGTGGACTTTGTCCAGCTGCGGAGCATTGTGTAACACTTCTATATTTTTTAAATTTTTTTCTTCTTCCATTTTATAAAATTTAAAAATGGATTTTCCAAAATATCCACATTCTGCAATTATATGTGGACAAACAGGATGTGGAAAAACTGAATTTGTTTTAGATCTTTTAGAAAAAGAATATATAGGTGTATTTAAATATATTATTATACTATGTCCAAATATTCAATGGAATAAAGCATATAAAAATAGGGAATGGATCTCTGATGTTAAAAAACCAAAAACAAAGAATTTAATAATTGTTAATCCTATTGTTAATGGAGAAGAAAAACTACAAGATTTATTAAGAGTATTTTTTAAAAAATATGCAGGATATCCTACTCTTTATATTATAGATGATTGTAGTGCTACAAAAGAGTTAACGAAGAAAAGAGATATGCTTTCTGAATTAGCTTTTTCAGGGAGACATGCTGAACAAAGTGTATGGGTTATCTCTCAAAGATATAATTCAGTTTTAAAAGATTTAAGGGAACAAACAAAATGGTTATGTATGTTTTATACTAAAGATAGAGATAGTTTTGAAAACTGTTTAAGAGAGAATGATGTTATCCCTACATTAGAAGAAAGACAAAGGATAAAAGAAGAATTGAAAAAAAAGAAACATAGTAAATTAATTTTAAGAACTGATCAACCTACAAATTATTGTGTGGTTGATTAATATGTTTACCTTAAGGTAAACATAGTAATGCTAAAGTAATGCTTATATTTACCTTAAGGTAAACATAGTAATGCTAAAGTAATGCTTAAGGTATACATAGTAATACTAAAGTAATGCTTAAATAATGCTTATATATACCTTAAGTTATACATAATAATGCTTAAAAAATGCTAACAATCCTCTATCAAACAACATCGGTGATAACAAATATTATAGTCTTATCAATATTGCTCTGCAGCTGTTCCATAGTTGGATATGGAATATTTAAAATAAATTTACTTATAAGTAAACTTAAAAAATTAATATATAAAATGGACGCCGAAGAAATTCTAAAGGATAAATTAGAAACACAAAATCCACAGAATAATGCTATGCAGCTGTTACATATACATAATGACAATGAAAAAAGAGAAAGACTTTTAGCTCTTGTTTCTGGAGGAATGAGTAAACAATATTTAGGAAAAGAATTATCAGTTTTAGATATTGAAAAATTACCAAATGAAGAAATTATTAAATTATATATTCGATATGAAGCTAGATTAGGAGCAAGTATGACTAAGACATTAGGTAATTCTTTTATTAATTTATATGTTATGGGTGTATCAAAATATTTTAATGTTGTTAATCCACCAAAACTAATACAAGATTTAGAAGAAGATCCATTTATCAATCATGCTTTAAATAACGCTTGTTGTGAATTGTATTATAGAGTTGGAATGTATCTTGCTCCTTTTACTACTATGATAACAACTGCTAGTCATATTGATTTTACTACACCAGTTGAAAATACACCAGTTGAAAATACACCAGTTGAAAATACACCAGTTGAAAAAAGTGAAAATATCACTAATAAAAATGAATGAAGAAACCCCTGAAGGCTACACTAGTTCCGAAGTTAAAATAAAAATAAAAAATCCAAAACGAGTATCTGCTGGTAAGAAAGGTGCAGAAGCAAAAAAAATAAAAGCTGAATTAAAAAGAAAAGAAATGGAAGCAATGAAGAAAGAAAACATTCAATTAAAATCTATTACGGATGAAAACCGGCTGCGTAGCACTACGGATGAAAACCGGCTACGTAGTATTACAAAAGAGGATAAAGAAGTTAAAGAAGTTCAACATAGTGTTTCACAATGCTCCGCAGCTGGACAAAGTCCACAACCGGACTATGGAACAGCTGCGGAGCACTTTGGCCGTGTAAATATATACAAAAATTATATACCTTTATGTTTAGTCGGAGTTTTTGGATTAGGATTATATATATATAATTCTAAACAAGTAAACCCCATGCAACCTAAGAAAGAAATTAAACCACAAGAAAAAGTTGAACCACAAGAAAAAGTTGAATATGATCTATTTAATCTTTAATGTTTCACAACTGAACAAAGTTCATTAGTGTTTCACAAATTTGTTTTCTAAAAAATGGCAGATAAAAATCAAATTATTAATACAGCTTATCATGCAGGAGTAGTTTCTGTTTTAACAATTGGTTATGCAGAAATAATTAAAAAGGTTTTAAGAAAACCTGCTCCTAAAGTAGATTTAAATTTTAGTGATGTTTCAATGTTAACTCTTGATATTCTTCTAGCTACTTATACAAGAGATATGTTGGTTAAACAAGGTATTATTCCTGCTGATATTATGAAATGATCCCTTTAAAATGGGAAGTGCAATAGCGAGGATGATTGGAGGAGCAGCAACGAATGCATTAGCCTTTTCAGGTAGTAATTATTTGTTTTCTCATATGGGTAGCAATAGTGATGAAGAGAAAAAAAGACATGATAAGGCGATGGAACAATTACAATCTGCACGTGATGAATGGAGTAAAGAAAGATTAGAAAGACAAGATTTTTTAAATGAACGATTACAAAAAGAACAACATGCTAAACAAGCTATTGAAGATGATGAATCAATGAAAGAATATTATTATGCAACTGGTGGTGATAAAACTGATAATGTTTCACAGCCGGACTTTATCCGTAAAGAGCCAACATTAAGTGATTTTTATACTCCTTCTGAAGATCAAAAAAATAGAGAGATTGTATTTATTATTGGTGGAATGGCATTAACTGGATTTGTTGCATGGAAATTACGTAAATGGTAAAGTATCTATTCCATTGTCACATATATATCTTTTATCATCAAATGGAGACATACTTATTTTATTTACTTCATTAATATACATTTCATGTTTATCAGAGTTTAGTGTATACATCTTATTCATTTGTTCTGTTTTATTAAATAAACAGTTTTTATAATCATCAAACTTTATATCTTTTTTAATTGTTGTTGTTCCTATTCCTTTTAATTTCTTTATTTCCTTTTTTAACCGGTCACTTATAGTAAAAGAATAAGCTTTACTTCTTAAGAAAACTATTTCATTCATAATTTTTCCATTTAGTTCATCTTTAAATTTTCCAATTACTTTTTTATTTTTTTGTGAATGAAGTGTATGCTCTTTAGGATAATCAGATGTATCTAGATATTCATTTTTTATTTTTTCTAAATCTTTATAAATATCTTTTGTTGTTATTGATAAGAAAATACTATAGTAAAATTTTTTTCCCATAATTTATTAACAACATCATAATAAAAGTTATACATTAATTGTTTTGAATAATCTAATATAGCTTGTCCTAAATAAATAGGTTTATTAAATGTAATAGAAGTAACATTATTTACAATTGCAACAAGGTTATCACTGAATATAACTGAATCTTTAAAATTAGGTTTATTTATATATTTTCTTACTTCTTCTCTATTAGTAAGTAGTTTAATCTCATTTCTTCCTCTTATATTTTCTAAAGTCTTTCCATAGAAACTATTATTCATTAATTTCCAAAGATCCTTTTCAAAGTCAGATGTTGATTTTGTTCTTTGTTCAGTATTAAAATCAATATATTTTTTTAACCAATCACTTTCTTCAAATGAAATTGTTCTATGAACCTTAGTAACTTTCATTCCTAATTTTATATACTCTTTTAAAATTGAATGATGTACAATATATTTCTTTTTATCTTTTAAAGTAAGAAATAATTTTTCTTCTTTACCTAATGGTTTATCTCCTAATAAATTTAATTGATAATTAGATAATTGTTCTTTCTTTACACACATCTTCTCAGGAGCTAAAGGATATTTATATGTTTTCTTTTTACACTCTTCACTATACTCTAAATCACATTCTACTATACAACCACTACGGACAGAGTCCGGCTGCGTAGCACTACGGATTTCATCCGGCTGTATAACACTACAACTACCTTCTGAAATATTTAAATAATAATTAGGATCTTCTTCCCATTTAAAATCTTTAGTAGGTAATTTCTGAGACATTGCCCAACCATAAAGATTATTAGCGTCTAAGTATAATAAGTATTTTTCTTCAAAGAACTTATTTAAATCTCCTCCATTCTTTAATATTTCTAACGCTTCCTCTTTTTCATATTCATCTATAATTCTATTTCCATTACCATGATAGTTAGGAGTGTATTTATTAAAAGCTTTTACATGTCTAGGACCTAATACCCCAGAGAAACCACCTCTTATACCTTTCTCAAACATTTGCAGCATATCTATATCAGTTAATAATTCTAATTCAATACCAGTAAATTTTAAACCACATTGCCAAGTTAATCCAGGAGCAGAATAACAATAACAAGGGTCTATATTGTGGTGTTTTAAGAAGAAACTTCTAAATTTTTCAAACGCATCAGCTAAGATCAAAACATCTGTTTTAAGATATAATTCATGATAATCCTGTAAAGTTTTACAATTATGATACTCCCAAACTTCTTTTGCATATGAATAATCATCTTCAGATAATCCTTCTTGTTTAAGTGTTGAATAAAATTCTTTAATATCTGGTAATTGTGTTTCATTTAATTTTTCAATAGAATCAATATATTCATATGGATAGAATCCTTTTTGTTTTAAAAATTTAGTGTCTTTAATTTCACTTTCTAAAATAGGAAATTCATCTATTGATTTAGCTATATCTGATAACCCTTTACTCATAAATCTATAAGAATCTAAGAATCTTAATTTTTTATAATATGATCCATAATCTATAGAAATATATTCTTCTGAACTTTTTGAAAGAAGTTTTACTTTATTATATTTATCTTCATATTTCATTAGTTCTTCAATTAAAAAGTAGAAATCATAATTAGAACCATTATGAAATAATACAGGTATTAATTTTGTTACTTTACCTTCTTTTGTATTACATGATTGACATGCTGCTCCTCTATATTCCCCCGAAAGATGATTATGTTCTCTTACTTTACGGATAACATTATTATTATCACAACATTCAAATACTTTTTCACAAATATAACATTTAGTTGCTTCTTGAAATTCATCTTCTTCCTCTTTACTAAGTATTAATTCTTTCTTTTCATTCTCATAGATCTTATAATTTATTTTTTTAAATATACTTATTATTTTTTCTACATATTTTTCTATTGCATCATTTCCAACATAAGAAAAGTATTGTGATTTAAATATATTTGGATAATCAGATTTAACATATATTCCATAACTATTTACTTCTTGTTTAAATAATTTATTTGTATAAGATTCATTAGGATTTGGTTGAGTAGTATATAATGGAATATTATTTGATTCAAAATCACAATATATAATAAATGGTAATTTATTTTTAAACTGGTAATTCTTAAATTTAAGAATATTCTTTCCTATCTCAGGCATTACAGATTTACAATATTCAGTATAATAACATATTTCTTTATGTTTTTCTAATGTTGTTTCTCTTTGAAATCCTTGTAAACAATTTATGTAAATTGTTTATGATTATTCTTATAACGAAAACTATCTAAATTTTTAATTAAACAATAATGGGTATTTTCATTACTTTCAATGTATAAGAGATCAATTACACGGAACGGCTGTGTAACACTATTTTCACTTTCAATGTTTGAAACATAAACTGGATATAAAGATTGTTTATTAGATTGATCTTCTAATGCAAAAACATTTATAGATATATTATTTTGTCTCTCTACTTTTGGAATATCTTTTATAGATACAGGATATTCAATTCCTTTCATATTAAGTTTATTTTCATATGGTTTATAATTAGATACTCTTTGTTTGTGTGTATTAGCAGGGAATAACTTTGATAGTATTGCCCAGAGAAAACATTTATCATCTTTATTTTGAACATTAATAATATTACTTGATTTAAATTGAAGAGGTATATAAGATGAAGCTTTCTGATAATCATATTTATATTGTTTTACTTCTACACTTTTAATATTTCTAAAAACAAAACCAGATCCTCTTTCTTGAAATTTATCTACCCAAGCTTCAAATTTATCTATCAAACTATTATAGAATGTAGACATATTATTTTGTGTTTGAATAACTTGAACAGGATGAGAGTAATGACTTTCTATTATATCAAGAGCTAAAGGGGTTAAAAATTCACTTGTTATTATTATTTTTATTTTCAAAGGAAAGTGATTAATAACTTTTTTATCTTTTAATAAGTTTATATATTTAGTTATATCTTCTTCATCTATATTATTAATATTAGTTTCAGTAATAAGATCTTTAAAATTTCTTGGTCTCATTTTAATAGAAATAAATTTTAATTATGATAATTTTTCATATAATCAGGGTTTCTAACTATAAACTCTTGATACGCTTTTTTATACTTTACTTTGTTGTTTTGATAATGTTTTTGTTGATTAGGCTTAAGACATTGTTTACATGCAGATTTAATACCAAATCTTCTTCCTGTTTGTTTGTAATATTCACTTAGTAGTTTGTATTCTTTACATTTTGTACAAACTTTTCGATCTGACATTTTTTAAGAAAACAATTTTAAGCTATTTAAAAATGGATCACCTAAAAATATATTGTTTACGTTGTAAAAAGAATACTGAAAATAATTCAGTAGAACAAGTAACAACAACCAACAATAGACAAATGTTAAAAGGTAAATGTTCTGAGTGTGGATCTAAGAAAAATAGATTTATAGGAACAAATGGTTTCACCAAAGGGGATAAATTAGCTGATGAATTACATCATAGAGTTATAAAGAAATTTCCTAAAAGACGTGTTTTTGTTGATTCAATAGATAAAATATGGGCTGTTGATTTGGTAGATATGCAACAATATTCAAAACAAAATAAACACTATAAATATTTATTAGCAGTTATAGATGTTTTTAGTAAATATGGTTGGTTAATTCCATTGAAAAATAAAACAGGAATAACAGTAAGTGAAGCATTTAAAACATTATTTGAAGAAAGAAAACCAATTTTTATTTGGTCAGATAAAGGATCTGAATTTTATAATCGACAAGTAAAAGAATTGTTAAAAGATAATAACATAAAATTATATTCAACTTAGAATGAAGAAAAATCTAGTGTAGTAGAACGTTGGATAGGAACTATGAAACAACATATGTTTAAATATTTTACTGCTCATGAAACTACTAAATATTATGATGTATTAGATCAATTAGTTAAAGATTATAATAATACAATTCATTCTTCAATTAAAATGACACCTGTTGAAGCAAGTAAATCAGAAAATACATTAACAGTGTATGAAAATTTATATCCAGAAGAAGAAAAGAAAATTAAGAAACCTAAATTCAAAGTTGGAGATAGAGTAAGAATAACAAAAAAGAAAGGTAAATTTGAAAAGGGTTATACTACTCGTTGGACTAGAGAAATATTTGTAATTGAAGAAGTTTTAAATACAAATCCCATTACTTATAAAATAAAAGATTTAAAAGGTGAAGACATTACAGGTAGTTTTTATGAACAAGAATTACAAATAACTGAGTTCTAGATTTATAAATAGAATATCCAAAAATATAAAAACTGTATAATATTGAATTTTTATAATACGTTAGAAAACCCTCCTCCATATTCAGAGTGAGGATTTTTATATAAATGTAAAAGGGGATTCAGGAAAAAACACAAATTTTTCATTGTTTTTTTTTTTAAAAATTTACACATGTGTTTTTTTTAATTTTATATTAGTGTGATTTTTTTGATTTTTTATCACAAATAGTAGTTGTAGAATGGATTGTGTCTGGGTTTGGAGGAGTGGGGGGGGGGGGGGGGGTGGCCCAGACACTATCCATTCTACAACTACTTTTGTCCCCTCATCGACAGATCGGGTCACACTGATTTTTAGTTTGTCTGTCTGCCTTTTTGTTACAAAACTTTAACCTTAGAAATAACAAGGAAGTCCTTCCTCCTAGAGCCTCAACAGGTGGATGCATGCACCTTTATTAGGTCTATCCGCCAGGTGACCTTGACCTCCTTCAAATGACCTTGACCCCAAGGTCTAAGGTCCCTGCGGGGCATTGCATTTATTTGAACGTAGCGCTCGTTGTTACTTAAAATAATCCATGATGTAAGCTAATTATGCCCAGTTTTGTATAACATTATACATAGATGACATAAAGGCTAGCGAGGATCGTCCCTTCTGTGCGATAATAATGTAAATGACTTAGAGCACTTTTGTTTTCTTAGAAAATAATTCTATTAACATGAACATATGTTAGTTTGTTGGTTTTAACGTCCCACCGACAATATTTCAGTCATTTAGAGACTGTCGCCTTAAGACAGATGTAATGCTGTCACTCTGCAGTATCTCACCGTAGACACCCAGTCACACTATTTTGACACTGGGCAAACCAGTCCTGGAAATACCTTTATATGCTGAGTGTCAAGCAAGGGATCTCTACCGGGCCTTTTCTTTCTTTTACGACGTTGATATGTCGCGGCCGAGAAACGAACCAATGGCCGTTCGATTCCAGGGCGGACGATCTAACCATACGGAAACCGGGACAAGACTATATGCTTATACTTAAATACTCATAAATAAATAAGATCAATCTATGCAAGAAAAGGAAAATACTTTAAAAAAATATTGCGACCGTACAAACATAAACGCTTGAGCATTATTTTCACTTTTATTTGTCATATATACTGTCCTAAATCAATTGTAAGGACCTTGTCTTGACTACTCTCGGATTTAAACAATCATTATTTCATTTGAAATAGCCGCCGTATGCAACCAGTTCTGAAGTTGTCTTAGGACCATATACTATGTTCTCCACGTGCACCTTACGCTTGAGATGATCATCGTGGGCTTTCGAATGGGTTTGGAACACAACTCCATGCAGTAGTAATTTCAGAACAAGAGCACCGGTTCTTTTCTCACAATATCGCGATGACGCCGAGAATATATGAGATTTCATACACACGCTTATTTAAGATGCTTATCTTTGGGTTTACCGACATATGTATCCCTGTCAGTCAAGTATAGCATTAATTAAAAAAGACAGATATTGGTAATGCAGAAGGTGTATATTTTAATTTCATTCAAACATGCATGTGCACGTCCTTTTATCAAATAAGGGGCGTCCGTGACAGAGGGTAAAATCACGCTTACTCCGACCCTCACCGCCTGGATACGAGTCCCGGCAGGGTCATTCGGAATTTTTTAGAAATCCCTCCAGCTGGCTTGCGGTATATGCCTACCCAGATGCCTCCGTGCATTTGGGGTCTTCCTCCACCTATAAGTAGCTGGACGTCGCTATATGACTGAAATACTGTCGCAGCGACGGTAAACTCAAAACCTTAATCAGTCAATGCTTGGAATGCATATATGTTGATTTTTATAAAATATCTCCTGATTTGTGAAGGAGAGATCTTTTCGTTTTTAATTCATTTGTTTATTGTTATATATAGGGGCACAAGCCAGTTGTCGTCATTATTTTGTTATCATTATAAACTGTACCCTATTGTTTAAATGAGTACTCATTACGAAATCGCACACGATCTAGAAATGAAGTCAACATTTTGGTCCACGATTTTCGAACGAAATGAACACGTTTTGGGACCGGCACTCGACTTGAGTCCTACATGTTTTCATTGGTATTACCTGGCTCTAGCGAAATTCATTAAGTACAGTAAAATGCATGAGTTATTCACTGCATGGATATAAGAAATCTTCTGTTTTTTATTGACATATCAGAGACTTATAAATAGAGATTGGCAGCTTATCAGTTGCACATATCAATTTTCTAATGTCGTGCGCGGCAAACGAAACATAAGCGAGACCCGGGTGAGAATGGGAATCAAAAACATATTTATGAAAAGTTCGAATGGATGTTTAAAATAAAATAATATTGATTCGAGTATGGTTATTTCAATTACTTTAGACATAAACAAACGTCAGTGAGGTCTATTGACCACACGGAGAGACACAGAGAAGGTAGCTAATCAATCAGTAAACAATCATTCTACATGTTTGCCTTCGAAGATTGGTGTTTCTGACACCAGTCAAAAGAACAAGAATACCCTTACCGGCAGAAATTACGGGTTAATCATGCATGTACACAAGGCTATTATGTGTCTCGAAGTTTTTTCATACCGCGCTTATTCATATTGGACCAGTTATCTACCTGTCTTTCTTCTTTCTCTGTCTCTCTCTCTCTCTATCTCTCAATTTTAATTAAACTAAGAAAGTACTATATTCATGCATCCGTCCTTTTCTTTCCTTCATTTAAACTCACTTTTGCTAAAATTAGCTAAAACCATCTTTTATATGTCAAGTTAGTAGTTCAGTCATAAAGGGATTTTAAACACATGATACAGGCCCCAAACGGGCCCGGTCTTGTTGGGGAATGCGCGTAGGTGCTTTTTCCGACATAAAAATGCAATTACATCGAACATATAATTAGAAAGAAAATATATGTTTTCATTTACATGCAAATGTTTTAAAAGACAGACAAGTCTTTGTTGTTGTTGTTTTTTTCTCGTAGCATATGTGTCAATCACAGAAACATATACAAACAATTTTCACGTGAACCATGCAACGTTCACTTAGCTATAAACATAAAATATTCAAACCAAAACGAATCAAAATCTGACGCTTTCCTTTCCCGACGACAATCAACGTGAAATTAGATACAAAGGAGTTGAACTAGCACATATTTACTATATATTATTTTGGATCATGGCATTGTGAATTATGAAAGCCTCATAAACATATTTAGACAATCATTTGATTACTGATGTATTAGAGCACTGTAATAAGTCAGCAAACTTTGAAATACAAGGACGTCTATAGTAGTAAGAATTAATCTCATTTTTTTTCGAATAGTTTCATAAATTGGACAGACAAGCAACATGTGGATTTCATTCTCTATATCTGTACCGTGACAAAGATTACATACACACATGCGTCGTTCTTACCGGTTTTGGGCATATCTACCAGTTACTATACACAAACTATGTACTGAATCATGATCTAGATAAAGCGGATCTAAATTTCTTGGGCAAATACCAAGATAACCTTCAATATTAAAAGTTTATTTTAACTTTTTGTACAAAGTAGGTATAGTACTATTTTCCAGATCACTTTTCCATTGCTGTTTAAAAACATCGAGTACCCGCTCTTTAAAATATATACATGGACAGTGTTTAAGTTAACAGAAAAGGGGCATTTCCATATCAAAATATAGGTTGTACAATTCTGTTCATAGTTTCAATATCGTGCGATGCGGTATTACCTGTGATGGGCAGGACGGTATTCAGTACAATTAAAATGGGTTTTTGCTTCCGTTGGCGTATGTGCAAATTGGTATTGCAGTCGAATGTAAAACTTTGATTGTAATTATTGTCAGTGACCGATAATTTTCTATGTGATTAATTGGGGGTATCAAATACGTTTTTTTTGTGTTTGTTTTAAATAGATTCGCGTGTGAATGATTATATTTAATAAGTAATTTGTCAGTAGGTGTTTGTATTTTTATCATGTTTACACATGTAGGCCTTAGCCTACTTATCGCTTCACCATTCGGTCTGCAAAGCACATTTCATGTCTTATGTTCTCTATTGAGCTTAGAAGTATACATTGTTATTAAATTATATCATGATGGGTGGGATAAGTGATGCGTAATGTTTATCTTGTTAATATGCAGTCATAATGTGAAAAACGTTTGGTGTAGTTAATACAGTAAATAAGTGAAATGTGAACTGTCAAACTGTGCAGTGCTGTTGTTGTAATACAGTTAAATACCTATAAATAACCATATTTGCACCACCGTTTGTGGTATTACCTCAATTTGTATGAGCGTCGCTCAGTATTTTTTCCCTACAATGGGCCATGACTTCTATTCCAAATAATATATATATATATTTTAGAAATTCTTGGTTTATATATGTATAGTATGTTTTAATACTAGATTTTAAACATCCATTTTTGTGTTTGTTAATTTGTATTTGCTTCCTTTTGAATTTAAATCATAGACCACAGGACCCTGATATTCAGCTAAAAAAAACAACAAAAAAACAAAAAACCTTAAAACATTGAGTTTTATTCTTTTCTTGATAACAATTGCACTGTGTGACTATTCGTCTGTAGATGGGTATTGATAGACACAAATCAAATTTAATTCTTAGATAAGTGCCATCTGTGAGCGAGCTGCTTTAATTGCACGTTCTTGGTAGATACTAAGTAACCCTTTCCGGTGGTCAAAGTCCTGAGGTAAAAGATCCCCATCCTGGAGAAAGATCACTCCGCCGTGGCTGTAAACACAGGCGTACCTAGAGGACAGACAGAGACATATTTAAACCATGGCAGTCTGGCATGTTTTTCGGGGCATGCTCCCCGAGAAAATATTTCCCTTAGACATTGAGCACATTCTGAATAAAGAATAAAGAAAGACTATTAAGTAATGCCTTATATTTTTTTATGTAATTGAATGCGATGTGTAATTGCAGCGACGGTAAACTAAAAATAATAAATAAATCATTTATTAAATGAGGATATGCTTAATCATTCTAATGTAAAGGAAAAATATCTCTTCATTTATCATAATTGTCTTTGAGCCAAGTGTAGTCAACAGTACTTGACCTGATATGCATGAATTGCATTTTTATCAGTACAATGATAACATCTTAACTCTTATAGTGAACGGTATGAATTATCATTAATGAATTAGTCTTCCCTTAACCAGAGACTTACGGGACTAATTTTGACGTAAAGCATCATCGACGCCTTGCATGTTTTTGAAACACGACTTAAATAAAGCAAAGCCATTTCAGAATATGCATACATAATTTGCAAACAGTTGGTCTAAAATATTTCCTCAATGCATTGCTAAATAACCTCAGCTGTAGACCGTTTGGTTCAGAGATATCTAAAGTGTGTTCTAAAAAGTCCATTAAATAACTAATACAAAAATTTCAATAAGGGGACTTTTTTAAAACAGGCAATTCCTTTTTTTTAATCATTAAAGAGTTAATTGTTAGGGTCGCAAGATGCATAATTTTCAGAAAAGTTAGCTACTAACCCTTGTTAATGTTAATTTCAAAACAAACACCCATAAATCATCATAATCAAAACAAGAACAATGATAACAAAAAAAATCAGTTCAGAAAATTTTTTTGGGTGTTTTGTGGGGGGGGGGGCACAGGTTTTAAAGTACAAGTCCCTAAAATTTTATAATCTTCCCTTTAGTTTTTCCCTTGATAAGAATATTTCAGTAGCAAAGCGTTAAGTACCTGACTAGGGGATTTTTTTTTTTTCTTTTTTAGAAGGGAAAGCCTCTAAAGCAAAAGGCAGAAAACATAATTTCTACTTACAAACATAAATTTCCGCCTTTTTTCCATACATTCCCGGGTTTAAAAAAGTTCCACTGGTTTTTATAAGTCAACTTTGCAGTTTTAAGTTGGATATATTTCAAAGAAGCAAAGGTTTTAATTACAACCTCGAGAAATAAAACCCGTAAAAAGTTAATGGTTATTTTGTTTACTCAGTCCCTTCGTTCTGTTTTCTTTTGACAAAAACAATTACACATCAATGTTTTTTCATGCCCCACTTAGTCATATCGGACCAGTTAACTACCCCTTTCCCTTCCCCCCCCCCCCCCCCCCCCTCTTTTTCTTTCTTAAGTATAATCCCAAAATTTTAAAAAATTATTCTAATCATGCATCTCCCCGTTCTTTTCTTCAATTAAATTCACGTTAGCAAAAAACATTAAAAATTTGGGACAGTTATTTTTGTCATGTAAGATTTCCTCAAGCCCCACCGATTTGTCTGGTCCCTGGCCCATGACGGGGGGGGCGCTCCCAGTTTTAAATCTAGAGCGCGTTAT
>CM037795.1:35172438-35190182 GCA_021229015.1 Solen grandis | reverse complement strand
AAATTTCAAAAACATGTTTTTTCATGTCGCTCTTGACTTATTTTTTAGTCTAAATAATAAAATATTTGTTCCTTGATATATTCATACCTTATGTATTTGTTATGTTCAAAGTACTCACAATTAACATCTTTTAAATACAAAAAGAAGCGGTCAGGTCAATTACCGATTATTGTGTTTTATCGGACTCAATAGGTCCAAACTAAAAAATAATTCATAGGAGTAAATGGACAAAAGGTTTCAAGTTCTTGAAGAGGTCTTTCCAGTGATGTTTAATTTTGAAGATCGGACTTGATTTGGTCATTTTACGGCAGTCAAAAATTTTGATCCCTTTTTTGGAATAAACTGTAAATCATTTTTAATGCTTCAAATTGTGATTTATAAGAAATAGAATGTTTGACTAGTGCGACTGTATACTTGATTGAACTATTTTGCTGCATTGCTAGTACCTATAGTATAATTTAAAAAAATTTGTTCTCATTTGGCCGCTATGGGGCGCTTTGGCCTTGAAATCACTCTTTAATAAACTAAAAAATTGAAATCTGAATTATTAGGTGCATTTTTTTTTTTTTTTTTTTGCATCACTTCCTGGTGACAGCAATTTGAACCGACATCAACACTTCAATGTGATATTTCATTAGTTCGTAATAATAGTCGCGTGTCAGTGGCCATTATCGTTTGTCATTCTATACTCGTGTGTTGTCGTTTCAATTGGTTGGTATCGATTCCAATTCGTTTTGTCGCCATCCTAAAGTAACAACACATCTAACGCGGCACTAACTGAATTCGGTTAAAAAGGTTTTCAAGTTTGCGACTACATAACTTACAGTTAATACTCAAAAATTTTCTACTGGGTAAAAAGTCTGTTTAAACATTGCGACAAAATGTTTGAAATATCATTATTAGTACTATTTGACAAGCGAGTGAACAAAGAAATATGGTTTTCGAATTATGCAACTCGTGAACTGAATGAAATTGCTTTTGCGAAAACCGATGATATCGCGATAGCGATTCTAGTTTTTTTATTATTATTTTTCCGTCTCTTTTTTGTGAACGGCATATCAACAAGATAGGAAACAGTCACAGTTCTGATTTTTTTACCAGTTTTGTCCTAGGATCTGAATTTGATCCTAACGTCGAGAAAATTTTCATTTTTGTCTTAATTTTGCCGCTAGGGGGCGTTTTGTAAAAGTGACTAAGGGCTAATAACTCTGTTATTTTAAGTCCGATTGAAATGCGGTTTTTTGCATTGCATTCCTTGTCAATTACTTAATAAAATATGATAGTTTTCAAAAAGTTGCGTATATATAACTTTCGTGCTACAGGAGGTTGAATGTTCGAATCTCGAAAAAACTGTGAAATGAGGGTAGGTCTGCGAAAAATTTATCCACGTCTTTCAGGAATGAGATAGGAGAATTTTGTTTGTTGCATATGATTCGCAAGACATATACGCACAAAATATATAGTGTGGCGATTTTGAGAAATGCATGGTTTGTCCACAGTATGCGGTCAAACTTTACCAATATTTTCGAAAAGTCAACATTTTCAAAGCATGACTTTTAATGTTATTTGCAGCTCCTGACTTTATTTTTTATTCAATCTTCATCATTTTTTCACTGTTAATGCAGTTTTATAAAACAAATAAAATCATGGAAAAAAAATCAGCCATAATATGCAACGGTCAAGGTCATATACCAATTATTATTATTTTTATCGGCATAAAATACCTCAAAATCTAAAAATATTTTATAGAATGTATATGAACAAAAGTTTTAGTCTGTGAAGAGATCTTTTCATTGGTGTTTAGATTTTGAAGATCGGACTTCATTTGATCAAATGACCACAGTCCAAAGTTTGATCCTCTTATCAAACAATTGTATATCCATACGTTTCCTCTTTTTCGCTGCTCCTGACTTTATTTTTTGTTCAATCTTCATCATTATTTCACTGTTTATGCATTTTTATAAAACAAATAAATTCATAGAAAAAAATCAAGCATAATATGCAAAGGTCAAGGTCATATACCAATTATTATTATTTTTATCGGCATAAAATAGCTCCAAATCTAAAAATATTTTATAGAAAGTATATGAACAAAAGTTTTAGTTCTTTAAGAGCTCTTTCCAGTGATGTTTAGTTTTTGAAGATCGGACTTGATTTGGTCATTTAGCAGTCCAAAGTTGATCCTTTTTTGGAAAATTGTAATCAGTTTTTAGACGGCGATAAGCCGTCTTATGCTGAAATTCGAAATCAGGCCTTGCTAATTTGCATATTTTCCACAACATTTTTAACTGTACCTCTCCGCGCTTAGTGCGGATCCATGCAATGCGATTCTGCACTAACGAATACGAGTGGAATATGTTACACAGGCGTTTAAATCATAACCGTAACCGCTTTTAGTGTGTTACTGTTTGTTAACATCTTTTCTTTTGCTATTATTTTTCACTGGAAGCATCAATTTTAAGCGTGAAAAAAAATATCCGTGACATTTCTTAACCAGAACAGCAACTCATCTTACGTACATGAAGATCTACTCCTGTAAAAAGAAAAAGTAGTGCTCCGTATGTATGTAATTAACCTAAAGTAGTCCACAGAATATTTTGCATGATGGCGAGTAAGGTTCCTCCCATGGCATTTCTTAACTTTGAAATAGATAGGCAAACATTCTAGTATCTTAAATAATCAAATACCTGGTCAATTTCTACATAAACAAAACAACAGATAGAATCCGCTAGCACTAGAGAAAGAGAATGACCTACTTAGGTATGCAGCTCTTTATGAATGAAAGGTTCATGACCTTTACTCCGGATTATTATGTTACAAACAGAACTTCTGTAGCAACAGCGGATGGAGTTTTTGTCGTCATGTGACTGCTTCAATAATTTCAGAAAATCTGGGTTTAGAATGTTAATCCCGTCGCCGTCTCTCAGCGCATTGTGCGCTTTGATTATGCTTCAAATTGTGATATATAAGAAATAGAATGTTCGACTAGTGCGACTTGCGTACTTGATTGAACTATTTGCTGCATTGCTAGGTACCTAATGGAAAAATTGTAATCAATTTTGTTTCTCATTTTGCCGCTAGGGGGCGCTTAGCTTGAAAGCACTCTTTTACTTATAACTCAAAAAGTTAAAGCTTGATCCAAATGCGCTTTATTGCATTATGTTTCTTGTTGATAGCCTAATAAAATATGATAGTTTCTAGGTATGAGTGGCTGAAACTTTTTGAGCTAGCAACGGAAGGTTGAAAGTTCGAACCTCGCAAAAAACTGTGCAGATGAGGGTATGTGTACGAAAAACCTATCCGTTTTTGTTAGACATCAGATAGAAGAATTCTGTTTGCTGCAAATGATTTGCAAGACATATACGCACAAAATATATGGGGTAGCGAATTTAATAAATGCATGGTTTGTCCTCTAGAAACGGTCAAACTTCACTAAATTTTAGGAAAAATTAAAATTTCGGAAAGATGTTTTTTGTCGCTCCTGACTTTATTTTTAGTTCCTTCTTCATGATATTTTCACAAGTTATGTATTGTTATGTTTTAAAGGGCCTCACAATTAAAAAGTTAAAATGAAATTTCAAAGGTCAAGGTCATATTACGATAATTGTGTTTTTTATTCGGCTCCGAATAGCTCCAAAACAAAAAATATTTTATTGAAAGTATATAAACAAAAGTTTTAGTTCTTGAATAGCCCTTTCCAGTGATGTTTAGGTTTTGAAGATCGGACTTGATTTGGTCATATTACGGCAGTCCAAAGTTTGATCCTTTTTTTGGAATAATTGTAAATCAGTTTTTATGCTTCAAATTGTGATATATAAGGAATAGAATGTTCGACTAGTGCGACTTGTATGCTTCATTGAACCATTTGCTGAATTTCTAGGTACCTAATAGTAAAATTTTACTCAATTTTGTTTCTCATTTTGCTGCTAGGGGGCGCTTGGCTTGAAATCACCCTTTATTACTAAAATGATTAAAGTCTGATTTTTATGCAATTTTTTGCATTCTGTTCCTTGGTGACATCAATTTGAAACAACACTAAATATTTATGCGATATTTCATGAAAATGATAGTAATTCAATGCAACATTAGTTCGTTATAATGTTAAGTGGCATATCGCATTGTCGCGTGTCATTTTATACTGTTGTGTGTCGTTTGCAATTGTTGTTTATCGAGTACAATTGTCATATGTCATCCTCATAAAGCAACACACACATATAATGTTGCAGTACCCGAAGTCTGTAAAAAAAGTTTTCAAGTTTGCGACTACATTACAGACAGGTAATACTTAGAAGTATTCTTCTTGGTAAAAAGTCTGCTTAAACATTGCGACAAAAATGTTTGAAGGATCACTGTTTACAGTATTCAACAAGCCATTGAACGAAGAAATAAGTTTTTTGAATCATGCGTCTCATGAACTGAATGGAATTGCTTTCATGAAAACTGATGATATCGCGATTTCATAACTGACAGGTAATACTCAACAATACTCTCTTGGGTAAAAAGTCTGCTTAAACATTGCGACAGAAACGTTTGAAAAATCACTGTTAACAGTATCAACAAGCCATTTAACGAAGAAATGTTTTTCGAATCATGCGACTCGTGAACTGAATGGAATTGCTTTCATGAAAACCGATGATATCGCGACTACATAACTGACAGGTAATACTCAACAATACTCTCTTGGGTAAAAAGTCTTCTTAAACATTGCGACAAAAGTGTTTGAAAGATCGCTGTTAACATTATAAGCAAGCCATTTAACGAAGAAATATTTTTCGAATCATGCGACTCGTGAACTGAATGGAATTGCTTTTGCGAAAACCGATGATATCGCGATTGCGATTCTAGTTAGGTTTTCGCACCTCGCAGTGCGGAAACCTATTGTTCTTCTTCTGTTTTATTTTTTTTTTTATTATTTTTCTAACCTTTTTTTGTGAACGGCATATCACCATGATAGAAAAAAGTCACATGTATGAAAATTTTATCAGTTATTACCACGTATTTGAAAATGATCCTAACGTTGAGAAAATTTTCATTTATGTCTTACTTTTCCCGCCAGGGGGCGTTTTGCATGAAATTTATTAATGGCTAATAACTCACTTATTTGAGGTCCGATTCAAATGCGGTTTTTTGCATTCTGTTCCTTGTTGATAGCCAAATAAAATATGATAGGTTTCGAGGGTACGTGTCGCTGAAAGTATTTGACCTACAGAAGGTTGAAAGATCGAACCTCTCAAAAAACTGTGCAAATGAGGGTAGGTCTACGAAAAACCTATCCGTTTTTTTTAGAAATCAGATGGAAGAATTCCGTCTCCTGCATACCATTTGAAAGACGTATACACACAAAATATATGGGGTGGCGAATTTAAGAAATGCGTGGTTTGTCCACTAGAAACGGTCAAACTTCACTTAAATTTAGGAAAAATTATAATTCCAAAAACATGTTTTTTTTGTCGCTCCTGACTTTATGTTTTGTTTATTCGTCATGAAATTTTTACACGTTATGGTTTGTTAAGTTTGAAAGGGCCTCACAATTAAAAAGTTAACAAAACATTGAAAAGGTCAAGGTCATATTACGATAAGTGTGTTTTTATTCGGCCCGAAAGTGCTCCAAATCTAAAAACTATTTCATTGAGAGTATTGAACAAAAGTTTTAGTTCTAAATAGTTCTTTCGTATAATATTTAGTTTTTAAAGATCGGACTTGATCTGTTCATTTTACGGCAGTCCAAAGTTTGATCCTTTTTTGGAATAATTGTTAATCAGTTTTTATGCTTGAAATTGTGATATATAAGAAAAAGAATGTTCGCCTAGTGCGACTTATATACTTGTTTGAACTATTTGCTGTTTTTGTAATTTTGTTTCTCATTTTGCCGCTAGAGGGCGTTTTGCTTAAAATCACTCTTTTGCTTATAACTCAAAACGTTAAAGTCTGATTGAAATGCGGTTTTCAGCATTTTGTTCCTTGTTGACAGCACCAAAAATGTGATGGATTTCAAAGGATAGGGTATGGGAAAATATTTGCGCTAGAAGAGTTTGAATGTTCTAACATTGCAAAAAAAAAAGAAGAAAAAAATGTGCTAATTGGAGTAGGTCTTCAAAAAACCTTTTCGTTCTGTTTCATATTGAAAATTGTGGCTGAGTTGAAATAAAGTGTTCAAGTTGATTAGGTTAAAAGCGAAAACCGAGATACCGCTTGCGGTTCTAGTTTTTTATTATTTTTCTAACCTTTTTTTGTGAACGGCATATCACCATGATAGAAAATAGTCACATGTTTGAAATTTTAATCAGTTATTACCACGTATTTGAACTTGATTCTAACGTTGAGAAAATTTTTATTTATGTCTTACTTTTCCCGCCAGGGGGCGTTTTGCATGAAATTTATTAATGGCTAATAACTCACTTATTTGAGGTCCGATTCAAATGCGGTTTTTTGCATTCTGTTCCTTGTTGATAGCCAAATAAAATATGATAGGTTTCGAGGTACGTGTCGCTGAAAGTATTTGAGCTACAGAAGGTTGAAAGTTCGAACCTCGCAAAAAACTGTGCAAATGAGGGTAGGTCTACGAAAAACCTATCCATTTTTCTTAGAGATCAGATAGAAGAATTCTGTTTGCTGCAAATGATTTGCAAGACATATACGCACAAAATATATGGGTGGCGAATTTAAGAAATATATGGTTTGTCCTCTGCAAATGGTCAAACTTCACTAAATTTTAGGAAAAGTTAAAGTTTCAAAAACATGTTTTTTATCGCTTCTGACTTTATTTTTTGTTAATTCTTCATGATATTTTCACATGTAATGTATTGCTATGTTTGAAAGAGACTCACTATTAAAAATTTTAAAAATAATTGAAAAGGTCAAGGTCATGTTACGATTCTTGTGTTTTTATTCGGCCCCAAATAGCTCAAAAACTAAAAATATTTCATTGAGAGTATATGAACAAAAGTTTTAGTTCTTAAAGAGCTCTTTCTAGTGATGGTTAGTTTTCGAGGATCGGACTTGATTTGGTCATATTACGGCAGTCCAAAGTTTGATCCTTTTTTGGAATAATTGTAAATCAGTTTTTATGCTTCAAATTGTGATATATAAGAATTAGAATGTTCGACTAGTGCGACTTGCGTACTCGATTGAACTATTTGCTGCATTGCTAGGTACCTAATGGTAAAATTTTAATCAATTTTGTTTCTCATTTTGCCGCTAGGGGGCGCTTAGCTTGAAAGCACTCTTCTACTTATAACTCAAAAAGTTAAAGCCTGATCCAAATGCGGTTTATTGCATTATGTTTCTTGTTGATAGCCTAATAAAATATGATAGTTTCTAGGTATGAGTGGCTGAAACTTTTTGAGCTAGCAACGGAAGGTTGAAAGTTCGAACCTCGCAAAAAACTGTGCAGATGAGGGTATGTGTACGAAAAACCTATCCGTTTTTGTTAGACATCAGATAGAAGAATTCTGTTTGCTGCAAATGATTTGCAAGACATATACGCACAAAATATATGGGGTAGCGAATTTAATAAATGCATGGTTTGTCCTCTAGAAACGGTCAAACTTCACTAAATTTTAGGAAAAATTAAAATTTCGAAAAGATGTTTTTTGTCGCTCCTGACTTTATTTTTAGTTCATTCTTCATGATATTTTCACAAGTTATGTATTGTTATGTTTGAAAGGGCCTCACAATTAAAAAGTTAAAATGAAATTTCAAAGGTCAAGGTCATATTACGATAATTGTGTTTTTATTCGGCTCCAAATAGCTCCAAAACAAAAAATATTTTATTGAAAGTATATGAAGAAAAGTTTTAGTTCTTGAATAGCCCTTTCCAGTGATGTTTAGTTTTTGAAGATCGGACTTGATTTGGTCATTTTACGGCAGTCCAAAGTTTGATCCTATTTAGAACAATTGTTAATCAGTTTTTATGCTTCAAATTGTGATATATAAGGAATAGAATGTTCGACTAGTGCGACTTGTATGCTTCATTGAACCATTTGCTGCATTTCTAGGTACCTAATAGTAAAATTTTACTCAATTTTGTTTCTCATTTTGCTGCTAGGGGGCGCTTTTTCTAAAATAATTAAAGTCTGATTTTTATGCAATTTTTTGCATTCTGTTCCTTGGTGACATCAATTTGAAACAACACTAAAATATTTATGTTTAAAATGATAGTAATTCAATGCAACATTAGTTCGTTATAATGTTAAGTGGCATATCGCATTGTCGTGTGTCATTTTATACTGTTGTGTGTCGTTTGCAATTGTTGTTTATCGAGTACAATTGTCGTATGTCACCCTCATAAAGCAACACACACATATAATGTTTCAGTAACCGAAGTCTGTAAAAAAGTTTTCAAGTTAGCAACTACATTACAGACAGGTAATACTTAAAAGTATTCTTCTTGGTAAAAAGTCTGCTTAAACATTGCGACAAAAATGTTTGAAAGATCATTGTATTCAACAGTATTCAAAAAGCCATTGAACGAAGAAATATGTTTTTCGAAACATGTGACTCGTGAACTGAATGGAATTGCTTTTGCGAAAACCGATGATATCGCAATAGCGATTCTAGTTTTTAGGTTTTCGCATCGCTTGCGAAAACCTATTGTTCTTCTTTTTTTTTTCGCATCGCTTGCGAAAACCTATTGTTCTTCTTTGTTTTATTTTTTTAGGTTTTCGCATCGCTTGCATTTGTTTTTTTTTTTTTTTTAGGTTTTCGCATCGCGTGCGAAAACCTTTTTGTTCTTTCTTTTTTTTTTTTTTTTTTTTTTATTTTTTTCCCCTTTTTGTAACGGCATAGCTCCGAGGTGAGAAAAGCCACATCTATGAAACTTTTATCAGTAATAACCACGTATTTGAAGATGATCCTAACGTCGAGATAATTTTCATTTTTGTTTTGATTTTCCCGCCAGGGGGCGTTTTATATGAAAATGTTTAATAAGCAATATCTCCATTATTTGAGGTCCGATTCAAATGCGGTTTTTGCACAATGTTCCTTGTAAATAGCCCAATAAAATATGATAGGTTTCAAAAATTTGCGTATATAAAACTTTCGTGCTACAGGAGGTTGAAAGTTCGAATCTCGCAAAAACTGTGAAATAAGGGTAGGTCTACCAAAAACCTACCCATTTTATTCAGAGATGAGATAGGAGAATTTTGTTTGTTGCATATGATCTGCAAGACATATACGCACAAAATATATGGGGTGGCGAATTCGGGAAATGCATGGTTTGTCCACAGTATGCGGTCAAACTTAACCAATATTTTCGAAAAATCAACATTTTAAAAGCATGACTTTTAAGGTTATTTGCAGCTCCTGACTTTATTTTTTGTTCAATCTTCATCATTATTTCACTGTTTATGCATTTTTATAAAACAAATAAATTCAAAGAAAAAAAATCAAACATTAGATGCAAAGGTCAAGGTCATATACCAATTATTATTATTTATATCGGCATAAAATAGCTCCAAATCTAAAAATATTTTATAGAAAGTATATGAACAAAAGTTTTAGTTTGTGAGGAGGTCTTTCCATAAATGTTTAGTTTTTGAAGATCGGACTTCATTTGATCAAATGACCACAGTCCAAAGTTTGATCCTCTTATCGAACAATTGTATATCCATATGTTTTCTCTTTTTTGCTGCTCCTGACTTTATTGTTTGTTCAATCTTCATCATTATTTCACTGTTTATGCTTTTTTGTCAAACAAATAAAATCATAGAAAAAAACAAGCATAATATGCAAAGGTCAAGGTCATATACCAATTATTATTATTTTTATCGGCATAAAATAGCTCCAAATCTAAAAATATTTTATAGAAAGTATATGAACAAAAGGTTTAGACTGTGAAGAGATCTTTTCATTGGTGTTTAGTTTTTGAAGATCGGACTTCATTTGATCAAATGACCACAGTCCAAATTTTGATCCTTTTATCAAACAATTGTAAATCCGTATGTTTCCTCTTTTTTGCAGCTCCTGACTTTATTTTTGTTCAATCTTCATCATTTTTTCACTGTTTATGCATTTAAATAATACAAACAAACTCATAGTAAATAACGATGAAAATATGCAAAGGTCAAGGTCATAATACCGATTATTGTTATTTTTATCGGCACAAAATAGCTTCAAATCTAAAAATATTTTAAAGAAGGTATATGAACAAATGTTTTAGTTTGTGAAGAGATCTTTCCATTGGTGTTTAGTTTTTGAAGATCGGACTTCATTTGATCAAATTACTACAGTCGAAAGTTTGATCCTTTTATGAAACAAGTGTAAATCCATATGTTGCTTCTTTTTTGCAGCTCCTGACTTTATTTTTGTTCAATCTTCATCATTTTTTCACTGTTTATGCATTTAAATAATACAAATAAACTCATAGTAAATAACGATGAAAATATGCAAAGGTCAAGGTCATAATGCCGATTATTTTTATCGGCACAAAATAGTTCTCAATCTAGAAATATTTTAAAGAAGGTATATGAACAAAAGTTCTAGTTCGTGAAGAGATCGTTCTAATGATGTTTAGTTTTTGAAGATCGGACTTCATTTGATCAATTAACAAAAATATTCGAATAAAGTTAATATCAATCAATTATGTCTGCAGTTGAAACCAGTACTCTTACTAGTCAAGTTAAAAGCGAAAACCAAGATGCCGGTTTGCGGTTCTACGGCATAGCTCCGAGGTGAGAAAAGCCACATCTATGAAACTTTTATCAGTAATAACCACGTACTTGAAGATGATCCTAACGTCGAGATAATTTTCATTTTTGTTTTGATTTTCCCGCCAGGGGGCGTTTTATATGAAAATATTTAATAAGCAATATCTCCATTATTTGAGGTCCGATTCAAATGCGGTTTTTGCACAATGTTCCTTGTAAATAGCCCAATAAAATATGATAGGTTTCAAAAATTTGCGTATATAAAACTTTCGTGCTACAGGAGGTTGAAAGTTCGAATCTCGCAAAAACTGTGAAATAAGGGTAGGTCTACCAAAAACCTACCCATTTTATTCAGAGATGAGATAGGAGAATTTTGTTTGTTGCATATGATCTGCAAGACATATACGCACAAAATATATGGGGTGGCGAATTCGGGAAATGCATGGTTTGTCCACAGTATGCGGTCAAACTTAACCAATATTTTCGAAAAATCAACATTTTAAAAGCATGACTTTTAAGGTTATTTGCAGCTCCTGACTTTATTTTTTGTTCAATCTTCATCATTATTTCACTGTTTATGCTTTTTTATAAAACAAATAAAATCATAGAAAAAAAACAAGCATAATATGCAAAGGTCAAGGTCATATACCAATTATTATTATTTATATCGGCATAAAATAGCTCCAAATCTAAAAATATTTTATAGAAAGTATATGAACAAAAGTTTTAGTTTGTGAGGAGATCTTTCCATTAATGTTTAGTTTTTGAAGACCGGACTTCATTTGTTCAAATGACAACAGTCCAAAGTTTGATCCTCTTATCAAACAATTGTATATCCATATGTTTTCTCTTTTTTGCTGCTCCTGACTTTATTTTTTGTTCAATCTTCATCATTATTTCACTGTTTATGCATTTTTATAAAACAAATAAAATCATAGAAAAAAAAACAAGCATAATATGCAAAGGTCAAGGTCATATACCAATTATTATTATTATTATCGGCATAAAATAGCTCCAAATCTAAAAATATTTTATAGAAAGTATATGAACAAATGTTTGAGTTTGTGAAGAGATCTTTCCATTGGTGTTTAGTTTTTGAAGATCGGACTTCATTTGATCAAATTACCACAGTCCAAAATTTGATCCTTTTATCAAACAATTGTAAATCCATATGTTGCTTCTTTTTTGCAGCTCCTGACTTTATTTTTGTTCAATCTTCATCATTTTTTCACTGTTTATGCATTTAAATAATACAAATAAACTCATAGTAAATAACGATGAAAATATGCAAAGGTCAAGGTCATAATACCGATTATTTTTATCGGCACAAAATAGTTCTCAATCTAGAAATAATTTATAGAAAGTATATGAACAAAAGTTCTAGTTCGTGAAGAGATCGTTCTAATGATGTTTAGTTTTTGAAGATCGGACTTAATTTGATCAATTAACAAAAATATTCGAATAAAGTTAATATCAATCAATTATGTCTGCAGTTGAAACCAGTACTCTTACTAGTCAAGTTAAAGCGAAAACCAAGATGCCGCTTTGCGGTTCTAGTTTTTTTTTTTTATTTTTCTTCCCCTTTTTGTGAACGGCATAGCTCCGAGGTGAGAAAAGCCACATCTATGAAACTTTTATCAGTAATAACCACGTATTTGAAGATGATCCTAACGTCGAGATAATTTTCATTTTTGTTTTGATTTTCCCGCCAGGGGGCGTTTTATATGAAAATGTTTAATAAGCAATATCTCCATTATTTGAGGTCCGATTCAAATGCGGTTTTTGCACAATGTTCCTTGTAAATAGCCCAATAAAATA
Organism: Solen grandis; assembly: GCA_021229015.1. Lineage (NCBI taxonomy): Eukaryota > Metazoa > Mollusca > Bivalvia > Adapedonta > Solenidae > Solen > Solen grandis. Next base: position 35,177,718 of record CM037795.1, on the reverse strand, counting down.
TGATAGGTTTCAAAAATTTGCGTATATAAAACTTTCGTGCTACAGGAGGTTGAAAGTTCGAATCTCGCAAAAACTGTGAAATAAGGGTAGGTCTACCAAAAACCTACCCATTTTATTCAGAGATGAGATAGGAGAATTTTGTTTGTTGCATATGATCTGCAAGACATATACGCACAAAATATATGGGGTGGCGAATTCGGGAAATGCATGGTTTGTCCACAGTATGCGGTCAAACTTAACCAATATTTTCGAAAAATCAACATTTTAAAAGCATGACTTTTAAGGTTATTTGCAGCTCCTGACTTTATTTTTTGTTCAATCTTCATCATTATTTCACTGTTTATGCATTTTTATAAAACAAATAAATTCATAGAAAAAAAATCAAGCATAATATGCAAAGGTCAAGGTCATATACCAATTATTATTATTTATATCGGCATAAAATAGCTCCAAATCTAAAAATATTTTATAGAAAGTATATGAACAAAAGTTTTAGTTTTCGAGGAGATCTTTCCATTAATGTTTAGTTTTTGAAGATCGGACTTCATTTGATCAAATGACCACAGTCCAAAGTTTGATCCTCTTATCAAACAATTGTATATCCATATGTTTTCTCTTTTTTGCTGCTCCTGACTTTATTTTTTGTTCAATATTCATCATTATATCATTGTTTATGCATTTTTATAAAACAAATAAAATCATAGAAAAAAACAAGCATAATATGCAAAGGTCAAGGTCATATACCAATTATTATTATTTATATCGGCATAAAATAGCTCCAAATCTAAAAATATTTTATAGAAAGTATATGAACAAAAGTTTTAGTTTGTGAGGAGATCTTTCCATTAATGTTTAGTTTTTGAAGACCGGACTTCATTTGTTCAAATGACAACAGTCCAAAGTTTGATCCTCTTATCAAACAATTGTATATCCATATGTTTTCTCTTTTTTGCTGCTCCTGACTTATTTTTTGTTCAATTTTCATCATTATTTCACTGTTTATGCATTTTTATAAAACAAAAATTCATAGAAAAAAAAACACATAATATGCAAAGGTCAAGGTCATATACCAATTATTATTATTTATATCGGCATAAAATAGCTCCAAATCTAAAAATATTTTATAGAAAGTATATGAACAAAAGTTTTAGGTTTCGAGGAGATCTTTCCATTAATGTTTAGTTTTTGAAGATCGGACTTCATTTGATTAAATGACCACAGTCCAAAGTTTGATCCTCCTATCAAACAATTGTATATCCATATGTTTTCTCTTTTTTGCTGCTCCTGACTTTATTTTTTGTTCAATCTTCATCATTATTTCACTGTTTATGCATTTTTATAAAACAAATAAAATCATAGAAAAAAAAAGGTCAAGGTCATTTTATTATTTATATGGAAAAAAAAAAAAATATTTTATAGAAAGTATATGAACAAAGGTTTTAGTTTGTGAGGAGATCTTTCCATTAATGTTTAGTTTTTGAAGACCGGACTTCATTTGTTCAAATGACAACAGTCCAAAGTTTGATCCTCTTATCAAACAATTGTATATCCATATGTTTTCTCTTTTTTGCTGCTCCTGACTTTATTTTTTGTTCAATCTTCATCATTATTTCACTGTTTATGCATTTTTATCAAACAAATAAAATCATAGAAAAAAAACAAGCATAATATGCAAAGGTCAAGGTCATATACCAATTATTATTATTTTTATCGGCATAAAATAGCTCCAAATCTAAAAATATTTTATAGAAAGTATATGAACAAAAGTTTTAGTCTGTGAAGAGATCTTTCCATTGGTGTTTAGATTTTGAAGATCGGACTTCATTTGATCAAATTACCACAGTCCAAAGTTTGATCCTTTTATCAAACAATTGTAAATCCATATGTTGCTTCTTTTTTGCAGCTCCTGACTTTATTTTTGTTCAATCTTCATCATTTTTTCACTGTTTATGCATTTAAATAATACAAATAAACTCATAGTAAATAACGATGAAAATATGCAAAGGTCAAGGTCATAATACCGATTAATTTTATCGGCACAAAATAGTTCTCAATCTAGAAATATTTTATAGAAAGTATATGAACAAAAGTTCTAGTTCGTGAAGAGATCGTTCTAATGATGTTTAGTTTTTGAAGATCGGACTTAATTTGATCAATTAACAAAAATATTCGAATAAAGTTAATATCAATCAATTATGTCTGCAGTTGAAACCAGTACTCTTACTAGTCAAGTTAAAGCGAAAACCAAGATGCCGCTTTGCGGTTCTAGTTTTTTTTTATTTTTAGGTTTTCGCATCGCTGTGCGAAAACCTATTGTTCTCGTTCTGTTTCTTTTTTTTTTTTTTTTTTTTTTTTTTTTTTTCTTCCCCTTTTTGTGAACGGCATAGCTCCGAGGTGAGAAAAGCCACATCTATGAAACTTTTATCAGTAATAACCACGTATTTGACGATGATCCTAACGTCGAGATAATTTTCATTTTTGTTTTGATTTTCCCGCCAGGGGGCGTTTTATATGAAAATGTTTAATAAGCAATATCTCCATTATTTGAGGTCCGATTCAAATGCGGTTTTTGCACAATGTTCCTTGTAAATAGCCCAATAAAATATGATAGGTTTCAAAAATTTGCGTATATAAAACTTTCGTGCTACAGGAGGTTGAAAGTTCGAATCTCGCAAAAACTGTGAAATAAGGGTAGGTCTACCAAAAACCTACCCATTTTATTCAGAGATGAGATAGGAGAATTTTGTTTGTTGCATATGATCTGCAAGACATATACGCACAAAATATATGGGGTGGCGAATTCGGGAAATGCATGGTTTGTCCACAGTATGCGGTCAAACTTAACCAATATTTTCGAAAAATCAACATTTTAAAAGCATGACTTTTAAGGTTATTTGCAGCTCCTGACTTTATTTTTTGTTCAATATTCATCATTATATCACTGTTTATGCATTTTTATAAAACAAATAAAATCATAGAAAAAAAACAAGCATAATATGCAAAGGTCAAGGTCATATACCAATTATTATTATTTATATCGGCATAAAATAGCTCCAAATCTAAAAATATTTTATAGAAAGTATATGAACAAAAGTTTTAGTTTGTGAGGAGATCTTTCCATTAATGTTTAGTTTTTGAAGACCGGACTTCATTTGTTCAAATGACAACAGTCCAAAGTTTGATCCTCTTATCAAACAATTGTATATCCATATGTTTTCTCTTTTTTGCTGCTCCTGACTTTATTTTTTGTTCAATCTTCATCATTATTTCACTATTATGCATTTTTATAAAACAAATAAATTCATAGAAAAAAACAACAACATAATATGCAAAGGTCAAGGTCATATACCAATTATTATTATTTATATCGGCATAAAATAGCTCCAAATCTAAAAATATTTTATAGAAAGTATATGAACAAAAGTTTTAGGTTTCGAGGAGTTCTTTCCATTAATGTTTAGTTTTTGAAGATCGGACTTCATTTGATTAAATGACCACAGTCCAAAGTTTGATCCTCTTATCAAACAGTTGTATATCCATATGTTTTCTCTTTTTTGCTGCTCCTGACTTTATTTTTTGTTCAATCTTCATCATTATTTCACTGTTTATGCATTTTTATAAAACAAATAAAATCATAGATAAAAAAACAATCATAAAATGCAAAGGTCAAGGTCATATACCAATTATTATTATTTATATCGGCATAAAATAGCTCCAAATCTAAAAATATTTTATAGAAAGTATATGAACAAAGGTTTTAGTTTGTGAGGAGATCTTTCCATTAATGTTTAGTTTTTGAAGACCGGACTTCATTTGTTCAAATGACAACAGTCCAAAGTTTGATCCTCTTATCAAACAATTGTATATCCATATGTTTTCTCTTTTTTGCTGCTCCTGACTTTATTTTTTGTTCAATCTTCATCATTATTTCACTGTTTATGCATTTTTATCAAACAAATAAAATCATAGAAAAAAAAACAAGCATAATATGCAAAGGTCAAGGTCATATACCAATTATTATTATTTTTATCGGCATAAAATAGCTCCAAATCTAAAAATATTTTATAGAAAGTATATGAACAAAAGTTTTAGTCTGTGAAGAGATCTTTCCATTGGTGTTTAGATTTTGAAGATCGGACTTCATTTGATCAAATTACCACAGTACAAAGTTTGATCCTTTTATCAAACAATTGTATATCCATATATTGCTTCTTTTTTGCAGCTCCTGACTTTATTTTTGTTCAATCTTCATCATTTTTTCACTGTTTATGCATTTAAATAATACAAATAAACTCATAGTAAATAACGATGAAAATATGCAAAGGTCAAGGTCATAATACCGATTATTTTTATCGGCACAAAATAGTTCTCAATCTAGAAATATTTTATAGAAAGTATATGAACAAAGGTTCTAGTTCGTGAAGAGATCGTTCTAATGATGTTTAGTTTTTGAAGATCGGACTTAATTTGATCAATTAACAAAAATATTCGAATAAAGTTAATATCAATCAATTATGTCTGCAGTTGAAACCAGTACTCTTACTAGTCAAATTAAAGCGAAAACCAAGATGCCGCTTTGCGGTTCTAGTTATTATTATTTTTCTAACCTTTTCTTGTGAACGGCATATCACCATGATAGAAAAAAGTCACATTTCTGATTTTTTTACCAGTTTTGTCCTAAGATCTGAATTTGATCCTAACGTTGAGAAAATTTTCATTTTTGTCTTAGTTTTGCCGCTAGGTGGCGTTTTGTAAAAATGACTAAGGGCTAATAACTCTGTTATTTGAGGTCCGATTCAAATGTGGTTTTTTGCATTGTATTCCTTGTCAGAAACTTAATAAAATATGAAACGTTTCAATTATTTGCGTATATAAAACTTTCGTGCTACAGGAGGTTGAATGTTCGAATCTCGAAAAAACGATGAAATAAAGGTAGGTCTACGAAAAAAAGTCCCCATTTTTTTCAGAGATGAGATAGGAGAATTTTGTTTGTTGCATATGATTCGCAAGACATATACGCACAAAATATATGGTGTGGCGATTGTGAGAAATGCATGGTTTGTCCACAGTATGCGGTCAAACTTTACCAATATTTTCGAAAAGTCAACATTTTCAAAGCATGACTTTTAATGTTATTTGCAGCTCCTGACTTTATTTTTTATTCAATCTTCATCATTTTTTCACTGTTAATGCAGTTTTATAAAATAAATAAAATCATGGGGAAAAAATCAGCCATAATATGCAACGGTCAAGGTCATATACCAATTATTATTATTTTTA
>CM037795.1:35122338-35172338 GCA_021229015.1 Solen grandis | reverse complement strand
AGAAGCTCATACTATGAAACTGTTCGATGGATAATAACTTTCAATCTAATCATGGCATCTTATAGCTTGAAATAGAATGGAGAATGGCATGTATAAGAGATTAAGAGTTTAGCTAGAGTACTAACAAGCAGTTTCTGTGTCAATTGTGACTGTCAAGTGTGTAAAGGTTAGAAGTTTTCAGGGAAAAATGAGAAGAATGCAAAATACTTCAAGTAGTTCTTGTGGTAGTATCATGGAAATTATACCCAATACCTATTTGCATATTCCATGACAGGCATGAACTTCTAATGTTCAGAGGTCAGAAGGTCATAGGCTAAATAAGAAAGTGCATTGCTTTATGAGAACATGACAATGTGCAAATAACCATGAGCCTAGCTCATTATAAAATCTTTTGCCATAAGCATCTTCTTTATCAAGTATGGGCTGTCAGAAGAATAAGAATTGAATCATGTCTTTCCTGTGACCTTGAATTTGTGTAAATGACCTTGAGTAGGTCAAGTCATATCCTATTGTTTAAGCATCTTTCAAAGCAAGTGTAAGCTGCTGTGTAATGCACTGGTTAGAAATATACAATATAGCCATGACCTTTATTTTGAGTCTGCGTCATTGCACAGTGAAATGCGACAGACAGACATGGCAGTTCCTTTCTATGCTATGCCAATTTTGATTGCATGAAGAGCATTATGATTTTGTACTTTTAAACAAATCAAAACAGATAAACTTGGAATATGGACAATCAGAGTCCAGATAGCAGGAAGCATGTATTCAATTTGTATAAATTGTTCAATTATACATTGTTATTATTTAAGAATAACAAAAGAAAAAACACACAAAAAAGAGAGTTTATATGTTGAAAGAATTATTACATTATATACTCATTATTTTTTATATCAGTCCTAATGTTAAATAGTACATATACTTCAGACCAAAAAAAAAGAGGAATACATAATAGTAAGTTAGGACAAAAAAAGTATAAGAATAGTGAATACATATATATATAGAGAGAGAGAGTGGGAATTAAAAGTCAGATGATCAAGGATAGAAGTACATAATGACATAAACACTATCTCTATTAGACCTTTGTTTTCCATGTTTACTAGCACGAGACGAATGCACGGAATAACTAAATAGTTTTATATAATACATACCAAATATCAGATTGAAAGCAGTAAATTTATACAAAATGGAAAAATAAAAATGAAAACATGCCAATTAAAAAAAAAATGTAAAATTTTCATGCCACACATACAAATAATAATGGTTGACGACAAATTTTGGTACATATTATTACAATCAAGAAAAACATGTTCTGTATAACTCAGTTTAAAAATGTCCCAGGGCTTTGAAATTTACCCTCATTAATCCAAGGTAGCCAAAACAAACTACAATTAACCTCCAATCCCATATCCATTTGCATAAGAGTGTTGATTCTTTAACAAATTCTGAGTACATAATTTATCATGTTCTGGGTATTGCTTTATTCAAGAATTGGTCTTTTTTTTTTGTCAGCTCAAGAATAGAATGTCTCGATGTACATACATAGTACAAAGTCATGGAATGGTTGCCTAAATTTTTCTACAAAATGGGGTTGGGTTGAGGTGAGGAGATATTGAATGGGACTATACAGTATGTGCCTATATATCTTAGTCCTTTAAGATAAATTTCTGTTACCATTTTCAGATGTACAAAAATAACCTGAAGATGTTGCTTGACAAAAATGTCTGCAACATCCACTGCACTACAGAGTAGTGCTATTTTTCAGAAGATGTTGGAACAGAATTTGGGGAAACTTATTTTTGAAAATTATAAGGAAAAGTCTTACTTACAAAACTGCAATATTATAATTCTTATAAAGCTTCAAGCCTGAATAAGCCAGCAGGAGACTGAGAAAATATCAGGATGTCAGACATGTTATTTATAATGAAAAAAACTTATACGACAATCTCAACTTTAAATATATTCTTATCAAAACTTTATCTACTGACAAAGTCTCAACTGTAGTTTGATAACATTTTACAGGTCCTGGAGATATAGCATTTTTATTTAACCCTTTCCTTCATATAGACTCATTTTGACGCACTCAATAGGTACCACATAAAGCCTGATTTGCAGAAAGCCAAACTCAAACCTTACCAAATTTAATTGTAAAATCCTCATTACCAGACCACTGAGGAGCAGCGAACAGCATAAAACCTGATCAGCCCACGAGTTACTCGCAGGCTGATCTAGTTTTATGCTGTTTGCATAGGTCTTTTCATGGTATCCTCTATGAGGGAAAGGGTTAATTCTAGATCTTACACAAAAATATTGCATTTATTCATTTAATACACTACAATATAGGAACTGAGGACATGTCTGTATGGCCACACAATTTGAGGAGGATCATGGATGGTATCTAACAGTATTAATATATAAGGCTAATTTAAGCTGTGTTTGGTGTGGTGAGCTATGTTATGCTACTTTACATTGTATTTCTCACATGGTTTGCAATTAAATGAGCTCATGTTACATAGGATACAAGCTTGGCTACCTAGAGTGAAAATCTTTAAGTTATAAATACCCGCTTGCTCTTGCTGTCCTTGCCCTGTTTCGTACAGACATTACAATCTAGACACAACCATCTTTGTTAATACAATGCACATCCATTGTAATGCACGCCAATACAACACACTCCATTTTAACTTAAAAACAAATGCTAATATAAAACAGTCCAATATTGGCTCCCATTTCTATATCTTTCAATATATTTATTTTTTATAGGGTTTTTATGTAACCTAATATAATAAGGTATTTAGACTTGGATACAAAATACAGCATTATAATGGAAGTGCAGTGTATAACATCATTGCAGTTTGGGGAAAAGATTCTGTTGTATTTATACATATCTTAAGTACCAGTATAAACTAGAACTGTCGCCTAAGGGCTTACTAATACCCCCCCCGCAAGTGTTTTTGTCAAACATGGCTTTGGAGCATGAAATCAGAATTCTTGCATACAACACTCCATCTTAATACGTATATAGAGGACATATGTGCCAACTACATGGAAATCTAGTGATCCTTTGTAACACATACCTATGGATATACCTATGTCTATGGATAAATATCATTAAGATTCACTGAAATCTATCAATGGAAGAAAATTGTAAAACAAATACCATCAAAGGGACATATCTTAAATAAGGGAGGTAATCCAATGTTATATAATAACCGCTTCTACAATGTCTAAGGATATGCAGCAAGTTTCATCAAAATCCTTCCAGTAGTTTAGGGAGTAGTCCGCAGAAGTTTGTAATGCAAAAATCATCAAAGGGGCATAACTTGGAAATAGGGGAGGTAACAATGTATATAGATAACGCGCTTATACAATGTCTAAGGATCACTGCCAGCAAGTTTCATCAAAATCCTTCCAGTAGTTTAGAAGGAGTAGTCCGCAGAAGTTTGTAATGCAAAAAACATCAAAGGGGCATAATTGGTAAATAGGGGAGGTAACTCAATGCTATATAGATCACATTGCCAGTAAGTTTCATCAAAATCCTTCCAGTAGTTTAGAAGGAGTAGTCCGCAGAAGTTTGTAATGCAAAAATCATCAAAGGGGCATAAATTGGTAAATAGGGGAGGTAACTCAATGCTATATAGATAACGCGCTGCTACAATGTCTAAGGATCATTGACAGCAAGTATCATTAAAATCCTTCCAGTAGTTTAGAAGGAGTAGTCCGCAGAAGTTTGTAATGCAAAAATCATCAAAGGGGCATAACTTGGTGAATAGGGGAGGTAACTCAATGCTATATAGATAACGCGCTGCTACAATGTCTAAGGATCATTGACAGCAAGTATCATTAAAATCCTTCCAGTAGTTTAGGCGGAGTAGTCCGCAGAAGTTTGTAATGCAAAAATCATCAAAGGGGCATAAATTGGTAAATAGGGGAGGTAACCAAATGATATATAGATAACGCGCTTATACAATGTCTAAGGATCATTGCCAGCAAGTTTCATCAAAATCCTTCCAGTAGTTTAGAAGGAGTAGTCCGCAGAAGTTTGTAATGCAAAAATCATCAAAGGGGCATAACTTGGTAAATAGGGGAGGTAACTCAATGCTATATAGATAACGCGCTGCTACAATGTCTAAGGATCATTGACAGCAAGTATCATTAAAATCCTTCCAGTAGTTTAGGCGGAGTAGTCCGCAGAAGTTTGTAATGCAAAAATCATCAAAGGGGCATAACTTGGTAAATAGGGGAGGTAACTCAATGCTATATAGATAACGCGCTAATACAATGTCTAAGGATCATTGCCAGCAAGTTTCATCAAAATCCTTCCAGAAGTTTAGGAGGAGTAGTCCGCAGAATTTTGTGTCTACAGACGGACGGACAGACGGACGGACGGACGGACGGACAACCTGATTCCAGTATACCCCCCCCTAACTTCGTTGCGGGGGGGTATAATAAGTAATAGGATAGTACAAGTTTTTCCCAAAGTCATATGAAGAAACAAAATCATGAAAGGGTGCTGGATGTATCTCCGTTCTATTAATTAGAAAAATAAGAAAATTTAAATAATGGCCTTTGGGAAGCATTTCAGCATATCCATGGACAAATAAGACACAAATGGTAAGGCTGAAATCCCTTTCAAAAGAAGTCTGTCTCGAAAGAATTGCATAGGCAGATATTTTACAGCACTTGACAGAAATACTTGCTCAACTGAATTTTGATATTGAAGTGCATCAGTACCATTGTACCCTATAAGTAGCTATATATAGGAAAAAAGTATATTATTTTACCATTAAACTAGCTATCTCACTGCCACGTAACCAAAGGAAAACTAATTAGTTAATACTAAGGAAACCAGTGTTCTAATTCTGCTGCAGAAAAAACGGAGGTTGATTCATGAAAGGACATGATATATAAAAGACTGAAACCATAAAAAGATGAGAGAAATCAGATTTCACCTTTTGTTTTTGTTATTTTCTTTTCTACTCAGATTTCTTTTTTTATTGATGTTATATCAAGAGAAAACATGCATTTTTCCAGTTCAAACCTGATTTCTGACTTTTGTATGGGTTTCTTCCTATTTCAAATTTATACTTTTTCAGTCCATAAACAAATTGTAGTGTTTTGAGCTTTATTATATTTCTAGAAAATAAATAGAGTAAAAGTCCTTGATTTATCATATTTCATTTCCTCTTGTTATTTTTTCTTGCAATACAAAAAAAAAAAAAATGAAGTGACATTCCTTTGCCCAAGGTGCATCACTACAAATATTGATTCATTCAAACATAAGCAATATAAATACTATACATACCTTGAAGTGCTGTGAAGAGGGAGAAACAGTGAAACGTTGAGAAATCAAGAACTTAAGATATAAAACACACAAAATGTAAAAAATAATACTGTAAACATAACTACACTGGAGCTGAGTGTACAATATTCAAAGCTGAAGAGTTGAGGGAAAAAAATAGATTGTTTTTTTTATATCTGTTGTTCAATATCAAAAACAAACACATACACAATGCCCCCTGTTCTCAATAAACAATAAAGTACAATCTCAGACTCAAAATCAAGTATCAGTGTTTAAATCTCAGCAGAAACTAATGGCCATAGTTTGCATTTAACATTGAAATATATACTTCAACACTTTTTTTAATTTTGAGAACCTAGGGTCAGTGTGAAACTCTAGATTTCTGTAACAGAGCACCTGTCATTTACCATGCTGCCTAATTTACCATCATTTTTAAAATGAAAAACATCACGACACTGAGAGAGACCACAGTTGACAAAAAAAAAATGAAATCAAAATATGTTTAGACAGTAAAAATAAAGTATGGAGACCACAAGAAATGAAGTAATACTCACATACAACAGAGTCAAACAATTTATAAAAAAAATATACTTAGTTCTTAAACTTAAGACAAACCCGTTTAGGTACCAAGAGCTTACTAAAAGCAATTTCAAAGCATAGCATACAAATTTATCAATTTATTCAGAAAGCTAAGCATGAACATGACATTCCTAATAAAAAAATATTTTTTGAGTAAATGAAAAAAAATGTGACATTCTACAACACTTACAAAGAGAGGACAACTGATATTAAAGGATACAATATACCATATTTATTGTTAATAACACACCTGCAAAATGGTAATAAATAGTAGAACTATCACAGGTAAGGTAAGGAATAACTTAGTTTTTCTGACTTGACTCAACAATTTCAAAGGATAATGAATTTTTGGTAAAATGGGACAGGATAATGAACCCAATTTCTATAAAGTCCAACTCAATTTGAGAATTAGAAGTTATCTGTAAAATATTATTTGAAAATATCTCAGCAGGATATGATGGAGAAAAAAATGGAAGCATTGATAAAAGCAGGCATATCATTAGCATTACATAAGGCATACAGAAGTGACAGGAAAGGACACATAAACAAAAACGTATGTACCTTTTCCCTGGAGGTTTCTTCAAGAGTTGTTTCACTGTATCACCGTTGTTACGACAGTACTCTGTTGCTGTTGACAAAGTCCCACATAGGCTGTTCAGGTAACCCCACATTGCTCTGGAAGTTTGAGCTCAATGTCTAAGTTGAAAGTTTAGGATCATATATCTCATGTGAATGTTTGAGGTAACTTTCTCAGTTAGAGATTTGATATCAACTTCTCACATGGATGTTTGATTGAAAGAATATGATAACAAATTAAACTTTAGCTTTCAAATAAGACACAAAGAAAGTTTGGAATAAAGACATGACACTAAAAGTTTGAAAAAAAATCACATAGTTTCTCACTTGTTCACTTAAAATCAGACACAATATCAGTGATCAGGAAAGGCATGCGCCATAGTCACATTAAAAATCAAAATGTCACATCGTTTTTTGCACCCTTTTTTCAGTCTCACCCAATACAGTCTGCTTAAAAAGCGTAAATACAAACATAGTCTGAGCCCGAAAGAGGGGAATTCCATTTCTAAATATAACAAATCGTAGAGATGGACAGACATTACTGATTCATCAAGGCATTGGTGTATCAACCAATCAGACTGAGTCTTTTTCGCATCCAAGAGGGATAGGAAGTATTATTGAGGCATTGTTGCCAGGTGTTTTGCAGGTGTTCGATTGCATTTACATGTGACAAAAGTTCTTCTGCTTCTGCAAGTCAGATGCAATGCACCTTTAATCCAATTTATCTACTTGCAATGGCATTGTTACCTATGTTTATTATAGCGATAGTTTGAGTAATAGTCTTATAATGGCGACATCTTGTATTTTTTTTTCCTTGCAAGTCTCTTTCAAATAGGTAAATGTATATAAGGTACACAAAAATTAATAATCAAACACTGTTGTCCAAAATGAAACTAGGAAAATTATCTCACAACAATAAACCTATTGTCTATTTATGGTTGGTTACAGCAATGATGCAAAATTTGCATTAGGTTAATTGCTTTTCATTGATTAATCAATTACTGACTGAAATACTGTCGAAGCGACTCAAATAGTTAAATAGTCAGTTAATCAATTATGTTTTGCCTGATATTTTCAAAACTAACACAAGCACATACATTACACAGTCACTGCATAGAATATATATCTCGATGCATTCCGTTCCATACATTTTACGGGTATAAAGACCCGTCCTGAATTATGAAATACAGACTATTGGTATATAGAAATAAATATATTGTTACAGTGACAAATGTGGATTGTAATGTTAGATTGGCAATTGTATGGTATCTAAAGTCTTTTTATTTATCTCACTGTGAGTCTTAAACCTTTTTTCTTTTTCATTAAATATTTCACACATCACTCAGAAAGCTTGAACATGCATCAGTGTGAGCCACACTAGGTTTGAACAAGGTTTTCCATAAACCTTCTATGGTTCAACATACTTCTAGCCCAATCCAGAGAACACCATGACCAATAAGCTGTAAAAACTTAACTCTCAATCCATGTAAAGAGTAAATTTAAACTGAAACCTAAAGATTAATAACTTACGGGTCATGGGGTATATCTCCGGCTCCACTCTCGATCATACCACTGGCTGTGTTGAGGTACACCCAGAGGAAGAATCGGAGGAATGGCCGCTTCAGATTGTCACTGATGTTTGGGTTGTTCAATACCTTCAGCAGCTCCGGTATCTTGAAGATCGTCTGACAGATGGACTCTATGAAACGATTCTCTCCCTGTAGGGTAAATAAGCAAGATAATTCTATAACTATTAAGATTAGAAATCATAATCTCCTATGCTTCGTCTTAAATCATTAAATCTTATCTTAGCAAAACACATATTAGTCACAAGAGTGTTTTTTGGAACACATGTGTCACCTGCTGAAGGGTGACAAAAAAAAGTGTGATGGACAGACGGAGGGACGGACGGACAGACAGACGACGGAAAAGTGACCCTTATGTGTCACCTCTGCTTACAACAGGTGAAACAAAAGATTTTTGCAGTAAAAATGATGTATTATTAAGTTAGAGCAATATTGAAATGTCAATTGTTTTGCTTTTATTTTATTGACAAAGTTACTTTAAGTTTTATCTTTCTGTAACTCTCCTCAGAACAATTAAGGATTTTCTCTGGCTACAACTAAATCCAAACCAACAATTTTCCTCCAGTACTGTTTAGTTAATACCCAGGCCACCATACTCATTCATGTTCAGTATACTAGAATTTGTGACACAAACCTCAGCACATGTGGCCAGCAGGTCTACCATGGAAATGAGGAAATCCAGGTCCCCATTGTTGGATGCCGTCAATATTGCCTCCCTGTTATACAGGTGAACAGTAAACATACAGGTAAGACATAAAGTTATAAGACAAACTTTAATTTTCCTTTACAGAAATATTTTGGGTTAAATGTAATCCCTTTCAACTGTTCAAGAGGTCAGAAAGTTTAAGAAAGGTTCATTTCTCAGTTTGAATTTGAAGTGATCTAATGGTAGTTATATCATTTCTCAAAATTTCACACAATACATTTAACCAAATACTACAAAGAAACTGATTCACACAGCAAAAGTGAATTAAATGGTTAATTCATTAAGACCCAAAATATTACCTTTGCTGCTCATTTTGGTCAATAATGAAGCCCACGTCAGACCTGTACTGCATAAAGTAGGTCATTACGAAGCCCTGGTTCCGCTTCAGGGGCAGATCCAGTTCCTCCACCTTTACCACCGCATTCAGAAGGTCCAGGAACTGGGGGACTGATGACTTGTGTTCCGCCACAAGTGCCATTATTTTCTGAACCTGGTGCTGCGCGATTTTCATGCACGTATTCGAGTTTCCTGTAAACACCTCTGTTAGGGCTTCAGCCATCTGAGGGGCGGCACCTTCTTTTGACAACAAAAGGTCCAATCTGTCAAAAAGTCTTTCTTGCACAAGTTTATTCTCCCGTGCCAGATGCTTCAGCAATACAAAAGTCTTCTCAAAGACTCTCCTTAATCCTGTGTACTGATCCTACATTGATAAAGAAAAATATAACAAGATAATCTAGAGCTTAAATATCCCTTCTTACATTACCATGCCTCAAAAATATGAAAAGATATTGAACTCTTTAAAAAAACAGGACAACTTGTACTATCATACTATTTTTTTCTTTGTAATTTTCCACTGATATATCAAAATTTTTAATTAATGTGTTTGATAAATAAGTATGTTTATTAGAGACTGAGAGATATAGACTTACAAACATAGATAGAAAAAAATAAAGTGAAAATAGGAAAAAAAATAGACTTGAAAATGAAACAAACATTAAGTAAACTTTTTACTTACCAGTAGCTTTACGTCAATTTCTTGTGACAGAATTGTGAATGCATCCTCAATTAGACCTTAAATTCAAAACAATTATTGTATTAACCACATGTGAAAAAAATGAAAATGCCTGCAAATCTTTGAAAACAAACTCAAACCATAGAAATAAAACAAATAATGACATGGTCATCATTTTTCATTAAGAAATTTTAAATCTCAAGAAAGAATGCTAAAATAAATGATAAAAAATCATATTAAGGACAAGAATTTCATCATTCAACACCTCAGCTACATAAGATGGTCAGATAATAGCCCTATATTCAGCACTACTCAACTTTGTTGTTGAGGATACTCAGATTCATTACCTATATTTCAGCACTACTCAACATTTTTGTAAAGGATACTCAGATTCATGACCTTTATTTCAGCACTACTCAACATTTTTGTAAAGGATACTCAGATTCATGACCTTTATTTCAGCACTACTCAACATTTTTGTAAAGGATACTCAGATTCATGACCTTTATTTCAGCACTACTCAACATTTTTGTAAAGGATACTCAGATTCATGACCTATATTTCAGCACTACTCACATTGTTGTTGAGGATACTCAGATTCATGACCTATATTTCATCACTACTTACCATTGTTGTAGAGAATACTCAATTAGACCTTAAATTCAAAATAATTATTGTTTACTACCTATATTTCAGCATTACTCACCATTGTTGTAAAGAATACTCTGATTCATGGCATGGGGCTCCTCTTCCTCACCTTCAAGGTGGCAGAAACTGAAACAAGGAAGACAACTTTTGTTGTATGGTGCAGATGGTAATGTATACAAAAGAACACGTATTGTAAATGTACAAATGTTTGAAACAGGTATTTTACTGCTTCACATTGTATCAAGCTGTAAACCAATAGTGCTACCCTTTCCATGTCATGTTTACAACAGATCCATCAGTCCTCAAACTTTCTTTAAAGAACAGCAGCTATTGAATCATTTTGAAAGCCAATATATATGCGTAAATTATCTCAGATTGCCTAATACCCATGCCTGACTTATCGTTTTTGTATTAAATCTGTCCCTACCCTATAAGGATGTCCAGTATGTCAGCTAGCTGGGTGGCTTCCGTGTCGCCCAGTTTGTTACTGGACAGTCGTCGCAGGACGGGCAGGTGTTCCTCTAGCTCTGTGTATACAGAGACAGATTGCTCCGTGATCAGGACCTGAAGATGAGAGAGTTGGTGAGAATAAAAAATTATTTGATAAATGCTAAAGTGTGTTTACAGAAATACAAAGACAAGAAATTTTGCCCTCAGTTGAAACAACATAGACTGAATCAATTTTTAAACATCAGCTCATCTAATGGTACTTATTAACCTTAAACCTCATGCATTTCCATGAAAAACATGACTGTTAAACTTAAAACAATTATGTTTAAGTTTTTTGCTGTGGTGTGAATGACTCTTCCTAACTGTTGTGATATGGTACCCAACCTTTACTTTATTGATATTTATTTTCCACCAGTAAAAAAAATATGCAATATCTAATAGTCACAAAAATGCCATAGGTCAGTAAAATGCAGACATTTCTGTACTTGATCTTAGATTTTAAAAATAGTTAATCTTTTACAACATGAAAATTATTAGAAAAATTATCTCAAGGTCCTGTTAAAAAACAAGAGCAACATAGAGATATCCTGAATGTAGTTTTTACACATTTTGGCATTAAGACCTTGAGATTCTATAAGGCCATACAGTAAAACATTCTCTGTCATCAAAAAGCTTTCAGTATGCTCTGGCTGGAATTTAACCAACAATGTTCAGTGCAAGTATTACTTAAAATCTTAAAATCACATTCAACCATTCTTGTTTTGACATAAATAGTTACTTTACTGGGGAACAACATTTGTTAGGAAATAAATATATAGAAATATTACCTAGGGAATCAAGAGGGATTAAATATGTTCTAAACTATCTAAATACTACTATGCACTTAGTATTGTTGGTGGCATTAAAGCCAGGTTTCATAATGGTCTTTGAGGTAAAATGGCACATCCCTAACCTTTGTGGTCAAGGTCATTTAAAGGTCAATGTCACCTGGTCGGTAGAGCTCATCGAGGTGCATGCACCTGTGAAGTTTGGAGGCTGTAGGTGGAAGGACTTCTGTGTTATGGTCAAAATTAAAGACATGCAGACAGACAGACAGACCAAAAACAATATGCCCGATCAATCAATCAGGGGTAAAAAAAAAAAGAGCATTGCAAGTCTCACCTGTGCTTGTACAGCCCTTTTGAAGAGATTTGTGTGGGCGGAGAAGTAGCGGTTCAAAAGGTGCATGGACTTCCGTACCATGTCATCATACTCGTAGTGTGACAGATCCTGAAATAAACAGCATTCATCTTGTCATAATCATTTCAACAATCATCATGAACATCAATATCATTACTATCATCAATTTCATCATTATCATCAGCATCATCATCAGTATCATCATCTCATCTATCATATTGTTCAAATCATTGCAGCTATCATCATCTATATCAGTATCATCCTCCCGCTCTGTACTTATCATAATCCATAATAGAGTACACCATAAGTGTCAAAACTTTACAAAATATATTTTCTCTATGTAGGTTCTATTACTATGCTGATAACAACAATCAACAACATTCAAGTTATGTATGAAACCATTAATAACATTTATATGTGCAACTTAATCCAACTGAAGTTCTTTTTTGATAATGACCTGATTACTTTGTCTAATGGTAGATTACATTACTGCATCCCAAAAAGTTGATATAAGATTCCTTTATAACCTATGCTTTAACAAAGGACTGGTTTTTCAAACGACCCATCAATTTGGATTATTATAATTTGTAAGATCTCATTTTCAAACATATGATAAAGAAAAAATTAAATTGCTATTCCTATTATACTACAAAACATACCAGGAGGATGTCCACAATTTCGTACCCCTTCAGGAACGATGTGACCTCAAAAATGTCTGTCAGTTTCTTTATACCAGCCCTGGCTGACCTGAAGGAAATACACAAGGTCAAGGTTCAATGTATATTTAGGACAGTAAAAGTCATTTATAAGTTAGTACTCTAAGTAACATAAAAATAGGACAATAACAAAGACCATATTTATTATGACATTATGGACATAAACTGAAAACTAATAATTCATCAAACTCATTTAACTGTAAATACAATTTTATTAAAATCTCATGATCTTTTTCAATATGAAGTTATCTATGATCTGTGGAAGAGTCTATGTTGGGATGACCTACATGGGTTATGCTTGATAAGGTCAGTGACTTCATATTTTATTTTTTATCTTTTTTTACAGTTTTAATACATTAATATTATACTTATTAAAATAACCTGGAATTCTTTTTATATAAGAAGTTTTGGTCTTCTCTGAGGCAAAGGAGAGAAAACAAAATTAGCAACTGAAATATTGACCTTTAATATGAAAACATTATGTTTACAACAGCATCAGCATTTTGAAGGAAAGAGAAACAGCCAGTTTGACTTATCAGACCATGCACTAGGTCTTTACAAGGCCTCATTACATGTCAATATGAGGCAAAGGGTTAACAAATAAAATAATTCTCAAATGCAGCATTAAGGTGACTGACTACGTTCATCATTGCTATATGGAACATGGTCTATTCATTTAAGGTAATTCATCTGTCATTAAATTATAATCATGGTCCTTCAAATGTATAAAAGACTTCAATGCAGATGCAAGCATCCACTGACTTGGAGTTATAGGCTCTTTTGCTCTAAGTCTATAAAGGCTAGCATTTACTATAAAAAAATTCCATTATTACTTGACGGACTATAAATACAATTTCATAAAAGATAGATTACCTTAAGGAATTTGCGGACAGCAGCTAAAAATCTTCTCTTCATATGGATCATTACACCAATTAATAATTTCATTTGTTTTTTAAACAATGTTTAAATCAGCAGTACTAGATGGCAAATCTAAAAGCTTTTAAGCGATAAATATAAGAAGAAAGAAAATATATATAAATTATGATATAACATTAATTTATTCAAATATAAATATCTTATACGAATACTCTACCAAATTTCCACATTTTTTTTACTGTTTTTAAACTGATAAAAAGTGTCTGATATTAGAGTCTATAGTTACTCGAAACAACAACAGAAAAAAGTACATGTAATCTGGCTTAAAACACATTAACTTTATAACCAAGCTTAAATATCAAGCAAAAGAACAAATGCATATTTATTTTCAAAGGTTCATAAATTCATTAAAAAACTTCATAAAATATGGAACATATTGTAAAACAATGTAACATCCTTCAACTAATTTTACTGATTATCCCCCCGAGAATATTTATAACACAAAATGTATAAAAAGACATAATAAAAAGATATTATATACATTATTAATTAATTTGAATACAACTATATAAAGGTGCTCCAACCTTACCTCGGAAAGGGCCTGCTGAGGCTTTCAAATTTTATATTTATATCAATATAACTCATGTAACAAATTAAGGTACAATGTTTACAAGTGTACAGACTTTTCACTTATAACCTCATGTTTAAGGCGTCATTATGACAAAGCAGGCTATAACAAGCTTTACTGTGTGGTTACAGGTTAGAATACCATACCATAATATTAGCATAGTTTGCCACAAGTTATAATTTCTTAACCCTTTCCCTCATAGAGGAAACCATGAAAAGACCTATGCGAACAGCATAAAACCAGATCAGCCTGCGAGTAACTCGCAGGCTGATCAGGTTTTATGCTGTTCGCTGCTCCTCAGTGGTCTGGAAATGAGGATTTTATAATTAAATTTGGTAAGGTTTAACTGTGGTTTTCTGCAGATCAGGCTTTATGTGGTACCTATTGAGTGCGTCAAAATGAGTCTATATGAGGGAAAGGGTTAACACTTAAATAAAACTTAAAATGAAATGCAAGCCTATCTATACAACTAATTATGATAATGTTCTGACAAGGAGCAAAATAATAGGTTTATACTCAGTAAAAGATAAGCATGTCTGAAATGAAATATATACTATTGCATCTTTCTTCCTTTAAGCCAGTTATTTCATATGCCCAAGTCTAAATGTACTATATAGTTTTTGCCTGTATACAGTTCAAAGCTTGTGTCCGCACTTACCTTATGGTGTCTTTTGCTTTTCTTACAAAATATATGTTTAGCTGTTACCATAATTATTAATAGTGAAGTACTGTGTTATCATTTCACAGTGGAACAAGATGCTAACTACCAGGTTATCATTTCACAGTGAAATATGTTGTTATCCTTTACTCGGCCAAGAAAAAGAAAGATTTTTCAAATGAAAGTATAAAAACAAATATTCATCTTTTATCATTCATAATAAACAAATATTTTTTAAGATGCACTTTTCCACACTTAAAACAAATTGCAGCAATTTGTTGTAATACAATCTTGTCAGTAAAGAATTAAAACATTTCTTCCATATGATGACTAGTGGGTACACAAGGCTATTCAACTTGATTCAAGTTGTTGATTATTGCAACATGTCTGTTGCAAATACACATGACTTCTTACAATTACACATCATTGGTATAAATTGTGCATCATACTGATCAAGTGTTAAAATTTCACCCTTGATGTCTCTGTTCTATGAGTAACTTGGTGGACTTTTTAAGACTTTTTAAGTGAGAGTATTAGGAATAAACAGAATGTGAAATCAATGTTCTGCAGGTTTAACCCTTTCCCTCATAGAGAAAACCATGAAAAGACCTATGCGAACAACATAAAACCAGATCAGCCTGCGAGTGACTCGCAGGCTGATCAGGTTTTATGCTGTTCCTCAGTGGTCTGGAAATGAGGATTTTGTAATTAAATTTGGTAAGGTTTAAGTGTGGTTTTCTGCAGATCAGGCTTTATGTGGTACCTATTGAGTGCGTCAAAACGATTCTATATGAGGGAAAGGGTTAAGTTAACCTTTTCATTGTGATGTCAAACAGTATTGTTGAATCAATCTGTTAGGCAAGGCATATACTGAGTGAACACAATCAACAAAGAAATATTGTGAATAAATGATTTTCACATTAACAATTGATTCCAATGTTATACTCTTTAAAAATGGAAATATTGATGTCAAACATTGCAATTCAGGAATGCCATGGATTTCTTTCTCCCTACTCCTTCTGGAACAAGAATTTAAATGGCTGACACAAAACTGTTCTAGTTTCATATAAAAATAAAAGACGATGGAAAAGGAAAAAATTTAGTCAGTGCTAGATTCTTTTCAAGCACAAATTTGTAACAAATATAAATGCAAGCAATCTGCTTTCTGTTTGCCAGTAATTAGATTTTGGCTACATATTTATATAGGTAAAGTTTCTAAAGTATGAACTTTTGATAATTTTGTAATATTTTACCTCTATTTATCAACATCAAATATAAAAGGTGCAAAAAACACAATCTTAGAATACTTTAGTTACATAAGAAATATATGATACTTGTATTGAAATAATAAATTAAAAAGTCATTGAAATTAAAAATGAACTGGGAAATCGAAATTGCCTTTTTTTGTAAACAGGGCAGTACATATGACAATGGATTGATTAGGATCAATAAGCCAAGACTGAGGATGCCTGTGGGTCCAATAAAACCCCTACATCACTTGTGAAGCAGGGGCATAAAATTAATGTGCTCAGATTTGGAAGAGAAAACAATGGGTTAGAGGAGATACATTTGATTTAGAACTTGGTGTCTTCCTTAAGCACTGGGTGGGGGTGTCATACCACACTTACCCTGATATTCTATCTACTGCAAAAGCCTCCAAATGTTTGAGCTTCTTTGACTCAGTTTTTCTACAGAAAACTTACTTGCTCAGAAATTTCATAACATAAATCTTAAAACTGATTCAGTTAATTTTTTAAATGAGTAGTACATAATTTAACTTTATTTGAAAAAAAAAAAAATACCCATCCAATGTTAATTTAATTGTGGAAATTACACAAAGAACCCAAGGCATGTAAAGAGAGGAAGGGAAACCAGGTAAAGTAACGCTCAATTTTGAAAACTCCTCCAAAAACCAGGGGCCCATTTCACTTAGCTTGGTACAAATGAATATGAGAGAAAAAAAAATCACAGAACAAATAATATTTTACACCAGTGAATATATGCTTATGAAGAATTTTTGTATGAAGTTTAGTGAAACGAGCCTCCAGGCCATAGTCTATATCATGAAATGCAAATGTTTGAAGTGAAATATATATAAGTAATTAGAGTAGATTACTTTATCTTGATATACACTGTATAAGGAAAATATTACCACATTCTCTAGATATTCTTTGTAAGTTCATTTGATATGATTCTGATTACTTCAAAAGTCTTAAAATTTGGGTGGGGGTCTTAATGGCTGAGAGAATTAAGTTGCTGCTTAGCCTATGTTCAAGTCCAAAATATAATCCTCATAGGGTTGACAAATTAAGGACAATGATTGTTGGTACTTAAACAGAATGGATACATGGTTGGCATAATACAAAAAGTTGTAGTTTCTATAAAAATGATAGAAATACCTTATACGTAAATATAAGAATGAAAAATAATACAGTTAAACATGCATTTATGCAGCTTTTATATTCCAAATATTTGAACCTATTTAGAAGTAATCAGGACTACTTAACTTTTTTCTTAGGCTTAATGTGTATTCATTAATTTTCATGTGGGAGTAATTTTCATAGCTGAACATCCCGAAAAAAATATGGTAGACTTCATATTTTCTAGAATATCATTTTTTTTAAAATTATAAATGCACAAGTAACTGTATCTTTTATGAAGGTTCATAAAAAATGTATCAAAAATAATGATTTAACTATTTCATAAATAGATGTTCACATAATACACTGTAATCATAAAAAATCTCAGATTGAAATGCTCTCACTTCGGTTACCTAGTTATTTGAGAGGAATCAAATATTTGAGGTAAAAAACATATTCGAGGGAAATATATAAGAGGGTAAGAAAAATAATATTTGAGAGAAAAATAAATTTTGTGGAAAAACAAATGAGGGTAAGAATGGGGAAAGCATTTGTGGGTTAAAACTATTTAAAACCATCTAGGGAAATATAACAATTAGGATTTTTCTTTCATGACAGACTGTAGTGGAAAAAGGAAAACTGTTCCATATTAAAGTCCTCATGAGCTGAGCTGCCATTATTTTATTTCCTCTACTTGCTGCTATAGACAACAGAGTTTGCTCCCCTGATTTGGTGGCATTTAGTGGGGACTTACCCGAGGCCGAGTTCCAGCTCAAAGTCCTCATGGATGAGGGCAAGGAGTTCAGTCTGACCGCCCTCTCTGTTGGCCATGTTATAGGTCACCTTGAACAGGTTGATGAATTTCTGAAACACACAGAAATGTCCAAATATTGAAAACTGTCAACATTTCAGAACCTTTTTTATTTTGGTCATCATAAATGTAGTCTCAAAAACATACCTTTATCATTATTGTCACTATAGCATAACTTTATCTTAATATTTATACTAGTTGTTCTTCTTTATTTTGACTTGCCAAAATTGGAAAATGTAGGACATTATTCTTAATTAGCCTCGTCAATATACAAAATCGCAGGGCCTAATTATCTTCCTTCAAAATTTAAGTAGAATAAAAAATTTGGTTGAGCATTGTAGAAGAACACACACTGTTATTTCTTTCTCATGATCAGTACAGAACAATTCAAGACAGTACTCACCTCCAAACGGATGTTGAAGATAAAGTTGAAAAACAAGTCCAGGACCTCCAAAGCTCTGAAATATCAAGAAAAATGAATGAGATATGCAAAATGGATAAGTAGTGCTAGATCAGCAGTACTAAAGATGGATTCCTTAATTCTGTGTTGGGAGATCTTATACGGTTGAGTACTACTAATAAAGGCTTTAATGTAAGGAAAACCCACTTACTGCACTTTGGCCTCCACAATGGCCCGGGTTTCAGGGCTGGGTAGGAACCTCTCAGACTCTCTAAACACCTTCAGAATCTCCTGAGCTTCTTTTTCTGTAATAAAATGTTTTTTTTATCTTTTTTGTAAATAAAATACATTTTAGATTAAATGATATATATAATCATAACCTACACTGCAGGAAAATATATTTTTAAGTGCAACCTTTATTAACCCTTAATTTCCCTCATATAGACTCATTTTGACGCACACAATAGGTACCTCATAAAGCCTGATCTGCAGAAAACCACAGTTAAACCTTACCAAATTTAATTACAAAATCCTCATTTCAAGACCTCTGAGGAGCAGCGAACAGCATAAAACCTGATCAGCCTGCGAGTTACTCGCAGGCTGATCTGGTTTTATGCTGTTCGCATAGGTCTTTTCATGGTTTCCGCTATGAGGGAAAGGGTTTAATGAGGGACTAGATGCCCTAGGATACCATGTCAAGCCCTTGACCAAATGTGTACCTTTCTCCTCTAAGTGTGACCTTGACCTTGGAGCTAGGGACCAAATTGTTGTGTGTAAAACTTTTTCTCATTAAGGCAAACATTACTGCAAAGTAATCTGGTGATCCATGTCTAAATTACAGCCCGAACAACAAATCTAGCACCATGACCTTTCATCTCTAAGTGTGACCTTGATCTTGGAGCTAGTGACCCATCTCTTGTACTCATTTTAGCTGGACAAGCAAATCTAGATGACCTGATGATTTAAGTGCATAAACCGTGTGGAAACTGTGGTGACGCAAGCATGCTAAACAAAAATTGCAAAGCCAATACTAAAGGATCTTTCCATAAGTGAATGATGAAAGAAGCAAAATATCTCAAAAAGATCCATTAGTGCCAGATATATCCTTGTGTATAATACTAAAATCAATACCTTATTTCTGTATTTCAATATTGCCCTTCTTACTTTTTTGATGTGAAAACTCATTACCTGTTCTTGATGGATAAATTTCTGATTTCAATTAAATCAACTGCTCTCAAACAATACCACACAAGTCCACATGTTCTTTTATGAAAACCAGGTCAACCATTTTGGTTAATGAGAGTAGCTTTTAGATAACCTGGGGGTCTAATTAAATCTTTTTTTTTTTATTAAAACATGTTTTGATGCCTTTTCTGTCTGATCAGGGTCTCCTTTGTTCACTCATGCAATATTGAAGGTCATATCCTACAATCTACATCACAGAGAAAACCCCATTGTTTCACATACTATTTACAGTTTAGTTAATATCAATCAAATCATGCATTTCTACCTACACAGACATACATGAATATTCATGAGGTAAATGATTAAATATATCCTGTAAATAAAGATTACAGGTCCAAGAACAGTCTCACATGACAGATTGGCTTGTACAGACTGATGTACCTGTTACTGTTACCCTGACAACCACATACCTTCACAGTTGGGGTAGGGCTTGTCATTGCGCCCATCCAGGAGGCTCATCAGTGGCTCCAACAGTTTCTTGATGTCCTCCGACTTGTCATAGAATCCAAACAGGACCAGGTAGTGGACAAGACGCAGAACCTGGCATACAGAAATTAATTAAACCTATTATCTTACTAATTGGCAAAGTAAACATAAAAGGAAAATTGAAAATCTGTATCAGTTACTCTTGACCAGTTATCTCCAACAGTGGAACAGGATATAGAATGATTGAACCAAGGTATCAGGATCCAGAGACTCAATCACTACATCTAGGTCATGGTAATTTACAGGAGTTTTGTGATCTTTTAACGTATAAAATACGTAATCTTGCTTTCATTACATGTTCATGATTACCTTAAAACTAATCTACGTGAATTGATCATATTATGACCTTTTGTGCTTGGTTGATTCTTCTTAGATTATTTACTTAAATGAAATAATAAAGAGGTTTATGCTTCCATTACCTGCTTGACAAGCATGTTGTTGCCAATTAGAGAAGCTGTCATGTCCCCGTTGCGACCAAGGAACTGTGAGATCCACTCACTGATCTTCCCAAAGTATTGGTAGGTGGTGGACTTGCTGTTGTCTGTACGGTTCTGGGAATATGGGACGTTACTCATGAGTTAAATCAAGAGTATAACTCATTAGTGAATCAAATGAAATTAAGATACTCATTGCTGAAACACGTGTTATTTGTTGCTAAACTGCATTGTTTTACTCATAATTATAAGACATACAATGAACATAAAACATGATTCATTAATTAAATGTATGTATTATTCACATGTCCTTTCCTCTCTAGTGGCATTCATGGAGAAATCATTGGATAATAGATGAAAATTCAGAGATGAATCACATCTGCAAATCATTCATGAAGGCCTTTTAAAAAAATTTCCGGAAAACTGTAAATCATATGTTTATCCATGGATAAAACTGTAAATCATGTTTATCCATGGATAAAACTGTAAATCATATGTTTATCCATGGATAAATTTATAAATCATGTTTATCCATGGATAAAACTGTAAATAAGTTTCCTGGATAAAATGTAAATCATATGTTTATCCGGAAATTTTTTAATTCTAGTCAATCATATTAATTAAAAAAAAAAAAAAAAAAAAAAAAATTTTTTTTTTAAAAAAAATTTAAGTAATAAATTGTTAGAAATGTAAAGAAGGATTGATAATAAGTCTGTTAGTTTTTTATTAAATCATAACAGAAGAATATGAATAAATGTGTTCGACCTGAAGCTGAAGTTGAGTCTGTGGGCAGGGTGTATTTGTGTGTAATCTTGTGTTTTTGTTGCAAAATATATCATAAATATATCATAGTAATGACAATTTCAATTTTTCAAAGTAAAATTAAACATTTCATAACTGTTATCAAAGCCACTTGTCAATTCTATAATTGATTAATTATAAATTCTTCTCTTGAAAGTTTTATTGTCATAAACATATCATTCTGTTAATTGTATTTTGTTATTTTTGTTTTTGGGTTGTTATTTTTTTGCGAAGCTCAAAGTCCAGTCTAGAAAAAACAAAAGTCCAATATATAAAATTATCACACAGGTATAAGCAAAACATAAACAAAACCTAATTTCTGAAACAGTTGTGTTTAGCTGAATTTTTATCTGTAATTCATCTTTACACAGAAGTAAAAAGGCATGCATTACACTGTTTGACATTATCTCTCATGACAACTCCAACTACAGCCCTGTTGTTCCACAGGTAGAGTCAAGGTTATGGACTAGCCATGGAAAATTAACAAAATGTTTTCTGTTTGAAAGGACTATTTTTAATACTGCAGTTTGGCTATTTGTGGCCCTGTAGCAAACAGATCCATGATGTGCACACATGTTCTGTAATGATTTACATAACAACAATGTATACACGGACACAAAATAAAAAATCATCTAAAAAGGACAAATGAAAACAGATCCATCAAAGTAATTATGTCACTTCTATAAAACAGTTACCAGGAAACAGTTTTTGACCAAGGAAAATAAATCACAATGAAGGACAACATCAAAGTGTTTGTATATAGTATCTGAATTCAAAGTATATGTTAAAAGAAGTAATCAAATGCTTCCGTCAATGTACTCAAGTTAATTACAAACATTTAAGTTCTTGAATACCAAGAAAGACGAAGGGATCATAACAACAGTAATGGGTATAAAGCATACACTGATTTACCATAACATAAACGTAACATAGTTGACAATCCCTAACATTAACCTTGGTATTACTGTGGAATGTTTGGAAGTGTATATGTCCATGAAATTATAGATTCAATTTGCTAATAAAATGCATATTTTATCTAAAGAAAGCAAAAGTCTATAATTTCTATCATGCTTTTCTTTCATCATTTTTCTAATGTTGTTGTAATTTCTCATGAAAACCTCAACGAAATAATGTGATGTCACTTCCTGCTCAGTAAATGTGGTGTTCTTTAAAGAAGGCATACATAAAACTTTTATTTTCATGAAAACAATACCAAATAATCATTTGCAGTGTATTAAGGATATTAAATTATGCAATTAAACAATATTAAATTACATTATCTTATCTCCATCTATGGTTACATATATAGACCTATGTATACTGGCAGCATGCATTCCGTCATCCATTCCATGCATAAATTATTGACAACATAACAAGAAATGACCATCAAAGTCTTAAGTCCAATTTTGTCTGAATGATTAAATCTGGATTTTCTATGTTTCACATAAACTGACAATTTATGGTCGTATATATATATATATATATATAGTATTTTGACATAAATCAACCACTTAAAAATCATGTATGGCCATATCTGATTTTTTATAACATAAATTGGCCAATAGGAAATAGGGAATATTTATGACCATGTTTCACATATATTAACCCTTTCCCTCATATAGACTAATTTTGACGCACTCAATAGGTACCATATAAAGCCTGATCTGCAGAAAACCACAGTTAAACCTTACCAAATTTAATTAGAAAGTCCTCATTTCCAGACCACTGAGGAGCAGCGAACAGCATAAAACCTGATCAGCCTGCGAGTTACTCGCAGGCTGATCTGGTTTTATGCTGTTCGCATAGGCCTTTTCATGGTTTCCTCTATGAGGGAAAGGGTTAACAATTTGTGGCCAATTTGAATACTGGCTATATATTAACATAACACTTATTTAACCATCCCTATCTACCGGTATTTAGAACAAATTTTAAAACAGTTCAGGATCAAAAATAGACTTAAAGACTTTTTAACACCTTTTACTTGAATAGCTTGCTGGATTATAGATATACAAGCAACAAGTCTGTTAAAGCATGTCTAACTATAATACAAAATCTACTGGCCAACCCCCCCTGAGACACCCACTGGAATTCTCTCATCAGCAACTGCTCACTATGTTCCAAATAATTTTTTTTAGTATCATCTACCATAATTGATAAAAAGATTAACATATTTTACTCATTGTTCATTCCTACTGTTCATGCTCAACTGAAGTAAAATATCCAACATTTTATCCTTTTGGAAAAACATAATTTATTTACTAACAAAAACTTTATGGTCTTAAGCATGCAATTTTACATCATGTCAGGGAAAAGACACGCCAGATCAGACCATAATGAACCTAACCCTTACCTTTTATAGATGTTTTGATGCTTTAATTGGCAATCAGAGTAGACCCAGATCAGACAGCTTCTTCCAGGAGCTGTCTGATCAAATTCTCCTCTGTTGGATCATACAAAAGTGTGGCTTAGATTCTACTGTCTGTATATACAGCGATGACATACACATGTACATTGTTTCATAAACAATTCAAAGCTTAGAAAATCAATTTTCATCATGTCATAAATTAGTTCATGAATATTCATAAGGTTAAGGGCTAGTTTTGAATTATCAAATACATCGATGAACAAAAGATATCTATTAACTTAAGATTAGATTATCTTGTTTGAAACTCATCACTTAGATCGTTTTCTACATGGCTTTCATTTGAATAAGAATTTACAAAGTTAAGAAAGCAAAACTTATGAAACAGTATTTCAAATTTGCTGATTACAATCACAGTGCAGGTCCATCTTGACTCTGTTTAGGGGTCTAAACCTCCATCCCTTGATATGCTGGACCAGTTGTTATATGGCAATATCAATAATTGTCTAAGAACCGTGTTATATTAGCATTTAAATGGAACATGCATTAATGGACCTGCACTGTACTTCATGTGTTGATAACAGAGATTCCAGCAAGTGTATACCAGGGTGATTATAAGGTTGGTTTTTTGAAGGGCAGCAAGATTACATGACAGCTGGCAATATCTGTCTAGACTTGGAAATACATGACAGCTACCCTGTCTCGAGACACATGAACTGTTACCTCTTTAATATCAGACTGAAAGGAAAACAACATGGATACAATAAAGAGAGGCTTGATTACATTTCTATACATAGTGCAGCTGAAATATGCATGCTTAAAAGAAGTGAGGGTTCGATCACTAACAGAGCAGATGATACAATATCAGCAGGTAAAATAGCCATGTCGGCCAGAGGTAGCAGTTTTTTACTATCGATCAAAAGGTTGCATGCTTGTTTCTTGCTGTTACCTGTAATTTCAAATGAACCTCAAAGGTACAAATATCTGGTATAATTCACAAGCAATATTAAGGGATAAATATAAGTTATTAATACATGTTTCCCAATCAACATTAGAGGTATGTTTCCAAATTAACATTAGAAGAATGTTTCCAAATCAACATTAATTTTTTTTTTGTTAATATCAGTTATATTTGAAAAATTACCATAACCTCATATGTACATTTCATTTCATATTATCACTCTTTATTCTAATAATTAACCAGAACTATTATCACTAATAACCCCACACATTGCTTTGTGATGGAAAAGGAAGCATTATTTAATGTGACATGTCCAAATATTTCAACAGCTATTGTTTTGATGACCATATCATCAAAGAGTCCATGCCTACAATCTTAGGATAATAATAAAATAAATGGAAACAAGACAGGACGTGATGAGCGTGATCACTATATGGCCTCCATTCCTGTAAGCTGGGTAATGAAGTTCAAAGATGTTTAAATTTTATTCCATAATTATAGATAATACACATGAACCAGTATCTTTATTCCAGTACTTAAAACTCTTATTAACAAAACATTAGTTAACTCAGCAGTAAGACTGATTTCACCATTGTTTAGGGCAAATCAACAAAATCAGAACATATAATAAGCTTGAAATTAACTTCTTGGCCGACACAAAATGGCTACCTGTTGATGGTCCAACTTCACAGACATCTGGAATACTTTATACAATGACTGCAAACATAAAATTGAGAATAGCCAGAAGTTTTCCCCTTAACTATTCAGAAAACCAGAACTAGAAGGTGATCAATAACCCTGATACAGAGCTTTGGTTTATCTGTTTAAAAATATTGTCAAGGGCAATAACTCTGGCAAATTCTCATATAGATATTGGGCTATGCTGAAGAAAATTATGTGCCTTAGTTTGCCTAAGGTTTCAGAACTGGCCAAAACCATAAACAATCAACAACAATAATCAAAAAAGTAATTTCATTTTATTGTTAAATTATAAATAAAAACAAATCAACTGTAAAAAGAAGGAATCCACACTTAAACCTTAAATGTTTAAAGATGGAGTATTAATTTTCATTTTAAATAGTCTCTACCCAACTATAATACAATTTTCAAATTTAGAAAACATAATGTATACTTTTAATGGAAAATTATGGAACTAATAAATTCATATCATAATTATGTTTTAAAGAGTTTTTTTTTATTTAGTTCTGTTTCCTGTTATTTGTTTGTTTTTTTTTGTTGTTGTTTTTTCAATTAGAATTAAAAATCTATTAACAATTTTAAACAAAAAATTTATGTAAAGTTCTGCTTAAAGAAATATGAAAAAATGTTACTTTGCAAATAAAATCCAATCATTTAAATCTTTCAATTCTTGTTCATTCCCTCCCTCAAGGAAACAATTTAATCTGTAAATACCTATTTATTTCCATTGAACAGTACACTACAAAACAAATTGTTCAACCAAAATGAGGAGTATCCCAAAATATTGTAGACTTTCCTGTTAAACCTGAAGCTAGAAAATCATCACATCTGTATGTTAACAGCATCTATAAAAACACTTTTCTTTATAACTTCATGGTGTTCAATATGTATGCTCAGCTATGCTATGAGCATCACAGTACTTTAAAATTTGGTACCTTAATTTCCCTTTATGCAATTTAATCAATATTTCACAGATATACGCATAAAGTATGCCAAAAGGCTTGCATAAAGTATTATGCTTTTAAAGAACTGGATAACAGATGTGAAAATTTGTCTACAATATTATGTGATATTTCTATTTGGACACAAGATATTAGTGCAATAAAAAGGAAAATAGCAAAGAATGGTAGGGTAGAATTTGTGATCAGAAATATAAAGTCATACTGGAATACAGGGACAGTTCTACACAGAAATCCCAATGTGAATCTTCATTCACCTTAAGCTTTCAACCACAATCTCCAAAAGAACATACTACATGGGCATTTTGAAAAATCTTTTTATTGCTATGACCATTGGGAAATAAAACTCCTTGGGAAATGGATATCAAATACTTTGATTTTTTATATATCTATCATTTTAATCTTTTATCACCTTTATATAAATGCATATCAGCACTTTATATACATCTGTATCAACAAATATGCCCTTACTGTTTGGTCAACTAACAATATATACAGAAATGTATTCCAGGTATTATAATAAAGGACCTACTATTGGATTTATTTTGACACTGTCTGAACTAAAATGACTTTCTTCCCAATAAAAGTAAGAAAAAAACTAGCGCAGTTTTGAAAGGTTCTAGGATTTTTGACAGAACAGTCCCCTAGTATTAAAATCATACTACAGCATACATTTATACAGAGTTACTGCCCCTACCTCTTCATTGTCAACATCATCATAGATGTAGGACAGCTTCACCCTGTCCACAACCGAGTGGTTGTCGGCAATATCCACAAACATCGCTGTAGAAAAATAAGTTTATAGTTAGCAATGTAACACACTTTAACCTGCAAGGTATTGAACATGATTGTGGATCTAAAGATAATTCGCTCAAACCCTTTCAAGGTTCATCAGCCATTAAATGACAATCCCAGGTGCAAAGTACTGGTCCAACCCAGGAATTGTTGGAGAAGCATTAGTTCAAGTAGTAAGACTTTGTTTCCTTATGGATGTAAAAACCAGAATCAGAAATTACTTTACATTTTGCTTTTAAGAGAGCAGACAGTGAAGTGGTGGGCACAATGTTCTTTCAGCAGTACAAAGTTAAATACTAGGTAACCTATAACTATTTTTCCACCTTTATGGATTCATGGGTTTCCTGCAAGTTCTCCAGATTTTTTCCAACATCTCGGATTAAACACCAATCATTGCCAAGAAGACGATTTTCCTTAAACATAACTGCTTGACAATAAAATCTGTCACCAATCCATTATCTTGAGATTGTTTGTTATACCTAATTACCTGTTTTTATTCATGTTTTTTTTTGTTGTTTGTTTTGTTGTTTTTTTGCACAAAGCATCCATTTTCTTTAATTCACTCAAATAGATGACTGAGACTTATTTGACTTTACTAGTTCAAACCATGTATCTTATATCTTTAATTACTTATTTTCATACAATTACATGTCACAAGTTGTCAGTATAACATTGTATCTAAGTCTGGAACGCATTTATAAAGAAACTGCAATGTATGGCACTGAACTCCTCTCCCCCCCTTAACTTGACTCCTTGTTGTGCTGACTTACTGATGATAAGGTCGCAGTACATGGCACGCAGTTGGTCAGGGAGCCGGTCATCACTGAGGCAGGTGAAGGCTTCCTCCCATGTCAGGTAGTTTAACTCCTGAGTTATCACCCTGATGGAGTGGGTGTTCTGGCCCTACAATACACAAAACCAGTCTAATTCACTCCTGCATCACAATACCAGTCTAATTCCCTCCTACATCACAATACCAGTCTAATTCACTCCTACATCACAATACCAGTCTAATTCACTCCTACATCACAATACCAGTCTAATTCACTTCTACATCACAAACACCTTCTCCCCTGCAGTGGTAGGGAGGGTAATTGTCACATAAACATTTTCACCTAAATATATTTACTTTATATAAAATCACTTTTCCTAACGTTCATTTTTGTTGGAAGTTCCACTCCAAGGAAGACTAAGATTGAGGCAATTAATGAAATTAAAACACATCCATGTTTCCATTTCTGGATCAAGAACAAGATTTCATAATCACACTTTCTGATCCTCAAATCATCGCGTTCTTTTGTTTGTTTTATTTTTACAAAATTCCTCAATTATCTTTGCCCTCTCAAAATCAACTCATATATATGTTTATGGATGACATAATAATAATGTCTATTTGAGGTATTTTCCAAAGTAAGTTGTTGAGGTTTTCTAAAATAAAATATTTCTGTTAGTTTAGTAGTGAAAATCCTTACTGTGTCCATAATAAATTTCAGAAATTGCAATCAATTTACTTACCAATTCTAAAACACTTAATTTACTAGACCAAAATCGAAATTGAACATAACAAATTATATAATTATGTCCACATATTAGACTTAATTGTGTCATGTGCCTGAGAGTTTTAAATAGGTATAAATCATTTTACATACCTTACACAGGTAACCAAACAGCTCCAGCTGATGTTCAAGGAACAGGTACTCATCATCCTCCTTGTCTCTCTGCAAAATACATGTACATCTATAGTGATGTATGTGTTAACTCTTCCCTGACACTAGAGCAAATGTGCCTAATTCACCTTATCTTTTTCAGTGTTCAATATCTGACACAAGTCTGATAATAAGTATTCTTTAATATGAATATTTCATATTCAAAATTCCAAGAATTTCTTTTACCTTTTTTGTTGGGGTTGTTTTCCTATTTACTTAATCATAGAATTAAGATGAACAGAGATTCTAAACCTCTCATAATTTCTTTTGTTTCAGTCATCCTTGTTTGGCTTGTATGTTACAACAAAGTGAGTAACATCTGTATTGTGTACCTCCAAATGCTCTCCCTCTCTCTCTTTAATATGTATGTCCATATATGGCAATATCTTGATAACTGATATACATTTATACTCCTGATAACTGATATACATTTATACTCCTGATAACTGATATACATTTATACTCCTGATAACTGATATACATTTATACTCCTGATAACTGATATACATTTATACTCCTGATAACTGATATACATTTATACATCTATTGAACCATTTACCTCATGAATATTCATATACAAATTAATAACTTGATGGAAATTGATGTAATGAATTTTAAATGATATATGAAATAATGGATTTCTGTTTGCCAGGGTATAAAAACATGCCTTTATATTGTGTAGAGTTGATTGCCCATCTAAACTGGTTGGTCTCTTTTTCTCATATTACGGAAATTATAGGACCTCATTTTAACCCTCGTTCAGAAATTATTTTCCTGTCATGAAAACATCAACTGCCATGATTGCAGTGATTGGATAACCAAATGTTTTGATCTGATTAATTCTGTGACTACTGGAAAGTTCTATGTAGAAGTAGAGCCAGGGTATGAAGGCTGCCACAGACAGGTAACAAGCATTTTTTTTGAAGCTAGTATTATTACATCTTAGCCTATATTGGCTTCAAAAACACTTTTTTACCAGAACCTACCCCTTCAGTCACCTGATGTGTATGCAATGAACTGTCAAGAAATAATAACTCAGGCAAAATCTTTCATAAACATGTAAAAAATACTTGTCTGTCTAAATTTTTTTAAAACAAAATGTTATAATTATGAAAACTAGTAACAACGGGGAAGTGTTTGGAATATAAAAGAATAAGGTCAGAAGCTTATACATTAATGGAAGGTAATGTGAAGAAAGTTTAACGCTTAAAATGGTTTAATGAAAGAATTAGTTCAGAATACCATAACTTTATCAATGTACAGTTTTTAACCCTTTACTTCATATAGATTAATTTTGACATATTGGCAAACAGAGCAGACCCTATAGAAGCTGTCTGATCAGAGTCACCTCTGTTTGCTCATACAATATTGTAGCTCAGTTTCTACACAGTCTATGATGATTTCATATACCATTATAAATTCAGTTAATTAATATTCATTAAGTCATTAATTCATACATGCACATGAATATTCATGAGGTAAAGGTTTAAAGACTGTGTATTTGAATATGAAAGAAATCTACCACAGGTCAAATGATACGTGAAATGTTGCAAAGAAAGTATTTGCACTATTTCATGTGAATTCCTGTCTACCCTATAACAAACATGACAGGTAGTGGTGAAGTCATATGCTGAAGCATCACTGTGAAATAAACATAAACCCATCACCTCATGAAGACAAGTTGGTACGTCTTGGCAAAACAGCAGAGCTTAATGATCAGGGTCTCCTCTATTTCTTATACAATACTGTAGTTTCTATTATCATAAATAGTATTTTATCATGATTTAATGAAGAACCCCTTTTTGACAAAAGTATATTACAGATCCATTATAAATGGATGTTCACTAAACCCAACTTTTTATTCCATTAATTAGTTTAGTAAACCGAAAGTGTTATCACACAGTATAAATGCAGTCCAATATAGCGCTGTATAAAGCATGGGATCCCTAATATAGCGTTATAATGGAGCTGTACTGTATAATATGAAACAAAGCAAGATCTTGAGTGTCATCAGTAGAAGAGTTTTAAAAATATATTACTGTAGTGTTTGCAGAGAATATAGTTAAGTTAACTGATTTCAAAATGCATGATTAGTTAAATAAGTTTAAGCATTCTTCTTAAATTATCATATATGCATTATAATCAGAATCATTATTCAGTATTTATTTTTAAACCATAACCAGTCATCATACTTATCTCCCTTTAAACCTTCTCCAACCCATATCTAGGTAGAAAATTCCAAATACCCATTGTAAAACTTTATCAAGCATAAATTTGAACAGAATTCATACCGATTCTTTCTCAACAACAATTTGAATACCTCTCCAATAGCTCACACTGTACAAATCATTCAGTCTGAGGGATTAATCTCATGTTCAGACCTTTTTGTGCATATGGATCATAAAACATATGGGTACCTTATCAGACATTTCTGCTTCATTACACCACCAAGTAATACTTGAATTAGGAAGAAACGCATTCCATCATTTCTGTTTTATGAAATATTCAAGTATATGACTATATTAAGCTGACATACAGTAACAACTTAATTAACAACTTGTCTAGAAATGAAATATTTGAGCTCTTCTTTTAAGAGAAATAAGAATGATGATATTTGCCCCTAAATATTTAAGTATTATTATGCATTAAGTATGGTAGAATTCAAGCCAGGCTATCAGGGGTCTATCAAAGGTTAATGTGTTCCCATGCGATATACATGCTTATAATTTGGATTACACAAACTATAAACAGACAAAACTACCATTCCTACAGTGCATCCCTTCATTAACTGATGCATAAAACATGTAGGGCTAAACACTGGACTGGTAAGTGACTTTGGTACAGAACAACATACAAAATCAAATCTCACTACATCAAAGCTCACTTGCTGAAAACAAAGTCCTGTTTAAGTAAAACTACCATAGGGTGACGGTCATGTTGCAGACTGGATACAGAATGTTTGTGTATAAACCACATCAAAGACAATATTCCTTCAAGGTCATTTCAGTTCTGGTCCACCAAGAAACATTAAAAAGGGATTAGTAAATGTTATAAAACTTATGTTCTGAGTAAAATCAAAGAAATTAGTTCATAATCTAAAAATATAGCAATATTATACAGATTTATTAAATAGCAAACAGCCCAAAGGGCCTAAAATCTGTGGAATAAAATAGATGCAAACTCATTAACCACATTAAACTCTTCACAGCAAACACTGCATTTAATCATTATCATGAAAAGTAGTAATTTCTCCTCATACCATGAAGATAACCACACATTAATGCACAGATTTCAATGTGAAAGCTCCCCCTAAAGCTTGAAAAAAAAAAACGGCCAAAGAATAGAATTGTAACAAAATCATTCATCTCTTTATAAGGTGTTTTAGCAATTTAAATAAGGGTATTCACAGAAATATGTTAATATTTAATAATTATATACATGCAAAGTCTCCTGGGCTAAAGACTCATATAACCTTGAACCAAATTAACATCTTTTAATTATGCACTGCAGGCATAAAAACTGTCATTACAATCCTAACATTTTTTCTGTATGCGCTAGTTTTTGCTAAGGGCTTTATCCATTATTTAGATACTTTTATCAACCTTGATAATTATGGACATTTGCTGTTTTTACAGACACCTTTAATACACTTGTTGTTAAGTGATTATTTTCCATGCCTGACAAACAAACCTTCATGTTTATTTGTATAAACCAGGTCAACCATTTATCCAAGGATATCCAAGTGTAGCTATTAAAGATAATCAAATGATACTTATATTTCTGTAGATATTGGAAAGGTCCACCGCACCTTTGATTTAATTTAATAATTAGTCAAGTTTTAAGATTTTAATAAACCTTAAAGATAGCACAAATCACATACACTGAACCAATGATTTAAAATAACAACTGAAGGCCCAGATGGTATAGTATCCAACACTCTGGCTTTACACCTATCTAAACCAGACTTGATCCTAGCACAATCAAATGTTTAATATGTAAAAGCCAATTTGCTTTCCTGTTGGACATAAAATTTTCTTGAGTACACCAGTTTCCTCCCAACCTGAGGACCATGCGATGCCAATGAGGAGATTCTCATACAACATTTATCACCCCCTGTCTAACTGTTATAATCAAGATAAAGTTTAAAAAAAAAATTTAAATGGTAGATCAACATATTCAAAAATCTTTGATCTTACTGAGCCATCACCATGGTGACATGCTTCTGCATCTTTTAACAACCAAATTTGTGCAGAATCCATGTCGATGGACATTACTGATGTAAAAGTTGTGAATAAGTGTGGCCATGAGCTAAAGTTCCAGTGTCATTCAAGAATGTAAACACAGATGCTTAGATGATAGGCTGATCAATTTATTGTATGTTTTTTTGCTATAGAAATGACTTACAAATTCTTCCTGTTTCTTGCGCTAAAATAAATAAGTTTCATGGTATGTGTTATCCAAATTTCATTTACAAGGTTTAGCGGTCATAATCAATTCATAATCAACATATATTTTATAAAATAAAGCTAAATAACCACAAAAAATGTGCAAGACTATGAATGTGATGTGCTTTTTATTCAATATATTTACAAAATAAATTTTGACATTTCTTATTTCTTTTTTTTAATTTAAGCGATAATAAAAAGTTGTTTCATATACTTTGTTACTTTAAATCTGTAATTTTTTCCTTTGTTTTTTTTTTGTTTGTTTTCTTTTTGTTTGAAAATGAAATGTCACCATGCTTGTTTCTGAGCAATAAGTGTTTTAAAACTTGCCTTCAAAGCATTTTCAAACAATCAAAAAAAGTTCACAAATGACTAAAATTAATAAAATCCTAACTCATTACAACATATTCAGATGTAAACTTTGTTAATAAATTATCCTTGCATTCATTTAAGCATAACACTTGCAACTGTTTGCAAGTTGGTTCCCTGCTTACATCTTTGCCCTATAATACAACATGGATGTAAATGCTAACATTAGCGACTGTTATCTGAGTGCAGGGCTTATTTTAACAAAATATTGCACAGAATATATCAAGGCCCCAGCATGTCACTATGTGAGTATCCAAAATGTAATATTAATTGCATTTGCCAGATTCAAAATTGACCACCTGACAGGTCCTTCCTTATCTTAAATATATCATTCTTCTTCAAACACTTTTTTGTGTCTTAAAAATAAAATAAACCATCACAGTTTAATACTATCTAATACATCAACACCAATAAATGCCCTGTATTTCTCTTTCCCTTCAGTTTGTTTAATATACAGACAAATTAAGTGCCTGGAACTTACATTGGCAAATGTGACTAGCTCCACCCAAGACTTTC
Source organism: Solen grandis (assembly GCA_021229015.1). Classification (NCBI taxonomy): domain Eukaryota; kingdom Metazoa; phylum Mollusca; class Bivalvia; order Adapedonta; family Solenidae; genus Solen; species Solen grandis. The sequence goes on along the minus strand of CM037795.1, from coordinate 35,138,076 downwards.
CATTGTTCGGCGAGACATACACAATCCCATCCTTTTGTCCTATTTTCTGACCCAGGTCTGTGAAGAATACACAATTCTGAAATAGAAAATAGAGGACTCAAATTACTACAAGCCTGGAACTGTCTCCTTACACTCAATTGAATTTCCTGGTCAAATAACCATTTACCTCAAGTACACATCTTTTAATGACTTAGCAAACAGAGCAGATCTCAACATACCCAGTATATTGCTTAACCCTTTCCCTCATATAGACTCATTTTGATGCACTCAATAGGTACCACATAAAGCTTGATCTGCAGAAAACCACAGTTAAACCTTACCAAATTTAATTATAAAATCCTCATTTCCAGACCACTGAGAAGCAGCGAACAGCATAAAACCTGATCAGCCTGCGAGTTACTCGCAGGCTGATCTGGTTTTATGCTGTTCGCATAGGTCTTTTCATGGTGTCCTCTATGAGGGAAAGGGTTAAAGTTCAGAAAATAAATATTCATTGATAAATTTGTGCATGAATATTCATAAGATAAACAGATAAAGGACTGACAAAATGTTCACAACAACAGATTATGAAACTTTCCAATTTTTCCCTTTGAAAGTTTAGCTTCATCTTTCCCTGTTGTTAGGGAACTATGTCAACAACATGTATTCTCAAACAGTATAGCAGACAAATCTGTGTAGTGTTATTATTATTTTTATTTACTTATTTATTTATTTTTGCAAAAACCAACTCCACCACCCATCACATGATATCCCAGTTTATTGATGGAGAACTCTTAATTCAATATGAATATGTAAGCATGGAAATTAGGTCCGAAGTCTTAGTGGACCAAGAACTAGATCTTTCTTTACCACACAGTGTTAAATTGTGTGGAACCAAACTTATAACTTGAATAAATTTCCCTCATGTCTACTTACCCGAGCTCCTCTCATTAGCCAGACCTCGGTGATGTACTTCTGGTTGTCTGCAATTGACACTCCGTCACACACACAGAGCACGCTCAGCAGGTCCAGATAGCGGTAATTCTTGTCCTGTCTCAGCAAGTCAACAAACTTGTCAATATGGTCGTGTGTTATACGGTCCACAATTTTCCGGTTGTCCCGGATCAGCTCCATCACCATGTGGGCAGCATTCAATCCAATCTTGCCCTAGATGAAGACATGTATCACATTATTGCATGGATAAAATTTATTATCCTCCCTATCATCATCATCATCATCATCATCATCATCATCATCATCCTCCCAATCATCACTAACAGTAATCATCATGATATTAATTACTACCAATATCATCACTATAGTAAGATCCTTCATGTATTATAAAGTGCTCTATGTCTACAAATAAATAACATTTTTTCAGTTTTCTGCACTGATGGAATGGAAAAAGACATCACCTTCAGATACATTTTATACTTGAGCATTTCCTTGAATATATCAAGATGCCATTTTACCTCTTTGATCTCAAACTGTGTAAGGAAGAAGTCAATGTATTTTGCAATGTACAGCTCATTCTTCCTGGAGTTGCCCATAAGGTAGGTGTACAGAACATCATATGCCACACTGAATATCCGAGTCATGTGACTGAAACATAAAAGTCAAGTTATTGTAACATTACATAAGAGCCACGTGACTGCATTATTACATACAAGTCATGTAGCTGAAACATTACATACAAGTCATTTGGCTGAAACATTACATTCAAGTCATTTGACAGAACTAAAATATGTACAAACCTTACATTTAAATCATTTGACTGAAACACTACGTACATACCATGTTACTGAAACGTTACATACAATTAAGCTATGTGACTGAAACATCATGTCCAAGCCAATTGGCTGATACTTTACATACAAGCCATATAAGTGAAACATTTCACACAAATCATTTAACTGAAAAATTATGCACAAGCTACTTGACATGAACATTTCATCCCTTGATCCCAAGCTTTCTTCCAAAGCGCACAACTTACATACCAAATTTGGTAACAATATTCATTCCTAACGAAGGCCACTGACGGAAACCATTTAACTTTTCTTTTTTTTTGGCAACAGTGACCTTGACCCAATTTCACCCCAAAATTCAATTCAACCTTTCCTCAACAGGCAAGGTATGTTCTACTGTCAGTTAGACTGGAGACGGATGACTCACTATTGGTCTGCCCCCTGGAAGGGTGACTTCAGGAGATTGACAAGGAGCTCCACAATCCTTAGGTTCCTCATCAGCTTCTGCCTGTTTTTGATTGGCTCTCCATCCACCACCATGAACTCTGCAATCTCCTTCAGGCCCTGCAATTAAAAACAATTGCTCCAATTAATGGATGAAAACATTACAAAACCTGAGTTATATAGGCTGATTTGGTTGTATATTGGCTGTATAAAAACTATGTTGTATGTCATAAGTTTTTAGATACAAAAGCATGAAGTGATTCTTACAGTTAACATGAAGCCAGAAAAGTCTGGTACCATTTATGAAAATATAAAAAAAAATGTAAATTCTGTCTAGGTATATGAAAACTAAAGTTATCACTGACACACATGACACTGCAATGACTGAACAAAATCAGAAGATATCAAAAGCACAATGAGGCAACACATGTGATTCTTATATTCCCCTACTTCACATTCTGAAGCTGGGATCTATCACTAAACCCTTTACTTCATGAATATTCATGTACAAATTCATGACTTAATGAATATTAATGAATTGAACTTAAAATGGTATATGAAATCATTCATTTTACTTTGCCACATGGACTGTGTAGAAACTGAGCAAGCAGTGGAGACCCTTTGTCTGATCTGGGCCTGCTCTGTTTGCCAATGTGTCAAGTTGAGTCTATAAAGGGTAAAGTAAAGGGTTAAGTTGAATCTTATCCCTGCATTCAACTTTGTATTAAAAGTAGGATAAAATGTGACATAACAGGATGAGATTCCTACAAAGGCCTGACTCCTGTAAACAGGGGTATAATTAACTTATCCGTATCACTTAATTCTGATACTTACTGTACTGACACTGTAGGCCATCTTGGCATTGAGAACCATTCCTGCTTTTTTCTGCAAAGTAAAACAAAACATGCAAAACATAGAAGTTAAAATACATTAAAATCATATATATGAACCATATGTTACACTTACAATTCTGTTACAAAAGTTCTTATTTCTTGTTGTCCTTAAATAACAATGAATTAAATCTCCAGTATCAACGATTTCATAGCTACACATATTTGAGGATTCATATTTAACCCTTTCCCTCATAGAGGAAAAGACCTATGCGAACAGCATAAAACCAGATCAGCCTGCGAGTAACTCGCACGCTGATCAGGTTTTATGCTGTTCGCTGCTCCTCAGTGGTCTGGAAATGAGGATTTTGTAATTAAATTTGGTAAGGTTTAACTGTGGTTTTCTGCAGATCAGGCTTTATGTGGTACCTATTGAGTGAGTCAAAATGAGTCTATATGAGGGAAAGGGTTAAGAAAATTGCATGTCTTCTAAATAAGTGATTTTGGGGAGTCTAACCATGAAAAATGATCTTACAGTCTTAGACTTTAACAATGAGATAACAATTACATGCACAGCTGTACATAAAATCTAACACTGGTAATCTTATGGTGGATCTATCATTACAATAAACAAACTTTGTGGAAGTTTAATAACCTCAATTTGAACATGAAAACCAAAATAATGGTAAAGTATGGGCCTAAATCATTAATTGTGATTTGTTTAAGGTAATGTCCCTGTAATGGTTCCACTACATCTCAGACCACTTAACCTCTACCAAGATAACCAAGGTACCCCAATGAAACATTAGGAAACCTTGATTATCTCCGTGAAAGGCAATAAGGTCCAAAGTGTAGTGGAACCAGTACAGGAACTTTACATGAACTGATTCGCACAGTACTGACCAAGATGAGAGTGCAAATGTTAAAACATACGTCAGCAATAAGTTTCTGAATAAAGGGAACCATGCCGGCCATGAAGTTGAAGTTGTTTTCATTGTCCTGCTCTACAGCCTGTATTGTGAACGCATCATCGTACTGCTTCTCCTCGATTACTGTGATCTGCAACAGCCACACACAATGTTACTATGGTTATGATCAGTGCTCCTTACAAAAAGGGGAGGCAATTTGTAAGAAGAAATGCCTTGTTTACATCATATTTCTCAAATTTATATGCAGTTTGACAACTAATTATGTATTAATAGCTAATAGAATAAATTTGCATGAGAATATATCATTATAAAAAATGTCATCACAAGCATAAAAATTATCACAGGAGCAAAATTCATTAAATTTGAGATGTTTTTCCACCATAGCAAATATTCATTGTATTAGCAGTATTTTATTGCAGTTCAATTTTTTTTTATTTTACTAGGCATCTGAATTATTAAAATTTACAAAATGATGTAACAGAAGAACTAGTTTTTAAGTAAAGATAACAAAGAAGTAATTAAAATGACTAAAATAATAAAAAATAATAAAAAATAATGAACTAAAGAACAAAATTCTCAGAAACAAACAACACATAAACAATCAGTCATATTAATGAAAATTAAAAAATGAAACAGAATACAACTCTTAAACATTTTTAAGGATTTAAATGCAACACAAATAACTCTTAAGTTGTCTTCACCTGAGACTGAAATCTAAACAAACTCTATTTTCATGTGAATAGAAACATTGTTCAGTCAAATGTACCGATCATAAGAATCACATTTGTCTCAAATTCCCAACATAATTATTACTTCCAGTCAAAAATTAATTACCTTGATTACCGATTACAACATTCATACATTAAATTTCCTTTCACAAATTCAAATCTATTTTTTTACTTGTGAAAGAGAATTTAAATTCATATCTTAACAAGAGAATAATGGAAATTAAAGAGCAAGATTTATTTTCATATTGATGAATATAGAGTCTGCTAATTTAGGACCCCAAATAATCAATGGGTGACAAGGCATCTACCCTACTTACATCGACTTTCTTTAGCATCTGGTGGCATGCAGAAATAGACAATATCAAACATACAGTGACTGGTACACTAGTGTGTGACAGACATGGGACTGTGTATATATATAGTGTGGTATGTACTGGGTGGTATGTACTGTACTGGATGGTATGTACTGTACTGTATGGTATGTACTGGATGGTATGTACTGTACTGGATGGTATGTACTGTACTGCGTGGTATGTACTGGATGGTATGTACTGTACTGTGTGGTATGTACTGGGTGGTATGTACTGTACTGGATGGTATGTACTGTACTGCGTGGTATGTACTGGGTGGTATGCACTGAACTGGGTAGTATATACTGTACTGGATGGTATGTACTGTACTGGGTGGTATGTACTGGATGGTATGCACTGAACTGGGTGGTATGTACTGTACTGGATGATATGTACTGTACTGGATGGTATGAACTGTACTGGGTGGTATGTACTGGGTGGTATGTACTGGATGGTATGTACTGTACTGGGTGGTATGTACTGGGTGGTATGCACTGAACTGGGTGGTGTGTACTGTACTGGATAGTATGTACTTGGTGGTATGTACTGTATTAGGTGGTATGTACTTACTGGGTGGTATGTACTGGATGGTATGCACTGAACTGGGTGGTATGTACTGGGTGGTATGCACTGAACTGGGTAGTATGTACTGTACTGGATGGTATGTACTGTACTGGGTGGTATGTACTGTATTGGATGGTATGTACTGTACTGGATGGTATGCACTGTACTGGGTGGTATGTATTGGGTGGTATGAACTGGGTGGTATGTACTATATTGGGTGGTATGTACTATATTGGGTGGTATGAACTGGGTGTATGTACAGTATTGGGTGGTATGTATTATATTGGGTGGTATGTACTATATTGGGTGGTATGAACTGGGTGGTATGTACTGTATTGGGTGGTATGTACTATATTGGGTGGTATGTACTATATTGGGTGGTATGAACTGGGTGGTATGTACTATATTGGGTGGTATGTACTATATTGGGTGGTATGAACTGGGTGGTATGTACTGTATTGGGTGACATGTACTATATTGGGTGGTATGTACTATATTGGGTGGTATGTACTATATTGGGTGGTATGTACTATATTGGGTGGTATGAACAGGGTGGTATGTACTATATTGGGTGGTATGAACTGGGTGGTATGTACTATATTGGGTGGTATGTACTATATTGGGTGGTATGATACAACACTCATATGACATGGGATCAGTACTAAGAAAACATATCAAGTCAAGCATTTCTCCAGTGGCACTACCACTTCCTGACACAAGGTTGAGCATGATCAAACACACATATACAAAGTTAAATACAAATTAAATATTAATTCCAACCAATTCTACATACAAGTCATACTATACACCTAGTGGCATAATTCCACCCCACACACATTGTATACTGTAAGTGGCATGAAATCAAATCTTTGTTTCATTCACGGGCACAGTTTATGTCATGTGTAACATGATATAATTACAAGCATAATACATGCCATAGAGGATATATAGACAATTACTTCAGTATGGTTTAATTACATCTGAATTAATGTTAAAGTGAAGAAGCAATATAAAACTAAAACTTATGAAATGTATATTGCCTACTATCAATAAACACATATGGATATTTAATGACATGTGCAATTAAGTGTAAACAACCATGCAGGATCTCACTTAACAATAGAAAATATCAAATATTCATAGTTCAGTTTAGAAATAACAGCTATTAAAGAAATGAATTTATATTATCTAACTGAAAACAGAGAAATTCAAATAGATGAAAAAAAATCCCTGTACAATCTTTAAAATTAGTATTTCTTCACTGGAAAACTTAAAATTGATATGGAATTATTGCCTTTATAATAAGGGCCTGTTCTCTTAAAAAAAATGAAATACTCTTCAGTATACTATAAAGTTCAGAGGGATGTGAGACTTACCTCCCTTCCCCCACCATTGTCTATTCTGAGTTATCTACCTTCCTATGTATGTTTTCTAGAATGAGTTACCTCCCTTCATACATGTGTATGCTACCTACCTTCTTCAGCACGGCTGTTGACCACTTCAAGGATCCCATGGACTTACTGTCCTCATCCAGTGTCAACATCTGTTTCTTCTTGTAATCCTCTGTAAACACAATGTCTTCATGGTATAGACCAACACAATGACTAATTATTAATTAAACCCTACTCATTTTACATTAATTGTGTAACATACAAATTAGGAATCCTTATACATGAAGTGTTCATTAAAACTTGTGCCACCTGCTGAATGAAGCCTGATAGAAAAAGTGTGACTAACTATGGAGAAGAGATCTCTATGTGCTGACAGGTGACACAATAAATGACATTCAATAACAATGAGGGTGGTGTTTTTGATCATTATTGTGGGAGGAAACTGATGTACCTAGAGAAAACCCATACACCTGGACCAACAACTGCTGTACCATCTTATGTACATGACCAGAAATCAAACCTGAGACACATTGTCAGCTACAACAATCCTGTTTTTAACAACTTTGTTATGTTAATTTCTGCCAGCAATTCCAAGGTATGGGACAGACACTTCAACAACTTAGTAGCAGTATAAAAACAATGACAGTCCAGCTTACCTGTGCAGGCATGAAGCCACTGTCCAGACACCACATGTTCTATACGACAGTAGCTGTCCTCTGGAATACTGTCATTCTCCTGGAACACAGTTACATCCCTTGACATTACCATTTTTATTAAGAGTTATTGCCCTTCCATTAACTGCATCTCAAAGTGACAGTAACATTATTAGTTAAAATTTGTATTCATTTAGCATTTATTATGGTATAATACCTCAACAGTCATGTAAATTACCCTCTGAAGCATTTATAGGTGTTATTATTATTATCTGAAAAACAACAGTGCTCTAGGAAACCCATGTTTCTGAAGATGGACAATCACCATTTTAATTTGAAATAGCATCATGCTAATCAAAATGTCTAAGTTTAAACTTTATTTATTTTACATCCATTACTAAACAAGTTCTCACAACTTGTGTCTGAATGGGCGACCACTGTACCCTCTCACGTACGTGACCAGGTATCGAACCCAGAACGCATTGGTGAGAAGCGAAGCAAGTTACCACTACACTATCCAGGCACCCTGTCATTAATTTCAAAGAATATCTTAGTTACATACCAATAACAGGAACTGAGAGAATACTTTGTAGAAGTATCATAGTAGAAATATCATAAGTAAAGAAATAAAAATATAACTGACCCTGATGACAGGATGAAGCCTGAAGACTGTTTTTGGGTCAAGGTGATCTGAGGTCAAGGTGATCTTGCCATCCTTCTCCACACACAGATACTTCCTGCTGGTCATATGCAGCAGACGACACTGCTGCTCCCATTTCAACACACCACCTGTGGAGAACATGTTCTTACTTAAACACCTGTACATAAATACTGTTTTGTTAAGATACAACAGACATCTGGGCAGAACCTCTAACCTAACAAAAAAGCCAAAAGGCTTCCTTATATGAATCAAGAGGGCCAAGATGGCCCTGTCGCTCACCTGAGTAAGATTGCTGTGTTAGGCATGATGACAAAAAATGTGGCATCTAAATTGTTTTTCTAACATTTGACTAAGTGACCTACCTGAATTTGCACTCAACTGGGAATTCATGCAGTCATCATTCTTATCAAGTTTAATGAAGACTGGTACAAAAATGTAGGCCCCTAGATTGTTCACAAGATTTTTCTAAAATTTGCCCTGGTGACCTACTTTTTGACCCTATGTAGCCCAGTTTTTAATTCATCGGAGATTTGATATAAACAAACATTCTGACCAAGTTACATTAAGGTTAGGCTGAAACTGTGGCCTCTAGAGTGTTCACAAGGTTTTCTAAGATTTGACATGGTGACCTAGTTTTTGACCCCACATGATCCAATTTCGAGCTCATCCGAGATATCATGTAGACAAACATCCTGAACAAGTTTCCTAAAGATTGGGCCAAAATGTGGCCTCTAGAATGTTCACAAACAATTGTTGACGATGGACAGTGGACTCCAGACGACGCACCTTAGGACAAAAAGCGGTCACAAAAGCTCACCCTGAGCACAAGTGCTCAGGTGAGCTAAAAAAGAAAAAGTGATAACATTAGGTGGGATATGAATACTATCTGTATATCCATCTTCATATAATTGTCATATGTTTTTACAAAAAATTTTTTTTATGCATTTCTGGTAATATTGTATTTTAAATGTGACATCTTACTGCACAAACATCATACAGGTTTGTCTATTTACCTTGTAAGCCCATAAACCTTCCCTGTTGCTAAAACCCATGCAACGCTTAATCCACCAACACTCCCAGTTACCCCACCCATGAACCCTGTAATACCTGCCACGCAGCCCTTCTGTAGCTCCACCCATGAACCCTGTAACCCCACCTACCTGCCACGCAGCCCTCCTGCAGCTCCACCTGCCAGTAGGTGACTGCAGAACTGCTTGGGAACAGAGTTTTAGGGTTGGATTGGTCAACTGGTCTCATCCGCAGGTGGACTGAAATGGAAGTCATACATGTTTACAGCTACATATTAAATCTTAGATTTTGTCCTTTGACAATACTACAGCAAGAGGTCAAGTGGTGAACAGCAAAATTCTTGGAAGCAGGTAGCTGCAAGTTTGATACCTTAAAGACACAACCCAAGAAAAAGGTAAAACACATTTTTACTAAGTGCTACAAATAAGGAAGGCATGATTTGATCTGGAGTTAAAATATTGTTACCAGGTGCAAATGAATGCCACAAAGCAATAAGGCCTGAAACCATGGTGCCATCACTATATCCTCTTTAAGTAAACTTAAATATGATATTATTTACATTCTTCATGCTATAATCAGGCTAAGTCATGCGGCTTGCAATATTCTGATACAATATGTCATTTATCATCTTTATAACTATCTTTTCCTTTTCAGTTTATGACTTAATTTAGTCAAAATTTGTATTATCCTTACAAACAAAGATATGCAATTTCATTCATGGCAACTTTATTATTTTTTTTAAAAAAAAGCATGGACAAGTTCATTAGCAATGTTTTTAGACTGGATCATTACTAATATTTGATTAAATAGGTAGCACTGCATACTATCTGGCTGCCTGGAGTTTGATCCTTTGATTATTTACATACCATCCTCAACAATTTCATCATCAAACAGCCCCTCTGCAACCATGTATGCTTCCATCTCCTTGTGGTAGAACCGCACCATATCCCCCACCTGGATTAAAAATTCACTTTATTTAATGCCATTCCACAGATCTAGGTAGTGAACATATTATTTTTCATGATACAGATTGTAGCCTAAGTAGAGTCTGTGATGTGAGAGGAAACCCTAGTGACTGCAAGAAAACAAAGGAAACTATGGTAACTGCAGAAATACTAAGTGCCTGAAGAAAACCTTTAGTAACTGTAGATAACCAAGTCCTTACTGGGAACCTGAGTATCTTAGAAAAAACATCAGTAACTAGATCAGGAAACCTTAGTGAATTGCAAAACCTAATTAAATGGGAGAAACATGAGGACAGATGAAAGCTGAGTAACTGGGGAAAAACACAAGGTGTACAAAGAGTGCATGTAATAATGACAACAGCATCTAAATAAACTGTGTAACTGAGGTTTCGAAACAGCTATAAAATGTCTTTATATTTTGGACCATGTAATGGTCAATTATAGATCAGAGTTTCCAAAAGAAATCAATAACTGATTTGTTTAAAAGGAACATCTTTGAATAGTATATTTTGAAATAAACTTGCTGTTATTCCATCAACCTTACTTGTACTTTATAATTCTACAAATACTTAGGATAGTGGAAGTCATTATTCTTGTTCCTCGAGTAAAAATATCTCCGTCTTTTATTTCTTAACGAGAACTGCTTGTCAGGGTTATTATTTATGTCAACTTATGATCATCTATTTAAAATAATATTCTGTAAAACAATTAACACTTAAGCAATACTTAAGATTTTAAGTATTGCAGAGTATATGGTTGTCATACCTTTCTTTGGAAGAATCAATGATAAAAGATCCAATAGATCAATGGATTATACTGACCTTGACCTGCTTTTCATGTTCAGGTGAGGGTTTGTACTTCCTGAAGACTGTGAACCCTGACTGCTGCACCGAAAGGTTCAACTCATAGCTGAAACAAGGGAACCAGTCCAGTGTAAAGGTGTAACATATTCAAAACATAATTATGCTGCCTTGCCACAATCTTTGATAACCCTTCTCTATTCAAAACTCCATTTTATTCCATATAAAATGATTGAAGAACCTGATCAGACTGGTAAATTTTTCACAGTGTTAACTCTTTATTTCCAAGGTACTGTGGGGGAGTAACAAACATGATAAAACCTGATCAGCTTTACCCACATGTTGATCTTTTATTATACTTGTCATGTCTTTAATAGAACTTGAGTGGTGAGAGGTTAAAAGAACAGTATTGGTAACAACCTAGAATGGAACCAAATATGCCTGTTACGGTTATTTGACAATAATTGTAGTGGCTCTCAAAACATGGCCATTTGATTAACACTAGTGACATGGCCAAAAACCATTCAGGTAACATAATAACCATTCAAGTGATTATTATGATTGCCAAAATATTACAGGTAAAACTTAAGATGATGACAAAGATGGCCCTGAAGATGTTCACCTGGGAAATACTGCCTTCATTGGCAGTACAAGTTACTATACTATACCATAGTTTTACTAAATACATAATCCATGAAGAAATACAGCAAGATCATTTCAATTCCACAAACCAAACAGTACATGTGGTACAAATTTGATGGGTGTAGCATAAAAAAATCCTAAATAATATTAAAAGGGCAATATCTCCTGACCTAATTGGCTTAAATCGGTCATAACTGAACTTAGCCAAGGGAGTGTGGCTTTAAGCATAAATTATCATAAAATTTGAAGATGATTGCTAAAGAAATGAAGATGCTAGAGTGAAATCTTCTGGCATTTTTTAAATTTTAAAGGACCATAACTCCTGACCTTATTTCGCAATATCAGCCATAATCTAACTTGGCTGAGAGATTATGGCAATAAACATTGTCATAAAGTTTAAAGATGATTGCATAAGAAATAAAGATGCTAGACTGACCTATATCAGCCTTAACCAAACTTGGTTGAGAGATTACAGCAATAAACGTTGCCAATAAGATGACTGCTGAATAAATCAAGGTGCTAGAGTACAAACAAAGTGAAATCTGGAATTTTTTCATATTAAAAGGGCCATAACTGCTGACCTAATTTGGCAATATCAGCCATAACTGAACTTGGCCGAGAGATAATGGCAATAAACACTGTCATAAAGTTTGAAGATGATTGCTTAAGAAAAATACATTTCAAATCTTGAGTAAATCTGGGACGAGGAATGAAACATTACTAATGTTTACCAATTGAATCTAGGGGACATCAAATGGCTCCATGGAATCAACTCCAGATTATCAGTATTCAAATAAGCAAATCTAATGTAATTAATCATCACCAAGTCTAGCTCCATGGCCAGGAAGTACAAATGCTCAACTATACATCGACCACATGAAAGTCCTAGTCTTACACATCAATAATTAAGCGTTTCTATTTGTAAAAGGGTGAGAAAAATATGCAGCCTGACCATAACTCAAACCCGGGGCCTATCTCTTAGAGGACGAATGCTGTAAGGACTGAGCTACCTGGGCGCGTAAACATCTTTCTCCCCTATTGTGATTAATCAGTACTAACAGTGACATGATCCCCCTCCATTTTAGAATTAGTCCCTAAATTCTAGGAGTTTCAGGGTTAATATAACCATGTGCAGATGTCATTAGACAGACCTAGCACCTATGCCACAGTCCCACGTTGGGCGACGAATGTCACAGGTTGAGAAAAGTGTGCAGCCTGACAGAGACTTGAACCAATGGCTTTTTGCTTACAGGGTGAATGCTTACCAACTGAGCAACCTGTCCGCATACACATCTTTCTCCCCTTTTGCGAGTAATCACAGTAACTGTGACTAATTCAAGATTTACTCAATTAAATAAGCAACCTTAATTGGAATATTATGTGTTTTAATGGCTGACCTTATTTACTAGTTTGTTTGAGCAGTTGACCTTGTCATGAATTAACAAATATCTTTTAACCCTTTCCCTCACAGAGGACACCATGAAAAGACCTATGCGAACAGCATAAAACCAGATCAGCCTGCGAGTAACTCGCAGGCTGATCAGGTTTTATGCTGTTCGCTGCTCCGCAGTGGTCTGGAAATGAGGATTTTATAATTAAATCTGGTAAGGTTTAACTGGGGTTTTCTGCAGATCAGGCTTTATGTGGTACCTATTGAGTGCGTCAAAATGAGTCTATATAAGGGAAAGGGTTAACATCACCTGCATGAATTGTATGGATTAATTCATTAAGGAAGATATCTATTGATTATGTACTGACGGGGAAGAAATATGTCCTCTGGGGGTTAATTTTTAATCAAAATTTAATATTTTTCTTTTGCTTCATATTCATTTGAAGTTACATTATACAGGGAAAATTCTATTTGATACAAATATGAATATGAACTCAACAGATATGGAAAATCTGGTATGAGAGCCTTCAAAAATATTTTCTACAGAAAAACAGTGTATGAATATTGTTATTTTTTGTTTATTGTTGTTTTCTGGTTTGTATAACAAAGTAAACAGAAGTATTAAAAGGAATAAAAATAGTAAAAGTATATAATTCCAGTAATATAAAGTTATGAAATAAAGAATAATAGAGGAAAGTGTGAACAGAAAGACCCTCAAACCAAAGTATAAATGAAAAATATTGTTAAATTACAAAAATCAAGAGCTTTTACTATATATAACAAGAGCTGTCCATAAGACAGTGCGCTCGACTTTTCTCAGTTGCTAAGACACAGTTTTATGGATTTTAATAGTATGGTACATATCAATGATGATATGTTCTAGTTATAATAGAAATTATTCTATCACCCCCAATAAACAAATATGACATTTTTAATTGGTGAAATTAGCATGCAGAATCAATTTGAGAATGTGGTGTGCTGATCCGCCAACTCCAGTGCTAAAATCTGAAATTGTAATTGGTGAAATTAGCATGCAGAATCAATTTGAGAATGTGGTCTGTTGATTCACCAACTGCAGTGGTAATATCTTAAATTTGTAATTGGTGAAATTAGTATGCAGAATCAATTTGAGAATGTGGTCGATCATCCACCAACTAAAAAATATCTAAGTATAAAAGGGTAAAATTGAAAATACACTGCATATAGGATTATGGGCCCTGCCAGTAAAGTTGAGGTAGTGTGGGTAAACAATAAATAAGTATTCCAAGTTATGGTGGAATACCTGTGATAGTATTGAAAATATACAAATTTGTAAAAAAATTAACCATGATTTCGGCTGTTTTCTAAGTATGAAAGGGGCATAATTCAAGAAGTAGTACAGCCAGGGTTATGGGCCTTGCTAGTAAGGCAGAGGTAGTGATGGTGAATAAGTACTTGAAGTTTCAGTCAAATACATGTGATAGTACAACTATGTAAAAAAATTACCATGATTTTGGCTGTTTTCTAAGTATGAAAGTGGCATAACTTAAGAAGTAGTACAGCAAGAGTTATGGGCCTTGTTAGTAAGGTAGAGGTAATGATGGTGAATATGTACTTGAAGTTTCAGTTGAATACCTTAGATAGTATTGAAGATATACAACTTTGTAAAAACTTTAACCTTGATTTTGGCTGTTTTGTAAGTATGAAAGGGGCATAACTCCAAAAATAGGGTAGCCAGGGTTGTGGGCCTTAGAAGTAAGGTAGAAGTGATGATGGTGAATAAGTATTTTAAGTTTGGGTGGAATACCTTTGATAGTATTTAAGTTATTGATGTTTGAAAAAAACTTTAACCTTGTGTTGCAACGCCGACGCCGACGCCAACACCGATGCCGACGCCCGAGTGACAGTATAAGCTCTCATTTTCTTCGAAAAGTCGAGCTAAAAATTGGCATAAAATGAAAATTTTCAAATAGAATGAAATAAACAGAAGAAAATTTCAGTTAAACTAAAGATATGTCTCTTCATGCAATAAATGTAATAAAATATAGCCTTCATAGAAAGGAAATATCAATAAATCAATTAAAATTATATTTTAAGAGCTAAAATAAATAGACTAATTGCTTTAACAAGAGTATATTTTGGAAAGTGGATCAATACACTGATACACGGCAATGATTCAACAATATGAAATTATATTGGACTTATTTATTTTTTTAAACATCACAGGACTATTCATCAGATACCCTGACTTAACTTTGTGAAGAGGGGGTATATTGAGATATTCAAAGGCCTAGACAGTCTTAACCTATTAAACTTATCTTTAGATTATCGCCCTGACTTTAACTGAAAGATATGCATAACACACAAACATAGACCATAAATTCAACCTAGGAACCATTGCAAGGGATTAGAATAAGAATTACAAAAATAATGAAGGGCCAAATTGTCCTGTATTTGTGTTTACCGACTACAGATCTGAAAGTTGAAAGTTCAAACCCAATTAATATAAGGCACAAAGTACTGGGCCATCCCAGGCACTATCGAGAGACATAAGTATAAGCTGTAAGAGCTTCTCTGCAAAAGAAAATAAATTCAAATTATAAACAATAATCCTCCACCCAATCACATCAAATTAACCCTGAATTTTGACTAAACCTTG
>CM037795.1:35072238-35122238 GCA_021229015.1 Solen grandis | reverse complement strand
CAAATATCACTGAAAATGTTTTCTTCTCAAATGCAATGATACACTATCAAACAAACATGCAGGAGTGCAAAATGCTCCCGTTTCCAATGTATGAAAATGTCTGTTTTATGTGATGAGTGAATTTGACATGAAAGATGAGATGCCATGTTGAATCCAGACCTTCCCTGTTGAGCTTTGACGGAATTATTGGTAATAGGTTTATCATGAAATTATTAGGGTAACAAGATGGCCTTCTTCATTTCAAAACTATGGCAGAAATACAAATAACAAGCTAACAGTTAACCCTGTGATTGATATCCAAAATTAAAGTTTCATTTGGAATCACATTCTGAAAATCTGCAATGAGCCTGATCACCTGACATCTGAAACAATTTAACCCTTTCCCTCATATAGACTCATTTTGACGCACTCAATAGGTACCACATAAAGCCTGATCTGCAGAAAACCAGTTGAACCTTACCAAATTTAATTGTAAAATCCTCATTTCCAGACCACTGAGGAGCAGCGAACAGCATAAAACCTGATCAGCCTGCCAGTTACTCGCAGGCTGATCTGGTTTTATGCTGTTCGCATAGGTCTTTTCATGGTTTCCTCTATGAGGGAAAGGGTTAAACATACAGCTTTACTTGGAGTTGTGAACAGCTGTGTTGAGTTTCATGATACTACCTAATCCAACCTCCAAGCTATGATAACAAGCACACTTGAGTCCACTATTTCACAGTGGCTCCACCCACAGACATGAGAAAAAAATGTGAAACAAAAAAATGTTGTGAAACAACAAAAAATGTTACATTTAAAGACATAACTGGACAAACAGGTGACTGTGGAACTATAAATTAACTGTCAGGTCACTACTGACCATTATAAAGATAAACAAACACAAACAAGTGAATGGGACATTGCCAATGATACAAAACATACCAAACAAGTGTCCTTTACACATCATCACCATACAGACAACACAGGAGTCATGTGGAGTTCAGTCAATACTTATGGGAGATACAAATGTAAAATGAAGTGTGCCTGTCGGACAGATGAGGGACACTAACATAGTAGTTATCAGCAGATTGAAGAAATATGAAAATACGAAAATATAACAAAATCAAGACTAGCAGACACTACTGGCTATAATTTAGTTCTGTCCATGTATCAATAACCCTGGCAGGTCCTTCGTAGGGGAGTTGTGAAGGAGATTTGGACTAAATGATAACACTGGCTGTTTTAGTTGTATCATCTTTCCAACTAAACAACAAATATCTTCATAAAGATGTGTTCCTTTCTGATCAAAAAAGATATGGATAAGACATATCAAGGCCCCATGTTCTTAATACTTAAGTACAATCTCAGGCTCATTTGAGTATCATATTCAAATTCCTGATACCAATGGGTATCTCATGTATGAGAACCACACTTAAAGACCATTTTATTCGAAAACAAAAAGCAAGGTCTATATTAGCATTTTTCAATTTACAAAGAACAATAACTTCATTTTTGCATCATGAACTTTGCTGAAAATTTAAATTATTTCAGATACTGTCACCATAAACATTATGAAAATCTTGTTCATAAAAGAAAAATGGGACGGGCTAATGCACACCTTTTCTATTTTGCTATCACTTTGTGAAGCAAGGGTATATGAATCATCCCTGCATAATGTGCCACCAACACACACTGGGATGACATAATGAATCATCCCTGCATAATGTGCCACCAACACGCACTGGGGACATAATGACTACTTTTGAGAAATTTCATAAAAATCTGGCAAAGGGTTTTGGAGATTAAGTGCTGTCAGACCTAGGGAGACAGACGGCCAAGCGGAAAATAAGATCTCCCTAATGAGGGAGAAAGATACTGGTATTGGTTCAATTACACAATGAAGTAGGCAAAGTATCACCAAAAGAAAAACTGTTTCAAATATTGTCAGTTGAGATGCAAACTATCTAGTCTGTTCTAATCATATATGTATCAAATTCATTAAAGGCAAATAATCTTATACTAAAAATATATATATATTTTTTAAAAAAAAAAATACAATGATCTAGAAAAATAACTGTTCACATTCAGACTGTCAAAACCTATGTTGTATCATCACTACATTCAGAATTGTGACTATATAGTGATGGCTAAGAGCATGCACATATAAACCATTATGAGACAGTGGGACTATGCGGAGTGTCTGGCAGGCGTTTATTGATGACAGCATCAGCCTTGGACATCAGCTGCTCTATATGATTGTCGATGATACTCTCCAGCTGCTTGGCTCGTTCTTGTTCCTCCTGCAGGAACTTCTCCGAGGCCACGTCCCCCACCACTGGCACCTGCACGACACATACGCCAGAGAAATTAGCACAAGTCTGCAACATGTAAAGTCTTCTTTGGGCTTGTTCAAATTGGTAAATTTAAACAGTAATGCTTACTGCAAACTTTATTATTTAATACCTACATATATATATGCACATGAGACATAAGGATATTCAAAATCTTAACGAAAGTGTTCTTTGGAACACATGTGTCACCTGCGGAAGTGTGCCGGAAAAAGTGTGATGGACAGACAGACAACAGTAAAGTGATTCCTATGTGTCTGTGTCACCTCTGCTTACAGCTGGTGACACAAAAATAATTACTGCAGCTACCTTTTTCACTCTATCAGAATATTATATTCTCTTTTTCAATAAAATACTGGACAGGCTACTTGGTAATTAATTTATTCAATCCTCTTCAGTAAATCATAATAATACTTATGAAGGTATCTCCTACTACCACCACTTTGTGACTACTACCTGACAATGCAACTTCGTCACACTGACACTCCTTCCAACACCCTGTGTACAGTTAAAGTATTTATATGGATCACAACTCACATAACACAATATCTGGCCTTTCCTATTCATGAAACAAATGTTTTCCTGTTGCCCTCAGTTTGAAAAGTTCACGTAAAATGCAATTCCAAGAATATCATAATACCTGAATTTTATGTAGGGAAATTGCAAAACTTCAGGACCACTGAAAAGATCAAGATTAACATCATCAGTAGGTAACCTTTCCAATTAAGATAAGAAAATGAAATGACCTGCTTGACAACTTGATCCTATTAGAAGCTTCAAGACTGAGCTTCATTAAAATAAATCCTTTGTTTGTTATCTTAAAGATTGTTATAAAAAGAGGAGATTGAATTCCTATGAGGGTAAGTCTATCCATGTGCCCTGGCGTATCTACAGACAACAACCTGTACCTGAGATGGTTATTTAACCCTTTACCCCATGAATAGTAATGTACATATTAATTACTCCCTGATTATTAATGAAACAATGAAATTTCTTCCCTGTGCTGACTGTAATAATCTGCGCTTCAATATTGTATGAGAAAACATAGGAGACTTATGTTAACTAACCTCGTATGATGCAAGCTCGTCTGCACTGTCGATGTGAGTGAGGGACATGTTATCGTTGACGTACATAACCTCATCATCGTCCTCATACACAACCTGACCGTGCTGGACATACGATGCTGGAAAACACACACATACACTTGGCTACAATACTGACTGTTTTAGCCTCAACTGTTCTGTACTTTCAATCCACAAGAAACTAGCACTCCACGGACATTCCTTGCTGAATGGGACTAAAAGTTGATGTACTGATAAGTTCAGTGATTTTATTGATGCAAGAGTTATGGTCCTTGTGCATGACAATTCCTCTTGTCAAACTCTACCAAATTTCATTTCAATTGCATGAGCAGAGCAGGAGTTATAAAGAAGCCATTATGAAAGACAAAGTGTGAATGAGGAAAAGGGGAATCACTCAAAAAATATTGATGCAAGGGTTATGGACCTTGAGCATGACAATCCCTCTAATCAAGCTCTGTCCATCAATTAAATTTCATTTTATGCAGGTGACTAATACTAAACTGAGTTGATCATTTACCAAGTTATCTTAAAACTGATAGGGGTAGTTTACCAAATTCCCTATTATGTTTAAAAAATGTGGGACTGATAATTTTCATCTTATTGAATGGAAATGATTTTCAAATTCAATGTCATTTGGACCCTGACCTTTGACCTAGTGACCCTAATCTCAATATGTATCATCAACAATTCATCAACCTTTCAAGTTTGAGGAGTGAAGGCCAAAGAGTTCTTAGTTATCAATCGGAAACAAATTTCTCATTCTGTCACTTTCATCATGACCTTTGACCTGATAACCCATATTTAAGAGGGTCATCTACTAGTCATGACTAAACATCTTGTTATGTATGTGGGCTAAAGCATTCTCAAGTTATTGATCATTCAAATGGCTCAAGGTCATAGCTACACTGACTTATGACCCCTAAACAATATGGATCACCTATTGCATGATCCAACATTCTATCAAGTTTGTGAATGTGGGCTCAAGTGTTCTCAACTTAACATAGATTCTAAGTCATTAAAGGAGCATAATTATGTCAAAATCCATGACAGAGTCATGAATTCTTACCTACAGGTATAGGGTGATGGTCATGTTGTTGTTTGCACTCAGGCGAATTGTGCATGGTGGTGCAATTTTAAACAGAGAATGCCTTTAAGGCCCCGCTTCGGTTCTCTTGTACTTTTTCTGTCAGGACTGCCCTCCCTTAGCACCTTTAAACAGGTGCATCTACACACTGAGACAGATGCGGATACAAGGGATCCAGGTGCGCTACCCTAGCTTGTTCCAAATAGATCCTCTGGTTCTTTAATGTGCCTGGTGAATAGCACCAATACACATGAAGAAACTTAACCAATGTCTGGATGAACCAGCCCTAGGCTTCAAGGTAGGCGTGGAACACTGAAAAGTGTCTAAGAAATTTTCTACAGTTCAACCAGGTTTTGAGTCCCGAACCCCTGAATTAGCAGTCTAGTGTGATTGCACTGAGCCACCGCTGCACCTTTGGTGATGGTAATAAACAAGAATTTATGTTCTAAGTTTCAAAGCAATACCTAACAGAATATATGTTCTAAGTTTCAAAGCAATACCTCAAAAAATATATGTTCTAAGTTTCAAAGCAATACCTCAAAGAATATGTGTTCCAAGTTTCAAAGCAATACCTAACAGAATACATGTTCTAAGTTTCAAAGCAATACCTCAAAGAATATATGTTCCAAGTTTCAAAGCAATACCAAAAATATATGTTCTAAGTTTCAAAGCAATACCTCAAAGAATATATGTTCCAAGTTTCAAAGCAATACCTCAAAGAATATATGTTCCAAGTTTCAAAGCAATACCTCAAAGAATACATGTTCTAAGTTTCAAAGCAATACCTCAAAGAATACATGTTCTAAGTTTCAAAGCAATACCTCAAAGAATATATGTTCTAAGATTCAAAGCAATACCTAACAGAATACATGTTCTAAGTTTCAAAGCAATACCTCAAAGAATATATGTTCTAAGTTTCAAAGCAATACCTCAAAGAATATATGTTCTAAGTTTCAAAGCAATACCTCAAAGAATATATGTTCTAAGTTTCAAAGCAATACTTCAAAGAATTCAGTGAAACAGTAAGGTGGTAAAAAAAAACACAAAAAAACCTTAAAATTAGAACTGCTATTGTCATGACGCAAATACCCTCCACATGCCGCTTTGTCACAGGGATTTTAATACAAATATGTAGGTCAGAGACATGTAAATGTATTGGCTTAAGCAAATGAGGGTTACAGTTCTTGGTCAATGCACTTCCCTTCAATGAGATCTATCCACATATGAAGTTTCATCTTGAAACCTTTTATCCTTTTAGAGTTACAGTCCGGACAAAATTTAAGTATAAAAATTAAAGGGAATTTTGGTTCATGAGTTACAGTACAGACAAAATTAAGTATGAAAATTTACAGAGGATAATAAATCCAATATAACAAAACAGAGAGTTATGGTTCTTGGTCACTGTACTCCCCCTCAATGAGATCTATCCACTTATGAAGTTTCAGCTTGATACCTTTTATACTTTTTGAGTTATGGTCTGGACAAAAAAAATAGACTGACGGCTTGACAGACAGACAAGCTGAATCCACTATACCCCCCCTTACAACTATGTTGTGCAGGGGGCATAACAAGAGGCCATGGAAGCCCTAATATCATTCTCCTGAGAACAAGGTATAAGTGAGAGGAAAAGGAACAGCAAATATTTTCAGATATAAAGGAAAATGGGCTCTCTCAGAATAACTGAAAGCTCCTTGAGATCCTGACAAAACACCTCCCAATGGCTATTCAGACTAAAAGTCGTGCCAGCAGTTAAACTAAAAAAAATTATCTAACACTCACTGTTCATATCCCGTTCTCTGTCAAGCTCATCTTCAACACGAGCCTTCTGTTTTCGAAGCAACTGTAGCTGCTCTTCGTACCGGTTGATTGTGGAGTCAAGTCGATCCTGCAACATGCTCACACGGCGATCCGAGTCTTCCTCAAGCTCCTTGATATGTCTGAATCACACACATACATTTACAAAACACACACATACATTTTACAAAACACACATACATTTACAAAACACACATACATTTACAAAACAATCAAACAAAAATACATATACCTTAACAAACACAGCTATACTTTAATATCTGCAATATTCCCATCTATACTTTAATGTCTATAACACATATACTACAAGAGTGTTCTCTGGAACACATGTGTCATCTGCTAAAGTGTCTCGGAAAAAAGTGTGACACACAAACAGATGGACAGACAGACGACAGAAGAGTGATCCTATGAGTCATCTCTGCTTACAGCAGGTGCACAAAAAGTATGATCGTATGAGTCATCTCTGCTTACAGCAGGTGCACAAAAAGTATGATCCTATGAGTCATCTCTGCTTACAGCAGGTGCACAAAAAGTAATGTCTATAACACTTATACTTTAATTACTACAAGAAACATATGAATTCTTTAGCAAATGTGTATATTTCAAATGATGTAGTAACAAATATATACATACAATTCATCAAATGTCTGCAACAAACATAGCTATATTTTTCATGTAATCAAAATGAAGGGCTTACTATACATAACCATTACTGAGTATCAAATGAACTTAACATGGTTTACGAAATCATGAATTTTTCTTTGCCACACAGACTGTGTAGAAACTGAGCTACAATATTGTTTGAGCAAACAGAAGTGACCCTGATCAGACAGCTCCTATAGGTGCTATTTGATGTGAGTGTTTGCCAATCAGTCAAAATGAATAAATATGAAGTGAAGGGTTAAGCTAAAGGTTAAAGGGCAGGTAATATCACATAGCTTCGGTTCTAATTTGAATATTGAAACAAATTTACAACTTAGGAATGGAATCTTATACTGTTTGGGGCTTTAAGTGGATTTTGACAACAATAACAAAGACAAATGAATAGGAGGCTTCTGCCCACCTGTCTTCCTTCCTGAGTTCCTCTGTGTAGGAGAGTTCTGCCTCGTGTAAAGTGCGCTGCAACTCCAGGTCAAATTTCTCCTCTATCTGGGACACTTCATGCTGCAGCCGAGACATCTCATCCCGCAGGGACTCGTTTTCTTGCTGTGATAAAAACATGTATGCATTACAATGGAGCTTCAGTACCAAATCCAGATAGGGACAATGTCCCTTGAACATCTGCTTACAGCAGATGACACAATAAAACTACGGACTCAATAAATCTCCTCTTGGGTCAACAAACTTCCTTATTTACAATGACACCTACTATAACTCCCTCCTCATCACTCTTTAAAGACTGAGACAATATAGTATAAAACATTTAAGAGACAGTTTAGGTTTTAGTTGCATGTGGTAAGTTACAGTACCCACCTCCAGGGACTTGAGGGACTGCTGGTAGGTTTCGTGTATCTCACGCAGCTGGGTCTCAGTCTCGGTGTGCTCTAGGTTGATCTGAGTCTGCTGGATGATTGTCTGGCGCAGGTGTCGGTTCTCCAGTCGCAGGGCGTCTATCTGGGCATTGGCCAGCTGTGGACAGAGTGGTGACCATTTATGCCAAATGAAATTAAGTTGTGAGAAATGGTATTTAGGCAGTACCTGGTGAATGGATATTCAAAATACTTCCTGGATGAGATGTAGAGTAATGGAATAAAAAATATAAATCTTATTGTGTACATAACAAGAGCTGTCAGGGAGACAATGTGCTCAGTGCTTTATAGTATAAACAAGAGGGCCATGATGGCCCTGAAACGCTCACCTGAGTACCATTGCTACAACTGATTACAAGATTTTTAAACAGACAAGAATTCTGATATAACTCAATCTTAAACATTTTAACCCTGACAATACTACACACCAAATATATAAGCACTGGGCCTTATGGTTTCAGAGGAGAAGACTTAGTGCGGGGTCATTTATCTCCAAAGGGCCACCATTTTGAAAATCTTGATAATGAACCATTAGATGATGCTACATACCAAAAATCTAAGCTATAGGCCTTATGGATTCATAGAAGAAGATTTTTTTTAAAGATTTTCCTATATAACTCTATGTAAAACAAGTGACCCCTGGTGAGGGGGCATTTATCACCATAAGGTCATGATTTGTACAATCTTGGTAATGAACTATAATATGATACTACATACCAAATATCTAATCTCTAGGCCTTATGGATTCATAGAAGAAGATTTTTAAAGATTTTCCTATATAACTCAATGTTAAACAAAATGACCCCTGGTGCGGGGGCATTTATCACCATAGGGTCCATGATTTGAACAATCTTGGTAATGAACCATTAGATGATGCTACATACCAAATATCTAACTTCTAGGCCTAATGGATTCATAGAAGAAGATTTTTTTTGAAAGATTTTCTTATATAACTCTATGTAAAACAAGTGACCCCTGGTGCGGGGGCATTTATCACCGTAGGGCTATGATTTGTACAATCTTGGTAATGGCCCATAAGATGATGCTACATACCAAATATCTAAGCTCTAGGCCTTGCAGTTTTGCAGAAGAAGATTTTCAAAGTTTGCATTTTTAAAATCTATTTTTAACTCCTGTGACCTAATTATGTAATGGACCAGAACCATTTATACAACTTTAGTAGAGCTTCATCCAAGGAACATTCCTGCAAAATATTTTTCAAATTGGCCAAGCCGTTTAGGAGGAGATGTTGTTTGAAGCAATTGTTGACGCCGGACGCACGCACGGACGCTGGACAAAAGGCGATCAGAAAAGCTCACCTTGAGCACGTTGTGCTCAGGTGAGCTAAAAAAGCCAAGCTGAATCTTTCAAGGGCCATTTAACTTTCAAAGAACATGATAGTGTCTGCTCTTTTCTACTCAATACAATTATGTTGCTGAACAAGTATACAAAATATCAAAGCAATAACATGAATTTGAAGTATTTATGGGTGTATTTTTATATGGTCACAAAGGGGAATAATTCCTTTAAAATCCATGCTAGAGTTATTGGTCTTGGTAAGTGATATACAATTATGACCCTGAAGACAAGTGTGAAGTTTAAAGTGAATATCTTTGGTGGTTGTGGAGATTTTATTTGCATGCATAATCTTAACCAGGAATTTCTAAGTTCACGAAGGAGAATAATTCAGTAAAACTCCATGCTAGAGTTATGGGTCTTGGTCAGTGAGCAACAAATGAATGTCTTAACTGATTGTGGAGATATAAGATGATAGAAAAATTTGCACACAAAACCTTAACCTTGAGTGTTACGCCGACGCCAGGGTGACTAGGATAGCTCTCACTATTCTTCGAACAGTCGAGCTAAAAATCTTTAACATGATATTATCTAGAAATGACATTTCTAAAGATAACCATTTGAAATGCCCTAGAAAGCATCTTGTGTAACACTAACATGTCCAGCTCTCTCAATAGGAGGGACTATGGTATGCGCTGGTTCATTCGTCAACCATATAGGTTTCACCTCCAGGGTAACATAAGACCACCCACCTTCAGCTCCTGGTCTTTTTTCTCACTCTCTTCTGTCTCGGAGCGCAACTTTCTCTCCATCTCTGTTGCACGTTCTGTCAGACCAGCCATGCTGTTGTTGTTGTCATGGAGATCTGTGGTCACCTTGAAATTATATGTTATCTTAGTGAAAAACGAATGTGATACAGTCATAAGTCTAGAGACTTCATATAAAACCCGTTCTGTTTAGAAGTTACTTATAATGCTGTGTTGTAACATGATAAAGATTCTGGTTCCATCCATGATTTTTTTTATCTTACATCACTGCAACAAAGACTGAAAACACTTGCCTGATAAACTTAGCCTTTATCAGTCAGTTATTTTGAGAACAATGGCACTATCACTAAGTGAGTAAAAGTTCTGTTAATTACATACGCTGTTATAATTTGCAAAATATGCAAATATTTTAGACAGTTTCTTTTTATGTAAGACATTATATTTGTCACTTTGATTTCTTTTTATGTAATATAAAAAGAATAATGTGCTAGTTTTGATTTTAAGTTTATCAGACTCAGCTGGGAGAAATGTAAATGACGAGGCTGAGTGCCGAGTTATTTATATTTCTCCCAACCTCGTCTGATAAATTTTATATCAAAACACAGTAGCATGTTATTCTCTATCACTGTACACATGCATCTGTCCTGGTATCTTCCTGCTGACTACGGTCAGACCTCTTATTACAACCACCAGTATGTAACGCCCCCATCTTACAAGCGACTGGTTACTTGTTTGCCAGTACCAGTCAGACTGATGGCTGAGTGGGATGATTATTTTTTTAATTTTAATCAATTTCTTTTGTTGCTATGGCAACAAGAGTTCTTCATAAATCATGTTTATTTTAGCAATTTTTGTGAAGGACTTCCACATTATCTCACTGATTTCTGCTTGGCAAAGTAGTTTCAGGGGAGATAACATATGAAGTAAATTGTTGACAACAGAAGATGCGTGACTGATGACAAAACAGGCTGATTATAATAGTTAATCTGTGCTATGAACAACAGTGATGTTTTAACTTCACTAAAAAGTTCTAGGATTACCTGTGCTATTAGAGTATCCCCCATGTCAATGTTTTATAAAATGAAGCTTAATGTGACGAAGTATAAACTCATTCCAAACAAAACAGCAGAAAGCAATATTTGGGACATATTTGAAGTTAAACGAAGAAAGAAAGTTAAGTTCTAGAAAACTCAAATACATATTGATACATAATACGTCAGGAGGCTGTTGTATCCCAATACAATTTTGGAGGGATATACTCAGCCTTAACAGCAACAACTATAAGAAAAAATAGAAACATTCAATAACTCAAGGACAGTGTGCACTATTTGTTGACAGAGTGATACATGATTTGAGATGTCAGGTTTAGTGCTGAGTCAATCCCTAAATAGACTCTGTGTGTGAGAACACTTAGATATCTTGTTAGATTTACAGACAAATGTTTTCTTAAAAACACATATGTAAACCCTCTTTATCAGACAATAACTGTGTAAAACTAAAGCTTGAATGTTTCATCATGGATACACATTTCAGTCATAAGTCCTTCAGATGAATGGTTATAAAGTCATCAGTACTACCTTATTTATTATTCTGTATTGTAACTGTATTATATAAAATTTAAAAGATTTCCCCAGAATATATCATAAAATAAATTATATAATACATAAGATAATATATATAAGATATCCACAAAATATCATTTAAATAAATAATCATTTTTTCAGAGGACACATTTATTTTGAAGAAAAACACCATTGTTGTATAGTTCAGAAACATCAACAACAGAGTAACACTGCCTATATATTTATTCCCCTGCCAGTAGAGTTATATCCCCTACCTTGGCCAGCTTGTCCTTCATGGCCTGCACCTCAGCCTGGTGGCTGCCCGTCATGGAGGTCAGCTGTGTCTGGGCCTTCTCCAGCTGAGACTTGATGCTGGTCAGCTCACCCTCCAGCCGGCTCACGTCTGCCCTCTGAGGATACAAGGAACAGTCAAACATTATACAGCCTTATGGAATGACACAGCCATGGTGAAACTGCATGATCGCTGAAAGGTGACGTATAATCCTACTGTGCCACCCTGACTAAACAATATGTCAAGATATTGAACCTTTTGAAAAACAGGATGCAATGCTATAGTCGGGACAATACATTCCTTAAGCGTTGATATCATTATATTCGTTGTATATGCATGATATCAATATGTATGCATGATTAAATATGCAATTTGAGTTAAGATATTCAATCCATCATTAAGCTAGATTGAAGTCCTACTGACTCAGATGTTCTGTTTTGATGCCTGCTAAATTATTTAAAAAAAAAATGCTTAAAAATTGCGTCATTACTGCAGTTTTATAAAATTCAATTGAACACAAAAATAAAATCAATAAATTTGCTCATTTGCGGGCAAGAGAAAATTATTTTTGCTTTTTGGTATTATTTTGCTATCTATATGACCTCAGACACTATCGAGCTATCTATGGTTACACACATGCAAAAGATGTCAACATCTAACTTCAACATGCAGAAACCTGTTTCTTTGTGCTAAAATACATTGTGTAAAGATAACTGTAAAAATAAAAATATTTTTTTTCAAAGATTTTGTGTGTGTTTCTTTATTGGGTTAATGGTCCATCTACAGTACTCCAGTCATTTTAAGACTATGTCTACTTAAGCATATATAGTGCTATTGTGCTGCCACACTGCAGTATCACACCACAGACAAGTGGCATGATATCACAACCAGTTACATTATCCTGACACTGGGACAACCAGTCCTGGAACTACCCTATATATATGCTGAGCTTCCAGCTGAAGCAACCAGTACCATTTCTATCACCTGTGATATGACATGGTCTAGGATCAAACCTAGGACCTTTTGCTCAAGAGGTGTACTATCCTACCTCATGGCCACCAGGGATGGTGGAAATTAATAAATATCAATGTATGTCATATTGAAAAAATAAGATAAATCAAATGCTACATTATGCCAATATTTTATTATCATAATTTCAAATTAAAGTTTAATATCATACCTGATATTTATTGTTGTGGAAGTTTATATACTAAAGAAATGATGCATTAATTTTTGAAAAACAAAAATGATACATTTTCTTTGTCTGAAAAAAGTAATATAATCTAAATAGTCATTCAAAAATATTTAAGAAGTTCATTTTCAAAATCCTTCAACTTGAATTTAAAATATCCTAAGGTAACATATGTAAATTATAAAGAATAAATATATATGCCTTGTCTCCAAATGCAGATTCTTGACAAGCATCAATATTACACTATCTTGTAATACACTGAACATTTAAGAAAAGTCTGTGTATTGTGACATCAGTTGTTGTCCATAGAAAAATAAATACTTAGGATGAGAAATCTGATGAAATACATAGATTATAAAAAGCCTTGTTTCCAATTACTTTCCATTAAATAAACAGTCAAGCATAACCATACATAAACCAATACAATTAGCATATACACCATGCTGGCATCCATTTCCTCCCTCTAGATGATACATGTAAGGTATTTCACAACACCTCAGGCATATTAATTAACTGCACCAGACTAAAACCTGACCAATATTAATATTAAAAAAAATTACAGAACCCCCCAGTCTTGAGAAACCAAAGGAATTTAAAAAAATCATGATGGACAACATTATGTGCAACTAGGCTTGGTACTTATCAATATTGTAAAATCTGACCAAAGGTAGCCAAAAAATAGGACAGACAAATCTCATCTCCAAACTGACCCACCAGTGTGACTCCAATATAGCCCCCATATACCTCGTATCTGGGGGTATAAAAACAAGAAATAATACAAATTTCACCCATAACAAATAGCTTAATCAAAATATTTAAAACAGTTCTATGCATACCATTTTTAATATGTCCTCTAGTAGACCCTACAAAATAATTGAATCCTCAATTTTAGACAAAGGTCTAGTACATTATTTGCATAAATCATGCACCCACAGCACTGTTGTGTCCCTGTTAACACTACTAAGAACTGGATAGCTCACATGAGGACAGTTGTAGAAAACAGCAGTTATGTTTTATTAATCTAAATATTTAATCCACTGCAACTAAACTGGCATTGGTAAGGTAGAGGGTTGCAAAAGAAAATGAATATAACCAAATTTTTAGATTTTTCTAAAACATTATCTCACTGGGCATTTTTTCAGGTTTGCAATTTATATCATAATATTCAAGCCCTCAACAGAGTTCAAATGCATAATGGATAGTGACAAACAAATCAATGTTACTATTTCAAAAACAATGCTCAATCTTTATATTCATATCAGACCTGGTATATAAGACACACAGGCCTGGTACACAAGACACACAGGCCTGGTACACAAAATACACAAGAAAGGTACACACAGGCCTTATACACAAGACACACAGGCCTGGTACACAAGACACACAGGCATGGTACACAAGATAGATAGGCCTGGTACACAAGATACACAGGTACGGTACACAAGATAGATAGGCCTGGTACACAAGACACACAGGTATGGTACACAAGATAGATAGGCCTGGTACACAAGACACACAGGCATGGTACACAAGATAGATAGGCCTGGTACACAAGACAGACAGGTATGGTACACAAGATAGATAGGCCTGGTACACAAGACACACAGGTATTGTACACATGACACATAGGCCTGGTACAAAGACAAGAGGGCCAAGATGGCCCTAGATCGCTCACCTGAGAAAAGTATCATTCATTGCCTGTACAAAACAGATTGCTTTAGAATTAAGATGATGAGGTGAAACAATGTTCGGAATTTTCATCCACAAAAGATATCATCATGACAAACATTCTGCCAAAGTTTAAAAATGTTGCCGTCAGAGTATAAACAAGATTTTTCTAAGATTTGACCTACTGACCTACATTTCTATCCAGCCCCACCCATTTTCAAACTGGTTCGAGATATCATCATGACAAACAATCTGACCAAGTTTGAGAAGATTGATCAAAATGTGGCCTTAGTGTGTAAACAAGATTTTTCTAAGATTTGACCTACTGACCTACTTTTTCAACCTGACCCATTTTTGAAAGGGTTCAAGATATCATCAAGACAAACATTCTGACCAAGTTTGAGGAAGATTGGATCAAAATTGTGGCCTCTAGTGTGTAAACAAGATTTTTCTAAGATTTGACCTACTGACCTACTTTTTGATCCAACCTGACCCATTTTTGAAAGGGTTCAAGATATCATCAAGACAAACATTCTGACCAAGTTTGAGGAAGATTGGATCAAAATTGTGGCCTCTAGTTGTAAACAAGATTTTTCTCAGATTTGACCTACTGTCCTACTTTTTGATCCAACCTGACCCATTTTCGAAAGGTTTCAAGATATCATCAAGACAAACATTCTGACCAAGTTTGAGGAAGATTGCATCAAAATTGTGGCCTCTAGTATGTAAACAAGATTTTTCTCAGATTTGACCTACTGACCTACTTTTTGATCCAACCTGACCCATTTTCGAAAGGGTTCAAGATATCATCAAGACAAACATTCTGACCAAGTTTGAGGAAGATTGGATCAAAATTGTGGCCTCTAGTGTGTAAACATCAAATTGTTGACGGACGACGGCCGACGGCCGACGGACAATCAAGTATCCCAAAAGCTCACCCTGAGCTATGCTCATGTGAGCTAAAAATTCACAGGTACACAAGATACACAGGCCTGGTACACATGACACATAGGCCTGGCACACAAGATACACAGGCCTGTTACACAAGACACACAGGCCTGGTACACAAGATTCACAGGTACACAAGATACACAGACCTGGTACACAAGGCACATAGGCCTGGTAAACAAGAAAGAAAGGCCTGGTACACAAGGCACATAGGCCTGGTACACAAGATACATAACCTAGTACACAAGACAGACAGGCCTGGTACACAAGACGGACGGGCCTGGTACACAAGATACATAGGCCTGATACAATATACACAGGCCTGATTCAAGATACACAAGCCTGGTACAAAATACAAAGGCCAGGTACACAAAACACACAAGCCTGGTACACAAGACACAAAAGGCATAGTACTCAAGATACACAGGCATAGTACACAAGATACACAAGAATGGTGCACACATGCCTGGTACACAAAACACATAGGCCTTGTACACAAGATACACAGGCCTGGTACACAAGATACGCAGGCCTGGTACACAAGAAAAATAGGCCTGGTATACATTACACACAGGTCTGGTGAACATGATGCAAACGCCTGGTAAACATAACACACCAACCTCATACACAAAACACACAGCCAGGTACACAACACAAAGGACAGGTACTCACAGCATGGTCCAGCTTCTGGTTGGTATAGTCACAGTCATCTCTCTTCACATTGAGCTCATCCTGCAGCTGGTTGTTTTCTGCAGTCAGTACCTCCTCTTTCTTTCGGATCAGTCTGACAACAGTATTATATAATTTAAGATTGCTTACCCAACCCACAAAAGTTTGATTTTAGAAACAAAAGTTTGATTTTAGAACTTTTAAGAGTTTTGTTTGTAAAATGTGTGTGTGTGTGTGTGTGTTTGTGAGGGGTCGCTACAACCAGAAGCTCTGCACACTATGCACATTAAGAACAGTAAATAAGATAGGTCACCTTCAATTTCAACCCAACTACTGTGACAGGGTTATAAAAACACCTGATCATATTATGGCTGTTTTTTGGGGGGGCTGTTTTTCATCAAAGTAGGTCAAAGGTCATGGTCAACTTAATAATTATGAGGTCCATCCACTTAAGTAACTGTCCATATATTGAAGCAATCCAATAAAGTACATACAAGTCAAAGCAAAAAAAAGAAGGTCAACCTGACAGGATGCCCAACGCTGCCCACCGGGACATCATAAATTTATTGGAACAAATTTTTATTGAAAAACTGTCCAAAATTTTAATAAATTCTCATAATATACATTTTAATATCCCTTAAAATCAAACAGTATTTATGATTTTTCCCACATTATTTTGTTTACTCATGTAATTAATACAACATATTTCTGGTTCCCTGAGTTTCAGTACAAAAGATGACAAATGACTGGTACCTAGCTTCTTCCTGCAGTTCATTCAGCTGGGCCTGCAATCGGGAGATGTCTTCATTCTCACCCATTGTCCTCGTACCACTCAAACTTCTGTCCATAGAGGAGACACAACATTATAGAACTGTACCCCCACTTCCATTTATCAACATCAATAAAAGGCGTTATATACTTGTTCTGATACATACTGATACAGATCAGTGGAAGCTACATAAGAGCAATCAATCACACTATCTGAATGACCTCTGGCAGGAAACCATGCTCAAATGTCTGATATTTAAGTCAATGAAACAATTATACATATAGGATTCCATACATCTGGATGTGTCAGAAGAAAGATATAAAACACTAACGTTTCAACAAGGCGGGTCATGACTCGAATGTTATCAAAGCAATCCAAAGAATTATATAACTATAAAAAACATAATTACAAGCATTTTCCTAAATTCATAATGGTATAACATCTAAAAAGTTATTGTCTTTGCAAAGTTATATCGTAGATTAAAAGGAAGCAATAAATCAATATCTAGACAAACAATGTTCATAACCACTCTGGTGTTACTAAAACAATTAAAGGTGCCCAGACATTTGAAACATACATGTCCTAAAGTTCATGTTGACCAAAAAATTACCTTCAGTCCTATTCTGCACCAATGTCACAATAAATGAGGCACCTTTTCTTGTGACACATTAACTGCTACATTCACTACACTCTCTACCCACCTGATGATCTTGTCCTTCTCAGCCACCTGTTTCTCAAGCAGTTCAATGTCATGACCTCGTTGCTTGGAGTCCTCCTCTGACATCTGCAGGAAGTTGTCACGCACCTTCAACTCTGCTGTTAACTCTGCATTCAGTTCCTCTGTTTTCTGCGTTACAGATTGTAACAAGAACAATCACAGGATTGGACCCAAAAACTGTACCGTAGTGTTAGCTTTTCAGTTATTTGGATACTATTTCTATTTGAGACAGATAAAGGACTGCCACAGAGCAGTATCACTGAAGTTATGTGGCATGCTTATATGCCCAGTCACATTATTCTGACTCTGGACCAACCCAGCCCTTAAACTTCACACCGATACTGATTCTGGATGCTAAGCAGGGAACTACCAGTACCATTTAATATGTCATAGCTATGGAATAAACCTGCAACCTCATGCTCCCAAGACAATGTTTTCACAACTTTGTCACTGGGAACAGTGTATTCTGGAGTTCAATAAAACATTCATACTTTGATTAATACAATGTTAGAAGTATAAAAGGCAACAATCCAAACACCATGTCTCATCTAAGGTACTTACTCTTAGTTGAGTATTTGTTTTCTTGAGGTCATTAAGCAACTTTTCATTGTCATCCATGGCCTTTTTGTGAGACTTCATGGCTTCATCAAGTGATGCTTTCAACTTCTCCACCTTTGAGTTCTGAATTAAAACAATTTGCTTAAAACAGTTATGTTTTCTTCAAGGAACCAAATAATTTGAACACTCTGGCTGAAACTCAAATCTTTTTTGGATAAGATCTTTAAGTTTTCAATTCAGTACACAACAGCTCAACTTCATAAATCAAAGCTGATGTTTTGAATAAAGGACTTTAGACTTACATATAATATTAAATAATGTATAACTTTATGCAGTTAACTTGATTACATGTGAACAGCATTAACATTATATTCTTTCTTTTTCAATGTCATTACTGTTATTATTTTTTCTATATATTTATTTTTACTAATATACTAATGACACACCTTTTCCAACCTTTTATATTTGTCATTGGATAAAACATTCTCTATGTGGTAAAATATAGAATAAATTAAATGCAAAATCTGATGATGATTTAAAATTTCATAAGAATCGTTGTAAGGTCAATATGGGATGGTTTCCCCCACCCCTGTCACCCCTATTACAAGGATAATAAATGGGGATAAAAAAAAACCCACAAAAAAACAAGAATTTGAGCTCAAATAATCTTATATGCAACCTCGTCAAATATGACTATAAAATTAATCACTGAAACTCTGAAATACAACAAAAGCTCCTACATGTTAGCTTAGAATTGTTGGCCCCTTGACCACCTGTGATTCCTGCCCAACTCCTACACTGTAAGGCAGAGTTTTTGACCCCTATAATTGAGTGTTAAGATATAGACCCCCTCCACCAGTGATTCCTGTCCCAACTCCTATACTGTAAGGCAGACGTTTTGACCCCTGTAATTGAGTGTTAAGATATAGACCCCCTCCACCAGTGATTCCTGTCCCAACTCCTATACTGTAAGGCAGACTTTTTGACCCCTGTAATTGAGTGTTAAGATATAGACCCCCTCCACCAGTGATTCCTGTCCCAACTCCTAACTGTAAGGCAGATTTTTGACCCCTGTAATTGAGTGTTAAGATAAGACCCCCTCCACCGTGATTCCTGCCCAACTCCTACACTGTAAGGCAGAGTTTTTGACCCCTATAATTGAGTGTTAAGATATAGACCCCCTCCACCAGTGATTCCTGCCCCAACTCCTACACTGTAAGGCAGAGTTTTTGACCCCTGTAATTGAGTGTTAAGATATAGACCCCCTCCACCAGTGATTCCTGCCCCAACTCCTGCACTATAAGGCAGAGTTTTTGACCCCTGTAATTAAGTGTTAAGATATAGACCCCCTCCACCAGTGATTCCTGCCCCAACTCCTACACTGTAAGGCAGAGTTTTTGACCCCTGTAATTAAGTGTTAAGATATAGACCCCCTCCACCAATGATTCCTGTCCCAACTCCTACACTGTAAGGCAGAGTTTTTGACCCCTGTAATTAAGTGTTAAGATATACCCCCCCACCCCCACCTGTGATTCCTGCCCCAACTCCTACACTGTAAGGCAGAGTTTTTGACCCCTGTAATTGAGTGTTAAGATATAGACCCCCTCCACCTGTGAGCCAGGATAAAGTCAGTACCTGGGTGTGCAGAGATTCTGTGCAACAGTTCAGTTTTGCCTCTAACTGTCCTATCTGGGCATTGAGGCTCAACTCTGTGCTGTCAAGGATCTCACGTCGCCGGTCCAACTGGGCCTGATACGACTGTGCTTGTTGCTATGGTAACAAAAGAATCACTCTAGTGCAAGAACATCATACACACAACTGTTATATCAATAAATATTTTGCTGTTGTTGTTGTTTTAGTGATAAAATTCAAAATACGATGTACAGTGGAACCTCGGAATACCGAACCCTCTCGGGACCAGGTGAAAAGTTTGGTTTTCAAAGGTGTTCGGTTTTGAGGGGTTTCTTTCAAATATGAGTACAGTGTACATATACAGTGTTGCAGTGTATTAATTTATTCACTCACTATCTCCATCACTCACTCAATCACTCACTCACTTAGTTTGTGTATTCATTGTGTTTGTTTCATTTTATTATTACTGTAAAAATATTTTTTAGTAATCTTAAAAGAATAAATAAACATAAATTTCCACTTTCATTTATTTCAACACATTATTCATTTTTTACCTTTATTATTTTTTTTAATAAAGCAATACATATATACATGAACAGGGGTACATTTAAGGCACAAACAAAAAACCTAAACAATTTCGGTCATGATTGCTTTAGCAAATGTTACCAAAGAATGTTTCAAAAAATTAAAAATCGTTGAATATATTGTGATGATAACTCAATAATTAGATCTACCTTAAACGCATTTTATTTACAAAGGGAAAAATGTAGCCAGTAACATCAATTATTTTTCGCATGCGGTGCATCTTTAAAGTTCAAATAAATTAATCTGAAACCAAACAAATTCTAATTAACACATTTAACTTCACTTAAGTAATTAAATTTCGCCACCAAATGAAGTCCATCATTCAAGGATTTAACCTTTTATAATCGTCGTTTCTAATTATCGCACCTCGTTTTCACTTTCCTATTGATTACAGTAAACCCTTACAATAAAACATACCGTCCAAAACAGAATTGTGTTAACATGTTTGAAATTTGCCCTTTGTTACGGCACAAGGTTATTCTGCTGACACCTTAGTGCAGCTTGTATACACAAATTACTGACAGTACACAATGTGCCATTTTATACCAGTTTGACACGCTGGACACTCGATTAGTCTAGACGTGTGAACAACTTTCAGCAGTTCGGTTTTGTGGGGTAATTTTATGTAGTTTAAGTGCATTTTGGGACAGGATAATCGTTCAGATTTCGGAATTCCGAGGTTCCGGTATTCTGGGACTTTAAAAACATGAAAATAAGAAGGAAAACAAGAGCTGTCAGAGGACAGCACGCTCGACTATTCAAAATGCTTGTTGGTAAATCAAATGAAATCTTTTTAAATTCTTGCCCTTCATAGTAATAGTAAAAAATGATATACCTTGATAGTCTGATACCCCTTAATATATTTATGATGTCTAAAATCAATCCCATGCCTAGTTACTGAGACATAAGCACAATAACACTGTGTATGCAAAACTTAAACCAAAAATCCAAGTTAGAAAAGGGCCATAAATTGCATCAGTCCAAAAGTTATCCTCCTGTTTTCTGATGCCCTTGAAGACAAACCTTAACTTTCTAGTCAATTCCACAAGCAATTTCTGAGATATAAGCTGGATAGTAGCTTGAATGCAAATATTTAACCATAATTCTAAGTTAAAAGGGGGTCATAATTTTTAATTTATTCCATCAAAAGTTATCTACCATGATAGTATGAGATTCCTAAACATATTAAAGATATTTCAAATCAATCCCATGCCTGGATACTAAGATATAAGCATGAAAATAACTTGCATGCAAAACTTTAACCAAAATTTCTAAGTTAAAAAAGGGGCCATAACTTGAATATATTCCATCAAAAGTTTCTACATGAAAGTTGATACCCCTAACTATTAAAGATGTTTCAAATCAATCCCATCCTGGATACTGAGATATTAGCATGAAAGACCTTGCATGCAAAACTTTTACCAAAATTTCTAAGTTAAAAAAGGGGCCATAACTTGCAATATATTCCATCAAAAGTTATCACCCCTAAACGTCAAATCAATCCCATGCCTGGATACTGAGATATTAGCATGAAAGAACCTTGCATGCAAAACTTTAACCAAAATTTCTAAGTTAAAAAGGGGCAATAATTTGTAACAAATTCCATCAAGAGTTATCTACCTTGGTTGTATGATGCCCCTAAACATATTCATAAACTTTCAAGTCAATACAATGAACTTGATACTGAGATATAAGCATGAGAGTATCTTGCATGCAAAACTTTAACCAAAATTTCTAAGTTAAAAAGGGGCCATAATTTGTAATATATTCCATCAAGAGTTATCTACCTTGGTTGTATGATGCCCCTAAACATATTCATAAACTTTCAAGTCAATACCATGAATGGTTATTGAGATACAAACTAGATAGAAGCTTGCACGCAAAACTTTAACCAAATTTTCTATTGCATGCAAAACTTTAACCAAAATTTCTAAGTTAAAAAGGGGCCATAATTCATATTAAATTCAGTCAAGAGTTATCTACCTTGGTTGTCTGATGCCCCTGAACATATTTTATAAACTTTCAAGTCAATACCATAAATGGTTATTGAGATATAAGGTTGATAGTAACTTGCACGCAAAACTTTAACCAAAAGCTGCAACGCCGACGCCGACGCCAGGGTGACTACAATAGCTCTCATATTCTACGAATAGTCGAGCTAAAAAACTGGACCAGCATGATCGTTCAATATTCCGGGAATTCCAGTATTCTGGGGGTCCGGTTTTCCAAGGTTTCACTGTACTAGAGAAATCTATGAACATTGAAGACATACAAAGATTGCCCCGGAACAGCAGGTAATTTTGTTTCAGCTGATGAGAAAACAAACAGAGCATCCTTTAGCAAAGGGTATATGTACAGAGAATATTTTGTGCATGTACAGATGCAATGAGTGCTGTTCTCAAATTGTTCGAATTAATATGCCATTCTGGGACAACCATCATTATTTCTTTAACAAAAAGGTCAACACAACCTTATGTTGCTCAACTGTGTACAAAACAATCTAGTGTTGCTATATTTGAAGTTATTAAATAATGCTCTTGAAACTCATTTGACTAATTGTGAACAAAGTGGAAGCATGCTAAGATACAGTTAAACATTCTGACCATGTTTCATGAAAACTAGGTAAAAATGGGTCCTCCTGAGTGATCCAAGGTTTTCCTAGGAATTGCCCTGATAACCTACTCTTTGAGCCCTGAAGACCCAGTACTGAACAGGTCAGAGATTTAATTAAGACAAATATTCCAACCAATCAATTAGGCGATAGACAATGACCAGTAACAAAACCTTACCCTGACCACAAGGGCTTGGTAAGCTAAAAATGTTTATAACAGAAATGAAATTAATCTATATTTCAACAAGAGGGCCACCTTGGCCCTAGAACACTCACTAGAGTTTCATTAGCTTCATCAGACAATTCAGTTTAACCTTATTACAATTTTAAATACAAACAATTTCAAAGTTTCTATACAGACTAAATTTATAAGAAAACTAGCCAACCAGCTGCAGAGCTTATTTTTAGGGGATCAATACCATGTAATAACAGTATAGGACCATGGGCTTCTTATTGATTCAAAACAGAATTAAGTCTGTGCATTGTTTTGAGAGAAGAAAAAAATGTGTCATTTAATGCTTCAATTACTTCCTAATATGATCTTAGCATTGTATTGTTAACAAATTCATATAATAACAGAGCAGTCTATATATTAAAATGTTTGTATCTTTCAGCCTGGATAAAAGTAAACAACTGCTGGCTTAGCTATAATTTACAATCTATTCAAAAAAAAATTATATGAACCAAATCAAACACTTCGAAACAATCCCCAAGATATTTACCACTACTATACAAAAATAAATGTAATAAAGGTAGATAATCAATATTTTATACATACATAGTATTTAAAGAAACTAGCCAGCACTGCTGGGGCCTCATTTTTCAAGGGATAACAGTCTTGTTTACAAACTTGGTAGAAAAGAAGTAGGTGCACATTTGTGTAAAAATTTAATTGACCAATGGTTTCAGAGAATATGATTTTTGGAATTTTCTATGAAGAGTATATATGGAAACTATCCAACCCTGTTTCAAGGGATCAACATCATTTAAGCAATTATGATAGATGACTATGAGGTGACCATTTGTGACAAAAGAAATTAAATTCTGACCATTTGTTTCAGAGGTACTGATTTTTGAATTTATCAATAAAAGAGTACGTAATGAAACCAGTCAACCCCATTTTTTAAGGGATGAACTTTATTTTAGCAATTATGATAAATGACTATGAAATGACCATTTATGTCAAAAGAAATTAAATTCTGACCATTGGTTTTAGAGGAGATTATTTTTTAAGTTGTTTGTTGTGGTTTAAATTAAATAGTGTTGGTTGCCATGGCAACCAGAATTCTGCATGGATCATGTTTATTTTAGCAAATGTTTTACCCAAAGATCATTTATGCAAAGTTTCATCAATTTCTACACAGTAGACTGAAAGGAAATGTTGTTTTAAGCAAATTGTTGACGACAGGCTAGGGACACAGGGTGATCACAATAGCTAACCTTGAGCATGATGTGCTCTGGTGAGCTAAAAAGGGGTATGAAGTATAAACATATAATACAAACAGATAGTGCATGCATTAAATCCATCTAAAATCTGCTTAACTCTTTATTCCACTGATGCATATTTTGACACATGGTCAGATAACTGTAACACCATAGCCTAGTGGACATCAGTCAGATCAGAATGCCCAGTGTTAGATGTGTTAAGCAACCAACAGTGTGACATCTGGTGAGGTTCCATAATGGCTGCATAAATTAGCTTTATTCTTCCTTATATGGAATAAAGGATAAAAATCATTAACAAATCAGAGATATCTAAAATACTGTAAAGTCATTATTTTCATACGAGGTCTATTTACTGTGGATTTCTTTGGCGCTTTTTAAAACAGATCGCATAGTAATTGTTATTTAAGTTCACCTTACACTTTCTGAAACGTAAATCTGTAAATATATGTACTTAACAATGTTGAATTATTACAGAATCAAACTGAATTCTCATGTCAACAAAAAATAATGAATTTACAGTAAAGAGAAGATAAATACACCTACAAGGGTTGTTCACTGTGTGGTCTACAGGAGTAATGACTTGGTTCTGGTATAAAATCCTAATTATGTACTCTTTACACTAAAATGTGACTAATCAACTAAATTTACAGGATATCAGTTTTACATAACAATTATATGATTTGAATAATAGTGATTTTTAAACAGCCAGAAGATACTTCCATTTCATATTGGTAACAACATTGTGAGATAGATTGCATCCGATGTAAAATACACTGGCTGTAGAGATGATGTCAGTTTTGTCTTTACATGGGTCACTACATTAGTACCAATATGACAAATGTAATAAAATACTGGTCAAACAACACAATGTGTGTGTAAACAATGATGTCATCTTACTCTACACAGCAATCAGCCCTTGTAGAAAAGGAAAGAAAACTATTCAACTATTTTATAAGTCATAATATTATATAACAAAACTAAGAGGCAAGAAT
Organism: Solen grandis; assembly: GCA_021229015.1. NCBI lineage: Eukaryota > Metazoa > Mollusca > Bivalvia > Adapedonta > Solenidae > Solen > Solen grandis. The sequence continues at coordinate 35,096,696 of CM037795.1, read as the reverse complement.
ATTAGACATTATCAGAAAAAAATATCAATTTACAAAACAAAAACTGAATTAAATATGATGGGATAGTTCTGGGATGTTTCTAGGACTATGTATTGCTGAAGATAAACAGAAGTTAGCTACTGTGAATTTCTAATGTGCCATCTCCTTACCAGTGAAGTTAATGGTCAGTTTACCTGCCAATATTGCATCTTTAGCATGTTATGAAACTTAAAAACTGGTATAAGAAATGGACAATTTTTTTATTTGGTTACAATAACTGTCAGTTACATGTAAGGACTAGGCACAACAGAGACATCAACTATGGTCACCTGTCACATCATTCCCTCTTTTGACTAACATGTTGGTTTGTCAGCTATGACACATCCCCATCCTGAAGTCCCCAGCACAGATATGAACTATGCACAATTTACAATGGCCAAGATGCTGACATCCCTCCAGCCCACCTGTTGTGTGTGGGAGTATCCTGGAGAGGGAAACATGCACACCCTTTACCACACTATGTCAGCCATACAGAATCATCCTGCAAGTGTCTCTCAGTCTGATCTCAGTTTATATTGTTTGTTAACCTGTGGAACATTGGAGACATAATGCCCTTTCAGACTAAATTACGTATGATCTAATTACATGTGCAATGTATATTTTTGCAATGTGTGTACTTCTTTAGTAGATGATACCAGTACTTGAACAATCACATTATAAAGCAACATTATTTTTTTTAATTTTGATTTTAAAATGACAAGAGCGAATCAATTTGCTTAAAAATACAATTGCATCAACCCTCCTTTCCTAACAAAGTATATAAGATTGTTTTATAAAGAGATAAAACATGTCTGATTTGCATTTGGAATCTAAAATCAATGTCTATTTTCAAACTCCCAGTGTAATAAAGCATGTCTACCAGTGTAGTAAAGGGTTACAGGTGACCAACGTTACAACAACTACTATATATGTACTTAGTGTCAGTAGGGAACAAACCTGGACTAGTTCACACTTATCCAATAATGACTGTCTGTGACTTTCCAACTCATCAAACTGCCGCTAGATGATCAAAATTATATGTTCAGTCTTTACCATATACATGTTCCTTACATATCAGTAAAACAGTATTTTTCATGCATAAAATATGCCCATGTTTGATGATACAGGGCAGCTATACACTGGTCACAATAGCTCAACAGTGCACTTTATAGGGACTAACCAATGAGTATTGATAGCTTCTTATAAATACTAGTAACAGGTACTGGCAGTACTTGGATAGGTAGATATTTAAAGTGCAACCCTTTACCTCATATAGACTCATTTTGACACAATGGCAAACAAAGCTAACCCAGATCAGACAGCTCCTTTCAGGATCTGTCTGCTGAGACTCTCCTCTGCTTGTGTAATTCTACAGTTTGTATGACAAAAAAAAAATCTTCTTTCATATACCATTTAAAGGGTCAATAAATAAATATCCAATTGTCATAAATTTGTGAATATTAAGGAGGTAAAAAGTTTGAGGTAACTGAAATGTAGAGAAAACAAAGTCCTAAATTTTAGTTCACAGGATTATCACATGACCAAGCAGTGTATAAACATGCACTATACTTTAATGTTAGACAACACATTTACATAAAAGTTAAGATGCTTATTGCCTTCAAAAAATAATTTTCATTTATTTCAATAAGTAAACAACAGAAATCAGACTGGTTGCTGTATATAGAACTAATCTAGTGAATCATGGGATATTTACCACCAACCAGTCTATTCCTTTCCTTCCCTTTTAAATTAGCTAGTCAAACATGTAGGCACACAAAGCTCTTAGAATACCCTTTAACACTGGCCTACATTGAATTAACTGGACTGTTTGTTTGTATTTCTGAGCAACTGATTTTCCCAATACCCACAACACACACACACACAAGATAAATGTTGTGTACCGGTAACCAATTAGCCCTTCATCAGGTGTATAAAACAAAACAGTAGGACAGATGAAAGAATATATGTATATACAAGGATAACGCTAAAAAAAATTATTAGATTATTACTTCTGAGGTAAAAGATACATAGAAAACTAATTCCAAAATTTCAAATAAAATGTTTCTACTAAACCATGGCCTTCTTCGGGGTGTAATGAAGATATACAGGAAATGACATCAACATCATAAACAACAATAACAACAATAAGATCATACATACAACTTGGCTCACTAGTGCAGTATTTAGAATCATTTACATGATTCTTGGTACTAGCACAATGCAGGTAATATGCAAAGAAATAAGATCACCAGGAAAAACCGTCAGAAAAAAAAAATGAAATTTGTTAGCAGATCTATATCAAACAAAATATATGAAAAAATCCTACATGAGGCCACCTTAAGTTTGTTGAAATACAGACATGAGGAGTAATCTAGATGTTAGAAATATATTTTCTACCAGCTAAAAAAAATATTTAAAGCTTTAATTAGACTTACACTGAATGCTAGCGTGAATCCCTTTCAAGAAATAACAATTCAGAAAGGGGTCAAAGTGCAAGACAATTCAAGATACTGTGATGTATTACATGAAGCATATATACGGTGATATCTAAATGTCAGTATGGTGTATCAACATAAGCAAGTCCTCACTGATTAATATCTGGCCTAAATGAGGCTCTTCCTCATAGTATCATTGAAATGCTTTGGAAAAAAAAAATAATAACATTTCATTTCACCTATTACTGAACTGTTTTATAAAATCTGCAAAATCTCCAATCAGCAGTTAACAGCAAACAGAGAAATTATCTTCTATACAAGAAGATTAATCTGTCATTGTATACAGGTCAGCTTTGTAACTTGAAAGAGACATACCTGAACAAATTCACACTTGTCGGAGAGAGCCTTGCGTTGGGCCTCTAAGTTCTCTATCTGCTTCTGCTGGCCCCTTCTTTCTATTTCCCAGTCCTTCGATCGCTGTCTATAGTCCTGTAACATTAACACAACAACTAGAAATATGATCATGAAAACACTCATATCACCTGCTGCTGCAGATGGAATGAAAAACTGAATAAAAAAAAAATAACTATGAAAAAAATCACTTGGGATTTATTTCCCTTATTTTTCAGGAACATTGATTCAATCATTCTTAAAAGGAAGGATCTGTTGATAAAACAAAGATGGTTTACATATTTAAACATATGCAAAGTTTCAAGGAGACACACCTGAAATTGAAGGAGAACTGTCAGAGCAGATTTATTAGAGAGACTGAAAAGTTGCTACATCTAGGGCATTTACCAACATCACACTATAAATATAGTATGATAACCCTAATTCTTCTCAACATCAACTCAAACGTACCTAAAATATTCACTTACCCTCAAATTATATCAATGTTTCATAACAATATTTATTAATGGCTGAATTAGACTTCTAATCACTTTTGACAGCCAAAAGGTAAAAACTTTTCTACAAGGACTGGTCTCATCTGTGATATTTATACAAATATAAAGATCTGTTCATGTCAAGTTGAAATTAGACAAAACTTTTTCAGCAATTTTTAGAATTTTACAACAGGCAAATACTCACATTTGGTTGTATGAGTTTCACCGACAATCCAACTCATTTAAGATATTACATGTACTCCCATTAACCTTATACCAAAGATGATGAAGATCTGTGTCATGTTTATTTGATTTAGAGGTTGAGAAGACTTATTTTAGTGTTTTCCGATTTGAACATCTGTTTATGTTTATATTAGAGATCCGACAAGCAAATTGGATGCCCTAGACACCACCGGACAAAGTTGCAATGCTATGCAGGCTACACAGAAATAGTGTCTAGCAACATTTCAATATTTTGCTGTACAGCTATGTTTCACCCATTTGAAAAACAAGAGGAACAACTTGACCCTGGATCACTCACCTGAGCATCATCATTTGATCTGGGGACTGACCCCTGACTCTTAGTCACACAGATAATTCAAAGAGACCAGTCTATGGGAGCCTTTCTTTAGAGATCAACTCTACTATGGAAGAAATGGGCCATTAGTTATTTGTGTGTGAAGTAAAATTAAATTCTGACCATCCAGTTCTGAATTTTGATACTTTCTATATAATGAATATAAAGGTTCTTTTTCCCTGACACAATTAAGGACACAAAGTCCAGGGGTTTCAAATAAGTGGACATAGACATATTATACGACCTGAAAATCCCAAAATACATCTCAGAATTTGACCCTGGGCATTTTGAAAATTCCTCAAAATAGCCTTGTATGCATCTGCTTATGGTACCGGACGTATTTATAATCTCCTGTCAAAACTGGTTAGAATCGGATTTTCAAAATACCAATGGTATTGCTTTGACAGACAACTAATTAGTAGTCCATGACTGTATAATGGGTGTGTATATTTTTCACTGATTGACAGACATTTGCTGTGATGGGTCAGGTACCAGACGGATAATTGTTGTCTGTTTTAATGCCCTACCACAACCTAATTAAAGTTAAATAGGCAATTATCACATGTTTGTATCAGGATAAAAATGCCTGGAATAAAATTTTTAAAAAATGAAATGAAAAAAAAAAGGATAACCATGACTTAATTTACTCAACAAATTTTTTTTCCCTTTTTCTCAATATATTTCCCTTAATCTTGCATTATAAGACAGTTTAATAACTGCCAAGATGGCAAACATTCAGTTGTGTAAATTGCCGATTTTTTTATTGTGAAAAAGTTAAAGGTAATACTCTATTTTTTGTTAAAGGCTAATAAGACATGTTTTTAGTATTCTCCAGAGTAGATGCACGCCTATCTTTGGCCATGCAAATAAAAAAAATATCAGAAATAGGTTGTTTGCAATTGTCATCGGTTTTCAAGGAATTACTTTCATTTAATTATGAGAACACAAAAATGATTAAAAGAATTTGAAACAATAACAGAATTAACATAACTGTTTAAGATTTATTTTTGTGAAACAATTATATCAATCACTTAAACTTACTCTCCATTTTTTTCTAGGCAGGAAGTTATGATCATTTATGAGTAATTATGGTCATTGGGATATTTTTTTCAATCAAAGCAAAGTAACCATTAACCAGGCAATGTAACTGCTTGTCAATAATTATAAAGAAATAATGCACAGAAAAAACAACATTAGGACAAAAATAGTTGGATATTAAAGATTTTATATAAAATAATATTTTTTTTACTGAATATTATTGATTGTTACGTCACTATAAGCACTAAGAGATAAAATGTGTCATTTAAAGTTGAAAATGTACAAAAAAAAAGCAACCAAAAAAAAAAAAAAACACACACACACACACACACATGGTAGGGGCCTACCCACCAGACATTAAGTTTCCTTTTAGTAAGGACCATTCATCCACATGACCTAAGTACCAAAGCTTTGGACAGATAGGCCAATTTCAGCATTGGTAACTAGAAGGATGTTTAGGAGAATATGTTTTTATTGAATTGCATATTAAACGTGCTACATTACCTGCAAATTCTAAGAAAATTCCTGAAAACAGATATGGAATTTTTAAAAATTCCTGATTTGGGGTCTTATCGACACCCCTGAGGTCCATAAAACTACTACAAAGTTTGATATTGGACATTGCCGTATGCCTTCAAAATGAAGAGTTTTTCTTGATAAATACCTCACACTTCCTGGAGAGTCTCTCCACCTCCTGCACCCGATCATGAATCTCTAGTACCGACCGCTCCTTCACCGACTCGGTCTCTTTCTTCTGTTTGGTGTAGCGCTTCTGTAGTCTCTCATACTCCCTTTGAAGCTTTTGTAACTGGTTGATACAACATAATATTCTTATAAACACCTTAGCATATTCTTATATCAAAATAACCACCATACAATATGTGTTGTTTTGGAATTTACTATCTTCTCAACAAAATTTCAGTCAAACAGTGACCCAGATATAACCATCCCATCATCATAAGCCAGGTGGTACAAACTACCAATATATTTGTTGAATAAAATTTATTTCACTTATTCAATAAGTCAAGAATTTAAGATGAATGAATATCAAATCCCTTGCGAAAGTCATCAATTTATTTCTCCCAACAATAGAACTGAGTAAAAATTGTTCCATAATAGCAGAGAATAAGTATTAAATACGTTTCAAAAGCAATCAGTTATAACAAATTGTAACATTGACTACAAAATACTTCTGAACCACACCCATATGAAAGTGACAGGTCAATAAAACAAACCATTTCACTAGAATAAAACTAGCAGTTAACTATTCATTATGCTGAAAGAGAACCTGCATCTTTCATGAGATGTTATCTGCTGCAGGATACTGCAGAAATACAGTTGAACCCCAATTACTCCACCACCTCTCATTCAAATACCCGCATCATTCGAAATACTTTGTTGGTCCCAATCACTCTCCTTCTTATTTCTATATAAAAATATCTGGGTTATTCAAATTTGTGCCTTTCGAATACCTGGCCTCATCCGAAAAGATTTTTTGGCCCGTGCCAATCAATTCATATGGTTTTCGCACCTCCTTGTCCAAAGTCACTGACGAGCATTAATTACCGGCGACATTTTGAAAACAAATAATGGGAAGGTGTGAACGTCAAATAATTACTGAAATGGGTGGAGACAACCGCTTACAGTTTACATAAATTGTTAATTGATTGGGTGTTGTGCAGTTCAATCATAAAGGTGATTATTGTAGTATTTTGGATACGCTGGTAAAATAAAAATTTAAGCAAGTGTAACAAGCAGAACACGATTACATCATTTTTCGAGACAACGTTGATGTAACATTGATACATGTAGTTACTTTTAGATTTAGTCAGACATGATGAATGTTCATGTATGCATATATGCAGAAAAACTGAATATCCAGATACGGCGTTTATATTGGGCACATGTAGTCGCTTGTGATTTAGCAAGACCTGATAAATGTACATGTATGTATCTTTGTTATTGACGTATGCATTGATTATCTATGTATCAAAATCATTTATGCATAAGAAGATGAAAGTTGTGAAATAAAAATTTATTACCTATAGTCGTTTTCATTTACATTAATTATTCAGAACATATTTTAAAAAGTGTACATTATACTTTCACTGCATGAAAAAAGAGGGTGGGATGGGCTTTTGTCTCAATCGACGTGATTTGGGTTATTTGAATACATGCCTTACTTGAAATAAAACACTGATCCCCGGGATTTCGAATAGTCGGGGTTCGACTGTATTTGTTTACTGGGTTAAACATCCTGCCAACAGTTTTTTTGTCATTTGGAGATAATGTCTACTTGAAACAGATATAATGCTGCCACATTGCAGTATCACAGATATGTTGCATGATGCCACCCCCAGTCACATTATCTTGACATTGGGCCAACCAGTCCTGGAACTACCCTTATAAGCTGAGCGCCAAGCAAGGGAGCTATAACAAGAACCAATTTTTTATGACTTTGATATGTTGCTGCCGGAAATCAAACCCACAACCTCTGGATTCCTGGACAGATACTCTAACCACTCAGCCACTGGGATAGATTAATGCAGAATTAAATTTAGGGGTACCATCTGAAACAGTCACTTATAGAATCTCAGCAGACAGCCTGGTGCACTGGTTTTCCTACCTCAGCCTGAAGCTTGGAGAGCTGGGACTCGTACTGGGTGACCAGGTCCCTCTGCTTCTTCTCTGAACTGTCATACTGCTGCTTCAACTGCCCAATCTGTAAAGTACATAAATGTTGTGTCAGCTGCTAACAGCCCTTTTTAGTTACTACATTACTCTATGAATATTCCATAAAGCCTAAATAAATCAAGGTTCAAAAATTGACCATCTGACTTATTATTTTTACATATGACCAACCCACCCTCTGGAAACCCTATTTTAAAAAGATTTATCTCCAGTTCAGCCATTTCATGGCTTAAATGTGATCACAGTGATTAGTTAATCTACAGTGCATTGAATTCTGAGCAACAACCAGAAAAGACAAGAATTTAAAAATGTCTACATCGACTGTAATATATAATAAGCCCCGTTTTATAGAATAATTTTATTAAAGCAAATATGGTAGAGAGGTAGACTGGAGTCATTGATTTTGTACAAAAACATTTCCGATTCATTTGTTTCAGCATAGAAAAAATAGTTTTGAAATTTCTACCAGATAATATTAAAACCAGTCCCCTAAGTGAGAGTCTTTTGTAACAGATCAATCATGAGGAGATCATTTCTGAAAAACAAATATACATGTATTACAACTGATCTCAGAGAAAAGAATTTGAAATGTTATGTTTTATTTTTATATAAGAAACAAGCCTACCCAAAGTAGCCAAGATTATATATCCTGTAATGAAATTTAAAGTACACTGTTCAGGGCCTTTTTCCAGTATTGGGGAAGGCACCCTAGACGTTTTTGTGAAAAAAAAAAAACAAACATTTTTTTTTACAATTTTGGGGATTTTTTTTATCATGTAAATCAGTTAAATTTCAACTCTCAAAATTTATCATTCACTCGCATTTTGCGAGTTTGCGAGTGCTAAATTCAAGCCCTGTGTAACTTAATTTTCATGCTCCCTTAAAATGATTAACATGCCAACTTTGATTGAGGGGTTGGCGTATTGACTGAATCTTTTTTAATTACCCTTAAAACACTTAAATGAGATTGGGAAAGATGGCATTGGGTTGAACAAGAAAATATTGTATTGTAGTCGATAATTTCGTTTGCCATAAAAGTTTGACTAGATTGTAAATCAGAGCTGTAACAACTTAACTAACGACTTTCTTTTGATTCTACCAGCAATTAAATCCCTCAGTATCCTTCATTCACCCATACAATAAATGTGGCTCAACACTTCAACACTGAAGTGTCAACTGTCAAAACTGCCTTTACTGTGAAATACATGTGAAGGTCGTGTTGTAGACTGCTTATTGATTTTTCTCAGTCCAGTGTAATATTGATAACCAGTCTGACTCTAAGGTAATTCACAAAAATAAACATCATGTGTTGTTGATTTTTCTTCTTACCGTTATTCATAATACAATTTAACTGGGAATTTTTTCTGAGGAAGGGGAATTTTTGAGGATATTTAAGGGAAAATAGGTGGTCATATGACTTGGGGAATTAGCTGGTAACTGGCTACTGCAAAGACGGGTAAAAAGGCTGTGTAATAAACAACACACAAGCTCAGCTTGACCTTGACCATAGTGTGGCATATCAGCTAGAAATTGGAATATTATCACTGGAGGTGACTGATACCCACTCCAAACCATGGAATGTGACAGAGATAGGACACTGATACCTACACACACACACACACACACCCCTCTTTCAGCCTTGAACCAAACTAGTTTGAACAGGGTATATGTTCTGGCTGAAATCCAAACAGTATTTTTCTTTACATAATCAGAGGCGGTAACACTACTGCAGCTCCACACCTCTTTGTGTTTCTGTTCCAGTGTGGTTTTCTGCATCTGGCACTCCTTCTCCCGTATCCCAAGCCTGGACTGCAGGGCCTCTCGCTGTCTCTCCCAGTCCTTCTTTTTCTCCCACACAAGCTTGTCTATCTGCTTCATTAACTCCTGAAGCTCCAACTCACAGGTTGAGGTCAGTACACCCTTCGGCAGCCTGGTGAAAAATCATTCAAAGCATTAGACTCCTAAAGTTCAAGCTGATTTATTTTACTCAATTAGGAAACAAGTTCTGCTTTTACAATTTAAACTCATCCGAAAAATAAGCAGGTTTTCCAAGTGAAATAATTTAATACACAATTAAAGTCACTTTTTACCATTATTTCATCAAAACTTGCCTTTGTCAAGGAAAGGACACTACATTGTTAACATTTGTTCAGACGCCATATTATAATTGTTAATAATCTTTGCCCCTAATGGGGTTCAAACTATCTTGCCATAGAGCTAGCTTTTGTGGCGACGTGGTAGAGTGTCCAATTTGCATACCGAGGGTCCCGAGTTCGATACCAGCTCGGGGCAGTAGGATTTTACTTGGTTACATTTGGCGCCCAATGTAAATAACTCACAGTTGTAGAAGGGATGGCTCCCATAGAAAGTCCACAGACATTCTAACTCCAGGAATCTGAGGACAGATTCTTGAAAGGAGGGAGTGTATGTAGTAGAGGTATAAAATGACACTTATACTATCTTGCCATAGAGCTAGCTTTTGTGGCGACGTGGTAGAGTGTCCGATTTGCATAACGAGGGTCCCGAGTTCGATACCAGCTCGGGGCAGTAGGATTTTACTTGGTTACACCAATAATTTATATGCAGGCCACTGAAGTATTCTATTAGTGGCGTATGTTATTCCATATCTGATTTCATGATGTTCAGGATTAATTCTTTACTCAATCCAGACTAAATTTAAGGGGTTTGGAAACAGAGCAGACCCAGATCAGACAGTTCCTTTCAAAAGCAGTCTGATCAGGATATACTCTGTTTACTCAGATCTCTGTTTACTCAGATTCTACACAGTCTGCAGGCAAAGTAAAATCCATTGTTTCCTTTACCATTTAAAGTTCAGTAAATTTATATTCATCTGGTCATAAACATGCACACAATTTTCATGTTTGTTTATTGGGTTTAACATCCCACCGACAGTATTTCAGTCATTTGGAGACTATGTCTACTTGAGACTCTATAGTTCTGCCACACTGCAGTATCACCCTGTAGACATGTGGCATGATACCATGCCCAGGCACACTATCCTAACAACCAGTCCTTTAAAGTATAACCCCCCTAATACCCATATTCCATATCTTGCCACTGGATGGAAATATTTTAATGAAACTTTGTCACTTTGAAGACATCCAAAAATAAAAATGTTTCACCGAGAGTTTTTCCAGGTTTTACTAGATGCAGGAGAGATAATCTGCATTTTAGTTAACATTGAAGTCAATGAAAAATATACAATTTCTGTGAATATGAAAAACTGAATTTGATTTTTGAGGAAAACTCACGGTAGAAAGATGCATTATATGATTCTGATTCAAATTTGATGAACACATCTAAATTTTACCTTAGGAAAATGGAGAAAATCACTTTTTGTAGTTTTCAGGAGAGATAACTCATAACAGCAAATTATAAAGGGGAGGTAATAAAAAGAATTTCTGTCGTAATATGTCAATTTGCCTTTAAGATTTTTATGGTTTGACATTCTAAAAGCTTATATTGTGAAGTTATATGCATGGCTTTGATGGTTATTATGGGACATATAGGAGTGAAATACAGGGTAAAGACCTTAACTACCCTTATATGCTGAACACCAACAAGGGAGCTATACCACTACCAGTACCATTTTTTACAACTTTGGAATGAGAATATTCATGAGGTAAAGGAGATAAGTATGAATAAATCATTGATCATCGTTGATCAGACCAGTCTGCAATTTAATACATGTTAAACATTTGTATACGAACATAATAAAGACAACTAAACTCACAATGATTCATGCCTTTCACTGACCTTAAAAGAATATATCAATAATCAGGAAGCAATGTCCTTTAATAATATATAACTAAGCATTCTTTATCTTTTGTCAAAACTGGACATATTGCTTTTTTATTAACAGGCAAGATTATAAATTGATGAACATTTCATGGAAGGGCAAAACTTTATTTGTCTCCTTAATAATATATTGTTCAAAAATTTCTTCATAACATGACAAAATATTACTGTTCCAAATACTCAGTATTCCAATGTATTCATTATTCTAACAGAAATTAGGATATGCAATATAAAATGATGATCCCGTGGCAAGTAAATTATTACAATTACATCAACAGCATCTCACTGGTTGATAGACAATTATCATCAAGTCCTGCATCATTCATAATGTGCTCAAGTTGGCAATTATTTTCGCTCAGATTTACTACTGGTAATTCACAGAGGATGGTTGTGTAATGTCTGCAATATCTGATGGTAAAAAGGGAGCAAATCTATGTGCTCCACAAATGTATTAACAATGGCATATAAAATACCTGTTGTCTTTTTGCAGTTCTGACCACATTCCTGTTATTGGTAAGTCTGTGTCCATCTTTTTATTTTTCCGTTCAGATGATGACTTAGACATAACATTTATGATCTTCTTGTAAAACTCTCTGCATTCTGAAAAAAAGAAGTCATTAATAGGCAAAGATATACAGGATAATGGCTTGTTTTACTTTAAGGCAGAAAACAAATATATAAGTATTACCCTTTACTTACTATATACATTTTTTCATCATTTACATTTACATCAATGTCAAATGATTACCGTATACACTGGCAGATTAGGCGCATTGTTTTTCCAGATAATTCAAGATTAATAGAAGGGGTGCGCCTTATATGATGATATACAGCTTTTCAGGTTTCTTTTTTCAATCACCAAGAAGTGAACTTTACCGGTATATGATCTCAGACAAGAGCTGTCAGAGGACAGCATGCTCAACTATTCAAAACGCTTGTTGGTAAATCAAATGAAATCTATTTCAAGTCTTGCCCTTCACATACCCTGTATATAATAATAGTCAAAAATGATATACCTTGATAGTCTGATACCCCTTAATATTTTTATGAAGTCTAAAATCAATCCCATGCCTAGTTACTGAGATATAAGCATAATAACACTGTGCATGCAAAACTTTAACCAAAAATCCAAGTTAGAGAAGGGCCATAATTTGCATAAAATTCAGTCAAAAAGTTATCCTCCTTGGTTTTCTGATGCCCCTGTAGACACTCCTTAACTTTCTAGTCAATTCCAAAAGCATTTTCTGAGATATAAGCTGGATAGTAGCTTGAATGCAAAAATTTAACAAAAATTCTAAGTTAAAAGGGGGCCATAATTTTTAATATATTCCATCAAGAGTTATCTACCATAAAAGTAAGATACCCCTAAACATATTAAAGATGTTTCAAATCAATCCCATGCCTGGACTCTGAGATATAAGCATGAAAGTAACTTGCATGCAAAACTTTAACCAAAATTTCTAAGTTAAACAAGAGGGCCAAGATGGCCCTAGATCGCTCACCTGAGAAAAGTATCATTCATTGCCTGTACAAAACAGATTGCTTCAGAATTAAGATGATGAGGTGAAACAATGTTCAGGAATTTTCCGACCCCATCCACAAAAGATATCATCATGACAAACATTCTGCCAAAGTTTGAGGATGATTGGACCAAAAATGTTGCCCTCAGAGTATAAACAAGATTTTTCTAAGATTTGACCTACTGACCTACATTTTATCCAGCCCCCCCATTTTCAAAGGTCAAGATATCATCAGACAACAATCTGACCAGTTTGAGGAAGATTGATAAAATGTGCCTAGTGTTAAACAAGATTTTTAATTTGCCTGTAGCCTCTAGTGTGTAAACAAGATTTTTCTAAGATTTGACCTACTGACCTACTTTTTGATCCAACCTGACCCATTTTCGAAAGGGTTCAAGATATCATCAAGACAAACATTCTGACCAAGTTTGAGGAAGATTGGATCAAAATTGTGGCCTCTAGTGTGTAAACAAGATTTTTCGGTTCAAGAAATCATCAAGACAAACATTCTGACCAAGTTTGAGGAAGATTGGATCAAAATTGTGGCCTCTAGTGTGTAAACAAGATTTTTCTAAGATTTGACCTACTGACCTACTTTTTGATCCAACCTGACCCATTTTCGAAAGGGTTCAAGATATCATCAAGACAAAACTTCTGACCAAGTTTGAGGAAGATTGGATCAAAATTGTGGCCTCTAGTGTGTAAACAAGATTTTTCTTAGATTTGACCTACTGACCTACTTTTTGATCCAACCTGACCCATTTTCGAAAGGGTTCAAGATATCATCAAGACAAACATTCTGACCAAGTTTGAGGAAGATTGGATCAAAACTGTGGCCTCTAGTGTGTAAACATCAAAATTGTTGACGGACGATGGCCGACTGACAATCAAGTATCCCAAAAGCTCACCCTGAGCTATGCTCAGGTGAGTTAAAAAGGGGCCATTACTTGTAATATATTTCATCAAAAGTTACCTAACTTGATAGTATGATACCCCTAAACGTACTAAAGATGTTTCAAATCAATTGCATGCTTGGATATTGAGATATTTGCATGAAAGTACCTTGCATGCAAAACTTTAACCAAAATTTCTAAGTTAAAAAGGGGCCATAATTTGTAATATATTCTATCAAGAGTTATCTACCTTGGTTGTCTGATGCCCCTAAACATATTCATAAACTTTCAAGTCAATACCATGAATGCTTATTGAGATACGAAGTGGATAGTAGCTTGCATGCAAAACTTTAACCAAATTTTCTATTGTATGCAAAACTTTAACCAAAATTTCTAAGTAAAAAAGGGGCCATAATTCATATTAAATTCAGTCAAGAGTTACCTACCTTGGTTGTCTAATGCCCTTGAACATATTTATAAACTTTCAAGTCAATACCACAATTGGTTATTGAGATATAAGGTTGATAGTAACCTGCATGCAAAACTTTAATCAAAAGCTGCAACGCCAACGCCGACACCAGGGCGACTACAATAGCTCTCATATTCTTCGAATAGTCGAGCTAAAAATGGATATACTAAAAGCCACTGAATATGATAACATACTATAAAGTCTATATGAAACCATAATAAACAATACCAGGTTATTGCTTTTGTTCTTATTAGTTATCCTACCGGTTTATTTCATGATAAAATGATCATGAGAAACTGAAACAACTTCATGGAAGTCATTTTCTATATAAACAAATGAGTTTATTTTATGAGACCTCATAATGTACAGGAGAAACTTGACTGGTGGCAATTGTTACATAATGTTTTTTAGGTGGAAGAATTTTGACAGGTGACAATTGTCCCCAGTGTTATTTAGAATACAGGGACAAGGTTGAGCCATGTCATGTTATGAAAATGTGTCACCTTTATCCTACCCCTCCTTAACGTAACAGTCTAACAGTAATCTTAGGCCATGTGTAAATTAAATATGGTTCACAGTATGATTAGCCAACGCAGTGATAGCTTTCAGTCTGTCAAAATGTACAACGGCTTGAATTTAAAAACAATATTTTGCCGTATATGATACAATAAGTGAATTTATTTTTCAAATAAGTTACCCTGAAAATTAGGATGTGCCTTATACATAGCTGCGCCAAATCTGACCGTGTGTACGGTTGCCAGTCTGCTGTGGACTGTCTAGTTATCTGGAACCAGACACCTAGGCTAGACTTGTGCCCATTTAATCCATGCTCCATCAAAGTGACACTGCTTTGAAGTAGGCATGCAGGAGAATGTTATGTCATTAATAATGATAGTACCCATATATATTTTGTAGTGTATATACGATTATTTTAATATTATTTCACATTTTTATACTGCTGCCTACTACCGTACATCATAGAAATATTCACAGATGATATACATAAGAGTCACAAATGACACATTAATCATGACCACTCAATGGAAACGGAATAATAACTAAGAATGTCAATTTAAATGGCTATTTCAATTGTTGACAGTTTTGCATTAGTGTTCTAAGAGTGCATATAATAATGGATAATATTACAAGTCAATAAAATTAATCATTCAAGTTCTAAGACCTATTAATATTATAAGATATTAAATACAAACCAATTGAATCCAACCATTCCATTGTAAATTTCTCACATTACTGAACATTCTTTATGTTCTTTTAGTATATTCGTGTAGGAACATGACATTAAATGCATAACAAAAGACAGCTGAGTGAAATTAGGTCACACACTAAATCTGCTTCAACAAGATGTTCAGGTGTATTGATGTTAACAATAACAGTGTTGTCATTTGTGAACAGGCATGTCAATACAAGTCTATTTACAGGGGAATGTATGTCCCTAAGGATCAGAATGGAATGCGGAAGAGCTTCCAAATCGATATTAAAACAAAACAAAAGTGTTTTCTTCTCACATCTCTGCAATTATCTACAAAGAAAGATAGGCGTTACATGAACGTTGAACTATTTACTTACAAATTCATCTTGAAACGAAAGTTACCGCGATCGCATTGACTGGTTCTTTAAATCCTATATTTCATTGACGGCCGGGGAACCAATCGGGTGATGGACATTTCGTCCAAATGACATTTCGTCCAAAAGGCAATATAGTGCAAAAAGGGTAGTCATTTCGCCCAAATGTATTTCATATAGGGAAATTAGTTTAAGTGTCATATATTTCTATTTTGTATGTTGGAAAAATAGTTTCTTGATTTACTTTGAAGTAAAAAAGTTTGAGATACGATTTGTTATTAAAGGTTATTTTTGTTGTTATGCCACATTCTTTTTCTCTCACTCGTTCATTCTATTCTTCTCTTTCTCTCTCGGCATAAGGAACGGGTCGATATAATTACATAGGACAAAAAAGATAACAAAAAGTCAGATTAGATTCATTGTATTTATTATTTCATTATTATGTTTTTCACTATATTTTTTTAATTTTTTTTTATTATATACAAAAAAAATTCATTTCATAAGTATATTTTTTAAGTATTTTTTTTAATATATACATAATTTTTTCATTGAAATGTTTAACGAATGTTTAAATATAAATATTGAACCCATTACATGTATATGTAAACCCACACACACACACACACATTTTGCACCTACAAATATATACATATGTACACTCTGTTCGACATGGGTTTATGTACTCTGCTTGACACGGGGTCTGTGTAGCTCTAATCCTCGTCGTGGATTGGATCCTTACAATCCACGGTGCCAAGACCCGCAATCATGGCACATGTCCTGAGGAGCTGGGTAGTCGTGATTACCTCATCTTCGTAAGAGTCCCAGGCATCAAACAGTCTCCCATGAACATCGCGGTACCTCTTACGGTGAAGCCGGGTCAGGAGGTTGTCGGTGACAAGCCTAATCTGAATTTCCACAGTCTCAGATTCCTTCTGTAAGAGCGGGATCAGAAGATACAGGCCTAGGTCGGAACGCCCGGCTCTGGTGTTCAGCCTCCTGTGCCAGCCTAAAATATAAAACCAGTATGTTAGTATCAATAAGAACAATTTTACCAAAATATAGAAATAATTGTAAAAACGATAAGAATTGTATGTTTCAGGAGTGATTATTGTTTTGAATGTCGGTGTTGTGTAAGACAAATTGCTTTTTATCGTGTTGTGGTGTATATAAAAAAGATATTTACCTTCAACATCGTTGTTTGTCCTGACTGTTTGACGGAAGACACACCAATTCTCAATTCGCCAAATTGGACCCTCAACCCACGTCCTTCGAATGTAGTCGGTGACTGCCAGGATCGGAGATATTGTAAATATTTAATGCCAATAAACTATATGTTAAAAAAAAACTTACCTGTTTCACAGAGTCGATGCTGCCACCGATCACATGCATCACATTGCAGCGCGTGTTGCCTTCCAGTTACAGGCCTATCACACGACCTACACAACTCCATTTTAACACTATATATAATCCAATTTTTTACATTTATTTTAACTTTAATCCTAAAAGAGTCCAATAAGGAATTTCACTTTATTCCACTAACTCTACATTCCCTGTTTAACAAGGCTTTTATTTTATACAGGTAAACGGAATAGAACATATCCAATCAAATAAGTGTTATCTTATTAAATTTCTGATTGGACATGAGTGTATCCAATGGCAAAAATTCACACAAATTAGTAGATATGCAAAGATTTTCTTTGTCGGTCAACCATTCAAAGGTCGTTTGTCATACCAATACACCAAATTGTGTGACACGATAATCCAATTAACAGTAACTGCCTTACCTTAAAGGTGGCAAGCCATTGATTGGATTAAATGAAGTTAATTAAGTTTTGTCACCTAGTAAACCGCTCTAAGAAATTGTTATAATTGGATAATTAAATCCAATTATTATTTTTTTTTTAATTTTAAACAAATTGCACCAGGTAACGTTATTTCAGTACGACAATTATGTTCTTGTTGTTATTTCAGTAAAACTGGGAAACTTATGTAATTGACACCATTAATTACTAACTTCTTTACAATAATTCTTCTGGTAGTTCTTTTACAAGATTTTAATCAGACTTTTCTATACACAATAAAAACAAGTCAATTTTAAATGATCAGATTTTTTATTTAATCAAATTTCACACAAAATAAAAAACGCAAGCCAAATTCTTCGACGCCGTCTGCGATTCTTTCATATACCGGATGGATACTTAAACATATCCACCACCATTCGTAAATCTGAAAAAAAAAAAAAAAAAATAAAAACAAATTAAACTGATCATTTTTTTTTTCATACGTTTATACACTATTAATACTATCTTTTATTATTTGGACGAAATGACAGTAATTTCTTTTGGACGAAATGTCATTTGGACGAAATGTCTGTAATTCGAACCAATCTATATGTAGTGTAAGCTTCCGGGGCGTTGTTGTTGTTCTGATGAAAATAATAATAATCGCAGAAATATAAAATCAAAAAGTTCAAAGCTTCAAAATGTTGCTTATGTTTGATGAGAAGCACAAAAAACATTTGTCGTTTCTAATTGACATCGATTCAAACGGTAATAACTGGCTTATATTTTCATGGTTTATATTTGTCATCTGTTTTCGCGGATCATGAAACCGAATATTATAAATTTCTACCAGTCCTCAATTATTAATTAATTTCTTTTAAAAAAAATCATATAATTTAATTTGGTTAATTTTTTCCTCGAGAAGAGACGAAATGATTCTAAATTAATAATGTTTTACAAAATTGTCTATTACATATAGCTATTCCTATCCCAAATTATTTTGAAAAACCCAGGAGAATGACTCGTCACATACACTCATTAGCCTATAGAAAAATGCACACAGTTGCTAATTATTACAAATTTTCATTCTTCCCAAGTACACTTATCCTGTGGAACAACCTTCCTTCTGAATTTGTGCTCCAGCCCACGCTTGAATCCTTCAAGCCGCGAGGCAGTATGCCAAATTGCCTATAATAAACTGCAGTGGGATGTGTTTTTAATCTGATTTTGAAATTCTTGTCTTATATTAACACTTTCATCTGTTTTTCAGTCTCACTTTTTTACTTTGACGACTCACTGTTGTTGCTTTTGTAGACATAAAGAGAGAAAAATCTCTCTCTCCATAAAAAAATAAAAGCAAAAATATCTTGTTTGTCAAAAGAAGTGAGACCTTGTCTATGCTCATTGGGAGATAATCTTATCATTTATGAATACTGGATTGCATTTTTACATGGAATTTTTCTCTCATTTGGCAGATTTCAGTGCGAATTCAAGCAAAACAAAAAAGGAAAAAAATCTCACAAAACCTCCCTCTTCCAGAATGATCCCTGCATCACTATCATATCGTTTACATTCTCATGATCAACTTAATACTAAATTCAACCAACCTTTAATTATTATGTTATATGCCAGTTCAGCACTTTCTCAATCTGACATTATTATTTACTTTTTTTTTCCAGTTTTGCAAGAGTTTTGTAAAATCAGTCTGGAGTTTATCAAGAAAGGAGCTAATGTAAAGGTCTATGAAGGAGCTGCAAGTAAGTTGATTCTCACAGGACGGTCATGTATTGGTCTAAATCAGTTTTGATTATAACCTACAACCTAGGTTAACATTAGTAATAATCTGGCATTTATCAGAAAGCATGGTTGCTATTCAAATTTTAGTATTATTTAACAAGAGTTCAATGAAACTTGACAAAAAGTCTGAAAAAAAGAAGAAAATTACAACAGTGACAGCTTAATCTCCCAATCAGCAAATAAATATGTTATATGAATTATAAAATTGCATCCAATTGATGTACCAAACTTTCTTTTAAAATCTGTTTTTTAGTTTGACTATTTGAAGAATATGAAAGCTATTGCAGTCACCCTTGCTTCGGTGTTGGTTCTCAGGCGTGGAAGCTTTTTGATTAAAGTTATGCATGCAACAGTGTTATTATGCATATGTCTTAGTAACTAGGCATGGGATTGATTTAAAACTTCATTAACATATATTCAGGAGCATTAGACTATCAAGGTAGATATTTTTTTACTTTTATTATACACAAGGTATGTGTAGGGCAAGAACTGAAATAAATTTCATTCATGATAACAAGCATTTCGAATAGTTGAGTGTGCTGTTTGCTGACAGCTCTTGTATTTTTAGAGAACATTGAACAATTACACCATTGTAAATATCTGTTTAGTAGTAGTATTTGTCAGTTGGCACTTTTTACCATAAGCTATATTTCTCATACCAGCTAGATACCGGAGAACATATGTCCCAAAGGGCAAAAGATTGTCGTACACTGTCAAGATAATCCCTACAAGTAATTAAAATATAATGATATCTTAAAACTACCAGTAAGATGACTTATTGTCTGATGTCAACTTTTATAATTGTTGTTGTTGTTGTATTGGGGTTTACCGTCGCTGTGATAGTATTTCATCATATAGCGACATCCAGCTAATTACAGGTGGAGGAAGACCGCGAGTACACAGAGGTACCCGGGTAGAACCACCGACCTACCGCAAGCCAGCTGGAAGGCTTCCTCACATGAAAAACCGAAGGCCCTACCAGGATTCGAACCCACAGACTTTTATAATTGAAAACAGCATCTATAGTAAATAGAGCTGGGACGGGTAGAGATTTTCTACCCGGGTACCCGTGGTCCAATTAACCGCGGGTACTCGAGTACCCGCGAAAATCAAACTTTCAGTTGATTAAGATCAATCACTGACGTCACTGTGTATGCAGATTAGATGCTGTATGTTTACACGTTCTTGATGAAAGCATCATGTCAGCAAACAAAAGTCAGGTCTGGCAATTTTTTGAATTATTAAAAGAAGAAAACAAAACAAAATGTATTATATGCAATCTTGAGCTGAGTTATAGAGGTGGGGGAACTTCCTCTATGAAGAAACACCTGGAAAACAAACATCCGTTCCGCTTGACGAAAAAGAGCTCTGTCGCCTACATGCTGAAAATAACAGAAAATTCGTTCAGATTTCATCTTTAACTGTTCATGTCCTGAACGTATTGAAATATACGTATTCGTTTTTGCCGTAGATTGAAATAAGACTGCTGGCTTTTGGCCGACTATCGGCGATGGTTTCCGGATGGGGTTACCTACCTTTAATGATTTAATATGTACATGCGTGTTTCCTAACTGTACAGATTCTATATTATGCATATTTCCCCTCCTTCACATGTTCCTGGCCAATGTGTGGCATATAACGTTATCTACACGAATTTAAGACCTGGTATACACGGAAACCTTTCCAAAAGTACCTCGATGCATCAATTAGCGGTAAGAAAAAGTCATTCTAATTTTAGACCGGGTACCCGGGTAGGAATTTACTACCCGGGTAGCGCTTTTACCCGCCGGGCACCCGGGTACTCGAGTACCCTTCCCAGCCCTAATAGTAAATGTAATGTTATAAACATGTAATGATAAAGTGAGTTAATGAAATGAAATTTAATTATATATGTAGCAATTACTTGATATGTGTTATAATCTGTATTTTTGTATCTTTTTCTTCACTGATGGTATGCACATTGTTTTACTCCATGTCAATGTCTCTGTATATTACCCATGCTTATTATTATGCCCCCTTTCGAAGATGAGGGGGCATGTTGTTTTGCGATTTATGTCGGTCAATCTGTCTGTCGGACGGTCTGTTAAATTGGTAGAACACTTTCCTTCTGATCAATAACTTGAAAACACTTGGGCCCATATTCCTCAACCTTCATAGGGTGATTGGTCAGGATAAGTAGATAACCCCAATTGATTTTGGGGTCACTTGGTCAAAGGTCAAGGTCACAGTGACTTCGAATGTAAAAATTGTTTCCAATCTATAACCGAGAAACACTTAGGCCCACATTCCCAGGGGATAGAGCATGTGTGTGTGTGTGTGGGGGGGGGGGGCATATGTGTCATTCCGACAACTCTTGTTTTATTTGAATAGCATAAAACTCCATGTTGCTAAAAGCATTTTTTTCACTGTGTCCTTAATTACAACAACATACTCAAGGTGAGCTACTGTGACTGATGAATGTCTGGCGTCAGTCGTTCGGGTCAACATTGAACTTAAAACAACATCTCCTCTTAAACTACTGGGCCAATTTTCATAAAACTTTACAGGAATGTACCCTGGGTGGTCCTCTTTCAAAAGTGTTCAAAGAATTGAATTCCATGCCAAAATCTGGTTGCCATGGCAACAAAAAGGGGGAAAAATGTAAAAACTTCAAAAATCTTTTCCTCCAAAAGTACTGGCTGGATTTCAAAGTTATTTGGCACAGGTGTTCCTCAGGTCACTCTCTACCAAGATTGTTCAAATCATTTTGATTCGTTGAAAAACATGGCCGCCAGGGGATGGAGCCCATTTTCCTTATATGTAAATACCGGTAGTACATGTACAAATTTGATAAATTTTCTCCTCCAAAAGTACTGGCTGGATTTCAAAGTTATTTGGCACAGATGTTTCTTGGGTCACTTTCTACCAAGATTGTTCAAATTAATTTCATTCGTTGAAAAACATGGCACCCAGGGGCGGAGCCTGTTTTCCTTTATTTGGCACAGATGTGTCTTGGGTCACTTTCTGCAAAATTGTTCAAATATTTTGATTCGTTGAAAAACATGGGAGCCCGTTTTCATTATATGTATATAGTACAAATTTGAGCAATCTTCTTTTCCAAAAGTACTGGCTGGATTTGAAAGTGTACCATCTAGGGTACATGCTATGGGGACAATAAATGGGGTATCTATATGGGAACTTCAAAAAATGGTGAAAAATCAGTTTGGGCTATATTTCCAGACCCTTAATGTAATTATTTTTTCATAATTGAATTTAAGGTTTTAATTACACATGATTTAAACCATATTAGGGTTGGCATATAAGTGCAAACCTTAAAATAATTTACATTTATTTAAGTTGTGCTGGGTAACATGCATTGGGCCAGTGCCACAGTAACAGATACAGTTCACATGTTTTATCATCAGAAAAGTTAGGAGTACCCTCCGAGACAGTACAGAATGGTGTAGAGGGGTTGATGTACCTGCTGACTGAGGGCTCAAAGTTAATGGTAAGTGCTAATGGATCACAGTTGTACTTCTGGGTCTAATTCCACCAAAAATTCTTAGCACTAAGTAATAGTTAAATACTTATAGTGAATTTCATTAGTCTTGTTTATATAATAAAAGTAACCAAATATTTTATTTCTTAACAGTTATTGTTAGTTTTTAAGGCAATGATTCATTTCGGATTAGTCTTGTACTTGAATATTTCATGAAATAGTAAAAGTGGAATGTGTATCTACCTAGTTTAGGAATTTAAGTATTACTTAGCACTAAGTATTGTTGGTGGAGTTCGAGCCTGGAATCCCTAGGGAGATGACTGATTTTACTGTATAAAACCTGATAAGTCTTGTCCTATGAGTATTTGAAAACTGTTTGATGATTTCATTATAAGATCATACAATGCATACAACTTTCTTTATTTCACATTGAAATGGTTGTAGAATGCGGTAGCAGAATTATTTGTTAATATGTAGGAGAATGTCATTATGCCTCGTACTTAAGTCATACAGTTTTCATCATTATTCAGTGTTTCAACAAGGTACTTCATTGTCTGCATTTTTTCAACTCCTACACTAGGTGGAGAATGGCTGTGTAATATAGTGTTAGAATAATTGTTTTATCATTGTTTTCTTGAAGATTTCCCCTTTAAATATATTTCTCCAGTTGCGATGATTCTCTGTATACATGTGGGTAATTAACCTGGTACATGATGTGCTTTAGATCAATGAGATAGACTTCCACGACTCGATCATGACTCTGGGCTTCCCGGAGGGACTGCGACAGACCCTGCTGCAGCTCTACCTCCAGCACCGACTCCAGGTGCGGGCTATACTGAACCAGATGTCCATGGACCTCCCACATTACCACAACCTGGAGTGGAGGTTCGATGTTCAGGTATATTTCACTTTTCATTTCACCCACAGATCATTAAATGGTCAGAGTAAGCTTATTAGAATCATTTGATGTCAGTCAGACCATCCTCTATTGTTTTTGTCTGCAATATCATCTACTTCCTTGAGTGGTATTTATCAATCTTTCAGATACCTAATTCTATAACCATAATTTCTCAGCCAAGTTTGATTTTAGCTGATATTGCACCTTTTTGTCTGGAGACATGGTCCTTGAATTTTGCATACAAGCCAGATTTCACTTTGCATCCATCAAACTTGGGTGAAATGTAAATGATTGTAATATTTGATCAGGTTTGATACTATTCATTTCTATTATCAGATCAACAAGTCTGGAGAATCAGCCATTGAAGTATCAGAAAACTACAAAACTTTGCTGTGTTTATGTAACACACCCTTGAAGTAACCATTATCAGTGAGAGATTTGTGTAACCAGTCTAGCTCAGTCGGTAGAGCATTTGCCCTGTAAGAGAGGGGACATGGGTTCAAGTTCCAGTCTGGTTCTCCAGTATATACTGCCTTTGGGTGCATTGGGAACATATCAATTTGATCTCTGTACTGT
>CM037795.1:35015394-35065394 GCA_021229015.1 Solen grandis | reverse complement strand
TTTTAGTTCTTAAAGAGCTCTTTCCAGTGATGTTTCGTTTTTGAAGATCGGACTTGATTTGTTCATTTTACGGCAGTCCAAAGTTTGATCCTTTTTTGGAATAATTGTTAATAAGTTTTTATGCTTCAAATTGTGATATATAAGAAAAAGAATGTTCAACTAGTGCGACTTATATACTTGTTTGAACTATTTGCTGTTTTTGCCATTTTGTTATGCTCACCGAAGGTGACGCATATAGTCGCCGCTTCGTCCGTCCGTCCGTCCGTCCGTCACACTTTCCTTGTCCGGACTATTTCTCAGGAACTAACGGCTTGAATTTAACGAAAATTTATGGGAAGCTTTATTACCAAGAGGAGATGCGCATATCGTCAGCATGACCCGATTCCTATATTTTTCACAGAGTTATGGCCCATTGACTTTTCGGCCTATAGTACATATTGCATGATTCTTGTCCGGGCTATTTCTCAGGAACTAATGGCTTGAATTCAACAAAACTTTATGGGAAGCTTTATTACCAAGAGGAGATGCGCATATCGTCAGCATGACCCGATTCCTAAATTTTTCAAAGAGTTAAGGCCCATTGACTTTTTGGCCTATAGTACATATTGCATGATTCTTGTCCGGGCTATTTCTCAGGAACTAATGGCTTGAATTCAATGAAACTTTATGGGAAGCTTTATTACCAAGAGGAGATGCGCATATCGTCAGCATGACCCGATTCCTAAATTTTTCAAAGAGTTAAGGCCCATTGACTTTTTGGCCTATAGTACATATTGCATGATTCTTGTCCGGGCTATTTCTCAGGAACTAATGGCTTGAATTCAACAAAACTTTATGGGAAGCTTTATCACCAAGAGTAGATACGCATATCGTCGGCGTGACCTGGTTCCTCAATTTTTCACAGAGTTATGGCCCCTTGATTTTTTGCCTATAGTTCATGTTGCATGATTCTTGTCCTGGCTATTTCTCAGGAACTAATGGCTTGAATTCAATGAAACTTTATGGGAAGCTTTATTACCAAGAGTAGATACGCATATCATCGACGTGACCTGGTTCCTTAATTTTTAAGAGAGTTATGGCCCCTACTACCATGTTGTTGACTAATATTCATGTCATTTGCCTAATTTAACAGGAGATATCATTTAAACAAAACCCCACAAAATTCAATATGCTAGTAATGTCAATCATAATCATGTCAGCTAATTGTTGTTTAGGTCATTATACACTATTTCAAATATCCAGTCATATGTCAAGAGTGTTGGTTAACCTCTTTGATATGAGCACACATTGAAATGTATGACTTAATTTTTAGTAGTATAAAAACTTTAAAAAAATCAATGAAAGATCTGATGAGTAACACGTATTATCATATTAAATAGTAAACTGTTACTAAGTCTCCAAATTAGAGTTGGTAAAACATCTCATCTGATGAGGAGAATAGATATGATTTAGGAATGGGGATTTCAACATATCCTCCCACCCATTGACCAAGGCCTTATTTGTAACAATGACGTTCTTCGGGGAGCATCTGTCAGTTCTACTGACTTTCTTGTTTCTAATTTTGCCGCTAGAGGGCGTTTTGCTTAAAATCACTCTTTTGCTTATAACTCAAATGTTAAAGTCTGATTGAAATGCGGTTTTCAGCATTTTGTTCCTTGTAGCACCACAGAATGTGATGGATTTCAAGGGACAGGGTATGGGAAAATATTTGCGCTAGAAGAGTTTGAATGTTCTAACATTGCAAAAATAAAACTGTGCAAATGAGAGTAGGTCTTCAAAAACCTTTTCGTTCTGTTTCATATTGAAAATTGTGGCTGAGTTGAAATAAAGTGTTCAAGTTGATTAGGTTAAAAGCGAAAACCGAGATACCGCTTGCGGTTCTAGTGTATATTTGGAATCATTCATTAGGAAATAGGAACAGATTTCATCAGGTAAATCTATATTTTTTTATATTAAGGTAATCCATCATTAGATTGTGACCATGGTCCATCAAGTGATTGTGGGAATTTCAGAGTAATTGAAAACCTTTATAGAATTGAACAAAATAGCCTATAACTCCAAGTCAACAGATGCTTGCATCAACACTGAAGTCTTAAGCATTTGAAGGACCACGATTATAATTTAATGATGGATGGATTACCTTAAGTTGTGTCATCAAAACAGCTAGGAACCCTGATACTTTACAGCCTGATTCTCAAAGAATATTTTGTAATTTGGAAAAATAAATCCGCATTGATATTATTATGTTAGTTACTATTTGATGCAGATTATCTCGAAAAAGGCCAAAAAATGACTAATCTATACATTATCATCACTACCTAAAAATAAGGTCAGTATGTTACAGAAAATGTCTTTCGAATTCCTATCATTGCATACCATGGTCATTAAGATTGATATTGGTATATGTATCTCCCGTGTGTTTGGCGTTTAGCACATAAAGGAGTTCTGAGACTGGTTGGCCAATTTGAATGGGTGATATATCTTGACATTTGTCTACAGCCTGTTATCGCAGTCTCATGTACACTTTGGTCACCAAATGACTGAAATACTGTCAATGGGATATTAACCCTTTCCCCCATAGAGGACACCATGAAAAGACCTATGCAAACAGCATAAAACCAGATCAGCCTGCGAGTAACTCGCAGGCTGATCAGGTTTTATGCTGTTCGCTGCTCCTCAGTGGTCTGGAAATGAGGATTTTATAATTGAATTTGGTAAGGTTAATAACTGTGGTTTTTTGCAGATCAGGCTTTATGTGGTACCTATTGAGTGCGTCAAAATGGGTCTATATGAGGGAAAGGGTTAAACCCAAGTAAACTTTGAAAGATTTCGACCTGAAAATTGACCTTTCTTGACCTAATATAAAGAGCTGATTTCAAGTATGCTATGATGGAAACTGTTAATGGTCCTTGTGATAGAAACCAATTCCAGCCTCCCATATCTTGATCATATCATCAGTAGATCCATTCATCATCATATTGGGGGTTTTACTGGCTTTGCCCTGAGGAATTTACACTCAATTTGGTCAAAGAAATTGCTTTTGTAACTTGTTCAAAGCGTTTAGGATCCAGGAATTCATAACTAGAGAGGTACAACTGGGATATTTGTATAAGTATAAAATTGTTTCTTAGAGTTGTGAGGCAATAGAATGGATACGTCCATGACCTTTTAAATATGCCTAAATTAATTATGTGACAAGGAATGTAGTATAATTCTCACAATAAACCATAAATAAAGATATAACAATACCCCACATAATGATAAAACTTCTATTTTAATCAGACAAAAAGGGTCACCATTTGCATTTATTTTTCATTACCAGGAAGCTGATTGTCTTATTTTTACTACTCAAAAACAACACAAATAACCTTTGCATTTGGCGAGACAAGCTATATATTTGTACAAGTAGGAATAATAAAATTACATGACAAGCATATAATAAAAGATTACAATCTTCAGTGTCCTTGCTATTAAGACCACTCTTTGATATAAAATATTGGTTTTTGATTCAGTTTTATAGTTATTAGCAATAATATGACTTTTGTTTTAACCCTTTCCCTCATAGAGGACACCATGAAAAGACCTATGCGAACAGCATAAAACCAGATCAGCCTGCGAGTAACTCGCAGGCTGATCAGGTTTTATGCTGTTCGCTGCTCCTCAGTGGTCTGGAAATGAGGATTTTGTAATTACATTTGATAAGGTTTAACTGTGGTTTTCTACAGATCAGGCTTTATGTGGTACCTACTGAGTGCGTCAAAATGAGTCTATATGAGGGAAAGGGTTAATAAGCTGAACGTTTATTTGAATTACAGAATTCTACAGTAAAGAATACTACAAAATATTGTTAAATGATCTTAGTGAGAAAATAATACTACCCTTCCAGACAAATTCTTAAAAGTGAAGAAAACATCAAAATATTTTTTATCAGTATGACTATATAATTTTACAAAATAGCTTCCAATTTTTTTTATTTTTTTTTAACCCCCCACCGCGAAGCGGGAGGGGGGTTATAGGAATGCCCTTCGTCCGTCCGTCCGTCAGTCCGTCAGTGTGTCCGAAACACTTTCGTGTCCGCTCCATATCTTATGAACGCTTGGACACATTTTCTTCAAACTCAGCTAAAGTGTTGACCTCATTGAGCTGATGTGCAGAAGGCATGTGGCGGTCACGCTGGCTCAAGGTCAAGGTCATATTTGAAGGTCAAATGTTATTTTCGTGTCCGCTCCATATCTCATGAACGCTTGGACACATTTTCTTCAAACTCGGCTAAAGTGTTAACCTCATTGAGCTGATGTGCAGAAGGCATGAGGCAGTCACGCTGGCTCAAGGTCAAGGTCATACTTGAAGGTCAAATGTTATTTGCGTGTCTGCTCCATATCTCATGAATGCTTGGACACATTTTCTTCAAACTCGGCTAAAATGTTAACCTCATTGAGCTGATGTGCAGAAGGCATGAGGCGGTCACGCTGGCTCAAGGTCAAGGTCATACTTGAAGGTCAAATGTTATTTTTGTGTCCGCTCCATATCTCATGAACGCTTGGACACATTTTCTTCAAACTCGGCTAAAATGTTAACCGCATTGAGCTGATGTGCAGAAGGCATGAGTCGGTCACGCTGGCTCAAGGTCAAGGTCATACTTGCAGGTCAAATGTTATTTTCGTGTCCGCTCCATATCTCATTCAGGAGTGTTCCCCTTGCCTTACACAGACCACTTCTTGACCTGGATTGCACTTCCACAGTGATTTATTGTACTCGGTAAATAATAGTATGTCATGTTCACAATCATACAAATTATTTCATGATATATAAAGTTTTTAATTGAGTTACACATGTAATTTGTGGTTACTTAACACATCCTATACTTCATTGATGTTCACTTTTTGTACTGTTTCCCATGTAAAACTTGTCAGTAAACTTTTAACATATGTGCCTCCGAATTCTGAGATTCATACATAACTCCGGAAAGTTAAATTGTCTTAAACTGATCTTCTATGTCTGCTACAACCATGCCAGGTTAAGGTGAACATAATCCTATGACCAAACAAATTCTAATATTTGGCCAGCGGCGGGGGATATAGCTGTCCTTTGGACTGCCTTGTTAATGATAAGAACTGAAGGTGCCCAGGAAATTCCTTTACAAAAAAATTTGATATGCTGATGAAAATAAGTCTTTTTTTTTTTTCTAAAGCTCAGACCCTTATATAAACAAGAGGTTAATTGGATCCATTAATAGCCTTTGGCAATATGGATTTTGTCTGATGCTATAATATATTTCCCTGAAGTACACATGCATGTCACGCCACAAGCTCATGGAAAAGTAATTAATGACTTCTCCCTGTGCTTTCTCACATCCAAATCTGTTAGGCCGCCAGACTTATATTCTTCCTGGGGCTCCACAAAATACCTTTATTGCTCATGAGACAATGATTGCATGATATGATTGTTGGCATAAACATCTGCATTTGTATTAGGATTTGTATTTGTATTGTCTTTGGCCAAAGTAAATCCTTGGGAAATAATATTTTTAAGAGCTAAAAGCTTGTTGGTAATGCTGGAAGATGGTCATTGCATGACTAAGAATTTGATTTTTAACCCTTTCCCTCATAGAGGACACCATGAAAAGACCTATGCGAACAGCATAAAACCAGATCAGCCTGCGAGTAACTCGCAGGCTGATCAGGTTTTATGCTGTTCGCTGCTCCTCAGTGGTCTGGAAATGAGGATTTTATAATTAAATTTGGTAAGGTTTAACTGTGGTTTTCTGCAGATCAGGCTTGATGTGATACCTATTGAGGGCGTCAAAATGAGTATATATGAGGGAAAGGGTTAACTATATGTGTGTATTTTGTCTACCAATATCCATCTACAGACCATGTAGTGGTATAAATTTTTCGTGTTGTAGCTGTTTTTTCTCACTTTTGACCTATTCAAGGACAATGAATGACCCTAGATAATGCCAACTGGATATTTGAATGATTTTCATTAGTATATATTCCTATATTTATTGGTAAAAAGTTATGCATCATTTTTGTTGAGATGACAGCAAACTGACAAAATTAATGTGCTTTAAATTAATATAATGTTAATAAAGTACCTGACTGAATTACAGGTTCTTTGATAATATATAGTTATTTTATCATAACACTTCTTAATTAGATGCACATTGAGACATGTTTTGGCCCGCAAAGTTATAATATCTGCACACATAGTTGTTTTTTCAGCTGACCTACTTAAGTAACTAGAGTGGCAGGTCATATAGACTCATTTTGACGCACTCAATAGGTATCACATAAAGCCTGATCTGCAGAAAACCACAGTTAAACCTTACCAAATTTAATTACAAAGTCCTCATTTCCAGACCACTGAGGAGCAGCGAACAGCATAAAACCTGATCAGCCTGCATTTAGTTACACGCAGGCTGATCTGGTTTTATGCTGTTCGCATAGGTCTTTTCATGGTGTCCTCTATAAGGGAAAGGGTTAAGTAACAAGAGTGGCAGGTCAATGTGTGGTCAGTTATACGGGGTCACACTACCTTTGCCTCTAGCATGTTCAACCCTGCTGAAATGCTGTTTATGGAATTCTAGCTATTTCATGTAAATCCTGCTGACAATGCCTTGATTACCAGAGAGCAATGGTATCATCTTTACTAATGTGAGTTGGTAATATATGTATTTTTGGTAGCACACATTTCTGCATCGCATGTTTAAGTGCTATATTTAGACATCAATTTCCTTTTTTTACTTTCCAAATTTTGTTTTCTGTCTTTTCACTGATTGGTGGTAATTTTCATGTTTATTTCAGTACACTTTTGCATTATGGAAGTAGAAACTGAATTAAAATGTGTTGATAATCGATGCTAGAAAAAACATGTTTAACAAACTGTAATGAAAAAAGTAAATATGCAAGGGAAAAAATTGCACCTCATTCAGAGATGTTTTGAACCATAACTGGCAGGAATTTCCAGCAATATTTGGATAAAATTTCATCTTTATGCAACAATTGGCCCAATGGTGCAGTGGTTAAGACTGTCGCCATGCAAAAGCATTTAAAAGGGGCATGGATTCCCAGTGGGAGAACATTTTATTTTACAATATTTTTCATTATTATATTTTTGTATTACAAGATACATATATATTTTTGCTATACTGAATATCATTAATTACCTATTAAGTACATGTATGTAAACAAAATAAAAAAATACATACATTAAATAATGCAAGTTTGTTGGTTTAGAATTGCTTCCACATATTCATATAATCCTATAAACTGTAGGCAGGAGAAAAAGGGAGAGTAAGAGTGGCGATATAATCCTTATTGTTAGCAGTCCATTGAAACAAATGATGTGTACATCTTTCCTTTTAACGACCGTGTTCACACAAGGTTAAAGCTCGTTGATAACATTGGGTTTATTGGCATGGCTTGAAAATTTTATCATTGTTTATTAAATTTACTTTGATAAGCAAAAGATATGCAACATAATCACATTAAAAACCCTGTTCTCTCAGCGCTATCAGCACTTTGATTTTTTTTATTCTAATCATACAAAGAGATAAAAGATTTCATCTCCATCAGAAAATAATTGAAATATATATATTGGTATATTCTTTCAACTCAGTAAAGCAATTAATATTAACCACATAAAAGAATATATTACATAGATCAAAAGAATATTATTTGACTGAAGGACAAAATTATATTGTCCCATTATAAGTGATTATTGGTGGATATAAATACTAATTATTACAGCAGAGAGACTAGTATAAATCAGTAAGATATGATTCAAGTTTAACATGTGATTTCCCTTGAGGTTCATCCATTTATGTCTGTTATTATCAAATATGAGGAAAATGAAAATCATCCCTTATGAAATTTCTTGAATGCTTTCTTAGTCTTTCTAAGAAGTATGGCATATGAAAAGTCACAGAAAATTGTGTGCATGTTTTTTGTTTTGTTTTGTTTTTCTTGTTTGTTTTTTTTAATTACAAGCTGAAGCTCTGTATTAGTGTAGGAAAATGGGGGGGGGGAATCTTTCAACTCTATTTATGGGAGTATCCACTTTGAAACCTAATGTTTGCCCTGGTCTAGTGTTAATGTACATGACTGTAGAACTGGATGTTGTGGGTTTGAGCCCTGTTCTGGGTGTAAGGATTTCACATGGCACTACCAGCTGCAATTTGATTACACTGGTCCTACCCACAAATCTTTGAGAGGGATAAGTATAGATTTAAAACTTTGTTTCCTAATCAATATATTTAAAATAGATTAAGTTAGACCTAAACCTAGAAACAAAATACATCTATTGTGTTACACCTGGCTGCCTTTTTTTCTCCCTAAATTTCTTCCCCCTTGAACTTTGAGTTTATTGTCAGTGCAACAGTATTTCAGTAGTAGAGCAACGTCCACCTAATTACAGGACTGGTGGAGGAAAACCCCAAATGTAAGGCATCCGGGTAGAACCACCGATCTACCACAAGCCAGCTGGAAGTCTTCCTCACATGAAAATCCAAATGACCCTGCTGGGATTCCAACCCACGCGATGAGGGTCTGAGTGAGTGTTAAAGTTAGCGACTTTACCCTCTCAGTCACGGAGGCAAAAAAAAAAGAGAAAGTGGGTCAATAGGTCAACATAGGGTCAATTGGTAGACACTCTGATTTTTTTTAAATTGAAATATAAACTCAGTATATTTTCTCAGTTTTTATTTTTTATTTCAATCAAATTTTTTATATATGAATTGTATTTTAATTATAAGTCTAGTCTGGCCTTTCCAATGTTTTATAGTAGTGTATTTTTAAGGTTGATAAAAGATTAATTTACTCATAGGTCATGGATCTTGCATATTCATGATGATCAAAATGTGGGTGTCACATAATGATGCCAGATCGGATGACCTTTCTCAGTATTTTGTGTCATACTTTAAAGTGTTATTTGGAGACACATTTGCTTTGGAAAAAAAAGGTAAATATGTAACAAATTAAAAAAAAAAAATTAAGACGGGTCACCGGAAGATAGGTGACTGAACTCTTGAATCTCTGATGTTTTACAAATAGAAGTTACACTGAAGCATTTTAAAGGCTTGGTGTAAATTTCCGGTAACTAGTGATAGAAAAGAAACAGTCACATTAATTTTGCACCAATCCTTGGGTTTTAAAAACATCCAGCAGCACTACATTGTATGTTTAATAAATACAAAGTTGGATATTTTTATTCAAGTCATGGTAAACTTGATAACAATGCTCAAGGGATATTTCAAGATTGCTGAAATATGTGTCTTACAGGTATGGGACAATAATTTTGAGGATATTACCCCTTTTGCCAAAAAAAACATAATGACATTTTCAGTGTTTACTGTGGAAGATAGTTTATCTTTTAAGTTTTCACCAGTGTGAATCTAAGCCTTCATTCATGGCTTGATCATCTGCTCACAAACAAAATATGTGTTCTTTTGTGCAAACTAGGTCAACCATTGACTTCCTATCACCCAGGAGGATCAGTACACTGACATTCGAATAGTCGTGGAATATTAGCTACTTGAATATTACAAGAAGCCATATACATGTGTAAGAGAAAGTAATTAAGGAAAATAAGTTTTACCACCTTATTACATGTATTAGTTGTTCAGAATAAAATATCTATTGTTCTAGTGCACACATGCAGAGTATCACTAATAATATATGGCTAACCATATCATAAGTTACAATAAATTGTATTAAACATAAAACAAAACAAAATAATTTGAATTTGACAGTTACTTTTAACGCCTGTCAGTAAAAAATTCCTTTATCAGACACAGGGGAACAACAATATGATAATCAAAGTGCACAATGCACTGAAAGACTGCCAACAGGCTTTATATGCTTAACTAATTATACATGTAATTCTTACTCCAGTGTTTAAGCAGGGCTGATCTCGATAGCGGCAAAGATAATGTTACGGCATATTACATGTTTTCCTGAAACTTTTGTTACTAGTAGTAAGTCAGCTAATTCGCTCTTTGTTTCATGATAAACCCGCAGGTAATCTCTTAGTGCGAGCACTTTGATTTGTTTGATTACATTACATACAATCATGAGTGTGGTTACATTAATAAAATGTCTACATAAGGAGGTCATGATATTACTAACCTGATGTAATCTATGCCAATGCATTGATACGCTACTGAGCGCGGAGGGATACACAACGGTTAAAATAGCTGTGGTAATTATGCAAATCAACTATGTCTGCTTTTGATTTACAGGCACTTAAAACTGGCGGCTACAGCCAGTCTTAAAACCAGTGCTATTGTCCAGCAATATTGACCTGAGACATCTATATATTCTGTGACCTTCCTTTGGTAAATGTAGGTTTCTGAAGTAAAACATGGACTTTCAAGATGTTGCAACAAATAATTATGTATCGCTTAAAAGCATTTATGTATCACATGCCCTCAGGTTCGAGCCTTATTGTTAATGTACTGGAGTTTGAAGCTGAAGGCTTTTGGTTCGAATCTAGCTCAGACCATAGACATTTTTTGGTTTTTTTTAATGAAAATTGATTATTGTTTAATAATGGACATAGCAAGGTTTTAATAAGAACATTTTTGTGAATGAGATTGCAGTATTTGCTTTATTGTTAAACTTTTGAATATTTTTTAGAATTATTAAGTAGGAAAAGAAAATTATAAAAAGACACCAGAAAATCAACAAATTATACATTCAAACTCTCACACTGCAAATAATCGAAAGAAAAATCTATTAGTAAAAAGACTTATAGATGTAAATAATATTTGCTTTCATCCAGGGTTCAAACATGCAACCTTCATGATAACAAGTCAGCTGAACCACTAGGCCAATAAAACTCATTTAGTATGAGCATTGTAAACAATACTAGAATTGAAAACAGATGTTTGGATCGAAAAAATTCACAAAAACTAATGAAGACCTTCTCAAAACTTAATCAGTCTCTGGTCAATATCGCTAGACAATGATGAGACATAAATAAAGTATATGTATCCCTTTCCCTCATAGAGGACACCATGAAAAGACCTATGCGAACAGCATAAAACCAGATCAGCCTGCGAGTAACTCGCAGGCTGATCAGGTTTTATGCTGTTCGCTGCTCCTCAGTGGTCTGGAAATGAGGATTTTGTAATTAAATTTGGTAAGGTTTAACTGTGGTTTTCTGCAGATCAGGCTTTATGTGGTACCTATTGAGTGCGTCAAAATGAGTCTATATGAGGGAAAGGGGTATAGTTATTATAATCAATGTCTGCTAATTGTTGACCAGTTAAGCTCAAAAGCTATTCACTATATGGTCTATGTATTTCTTGGTTAGACATGACTTACATGCATTTACTTCCCGTTATTTTTAAAATATTTGTCACAATACCGATAACTTACAGTGGGGGAGATTCATATGTAAGCAGCCAGGTAGCTTATTCTATAGAGCATTCAGCGTGTAACAAAAGGCCCGGGTTTGATTCCCTGTCTGGCCCCGAGGTTATAAACTTTTTTCGTGCTCAACTCGGGTTTGTGCTCAAAGTTAAATTGTTCTAGTCAGTTAAGTTTTTCAAAATTTGCTATACTTTCTCTGTTCCACAGTTAGCCCCTGCTACAATTTACATAAATTCACTATCAAAGTTACTCAATTTGTTTTTCATATACATAAAATAAGCAAACCAAGTTTCAGTCTCAAACTGAGTTGAGCAGGAAAGAGTTTTATAACCTTGGGGCCAAGCTGCATATTTTTCTCACCCTGTGACATATTGTGTTTAGCTCACCTGAGCACAAAATGATCACCTTCCGTCCGTCGTCATCCATGTCAACAATTTGCTTTAAACGACATCTCTTCTGAAACTGCTGGACAGAAATTGATTAAACTTGGCAGGGATGATTCTTGTATGAGAACAAAAGTTGCTAAAATAAACTTGACCCATGTAGAAATCTGGTTGCCATGGCAATGGAAAGAAAAAAAAAAGAAAACTTTAAAAAAAATCATCTCCTTCAAAACTACTGGCCAGATTTCAAAATGTTTTAGTTCAGATGTTCCTTGGGTAACCCTCTACCAAGATTGCTAAAATTATTCCGATCCGTAAAAAAAAATAGCTGCCACAGGTGGGGTAATTTGCCTTTAATGTATATAGTGAAATCTTTAAACAACATCTCCTCTGAAACCACTGGACAGAATTTGATTAAACTTGGCAGGGATGATCCTTGGACGAACCATCTCAAAAGTTGCTAAAATAAACTTGATCCATGAAGAACTCTGGTTGCAATGGCAATGGAAAGAAATGAATTATAAAAACTTTAAAAATCATCTCCTTCAAACTACAGGCTAGATTTCAAAATGTTTTAATACAGATGTTCCTTGGGTAACTCTATACTAAGGTGAGCGATCCAGGGCCTTTATGGCCCTCTTGGCTTATGATTTGCACAAGCTGCAGTTATGTTGGGACCTAAATTGTTTTACCCATTATGGTCCAAAATGCGAGGCTATCATTTCTAATTGAGAAAGACAGTTCTGTTTTATGGAGAACATTTTGAACTTATTTTTTAGAAAGAAGATATGTTTCCATTCTTTGGAAAGAACATTTTGTTGAGAATAACCATAAATGGAGGGAGCACTGCATTGAATCTTCCTTAAAGTAAATTAATGCAGTAAAATTTTGCCTGCAACAAATGCCTAGATTTCAAATGTAGCAAAAACAACATAATAATCCACTCCTGATATTTCCGCCAGCAATTTTATTCTAATTCATTTGAGGTAAAGATAATATGTTATTTTTGCAAGTGATAAAAAATTTCCTGTTCTGCTGTTCTTAAAGAAATTTCATAGCAGCAGATGTTTTTTCAGAGGGAATAAGGATCGTCACACAGTTCATTATACTTGGCATCTGTTTATTAAAGATACTATTGACACATTTTACAGTATTTTTATCACATAGTTCATTAAGTTTCAAATATCAGGAATTAAAGTGCACCAAGGTTGAA
Source organism: Solen grandis (assembly GCA_021229015.1). Lineage (NCBI taxonomy): Eukaryota > Metazoa > Mollusca > Bivalvia > Adapedonta > Solenidae > Solen > Solen grandis. The sequence continues at coordinate 35,052,423 of CM037795.1, read as the reverse complement.
AGTTTATGTTCAGTTCAGGAAGCAATAAATTGAATTTTCTAGGGAGTCATTTTTATGTTTGGCATGTTGTTGTTTTTGCTCCATTTTTCACAAATATACATATGACATTATTTTTAAGTGACATCTTTGAAAATTTCAATAAGAATTTTTCTCTATGTAAAATGTGATTATAGCAAAGGGCTCCCACTTAATATTTTATGTGAGTCTGTCTGTCTGTCTGTCTGTCTGTCTGTATTCAATGTGCACAGTGAGCTCTTACAGATTTCATCACCATGATGTTAACATATGCATCATTGCAGAGTTGTTTCCCCTTGATCAGCACTGACTTTTTGAGTACATGGAGACTGTGCCATCTGTGAGATTTTTTTTGTAATCTAATTTGGCCAAAGTTTGTGTCAGCTTGTTTGGATGTAATTCTTATGACTCTTCCTGGTCAGTGTTCGATTAAACTTTAGCTGGAGTGTTTAAATACCTGCTTCACAAAAGTTTGGGCCTAAACAGGAATCACTCTCATCTTATAACCTGACAAAGCATGTCCTGTCTTACACTCACATTACATGAAATGCTCAGGTTCATCGTTGAATTACATGAACTGGTAAAGTGATCGCCAATCCATACACGTTGATTTTCTCCAGGTTCTCCAGTTTACTCCCACAATAATGACCACAAATGCTGCCATCAAGAGTGATTAATTCAAGTTGTGTTAACTTTTTATAATAAATAAAGTTTAAAAATTACATAAAGACAAGGTGGGATGCAGGGGTATAAATTTCCTTAAACAATAGTTGTTTTTGTTGGACAAAAATACCCAAGATGAATCGTGTTAAATATTCAAATACTTTCTTATATATGTAGTAATAATAGAATCATTGGACCAAGGCACTGTTGTTGACATAATACTTTTGACTATACTCATTCCATCTTGAAAACAATGCCATGGTTCAGCACTGTTTGACAAATCCTTTGCCCGGAGCCCGTGGGCTACCAAATTTGTTGACCGGGCTACCACCTTTTCTATGTCAGTAGCTCGCCAGGTGCAGCCATTTCCTGTGTCATCAAGCCATGTACATACTCTCTACCATACAACACAGTATATTATGTAATGTAGCCCATGGGCTACCAGAATTTTTGAGAATTTGTCTGGGTTCAGCAATCTATAAATAGAGACTGTGACATCACTAGCTTGCACTTGTCTCTATACTAGACCATAAGATTCACCCAAAAATTGCGAATTGTGCTTCTGCGTAGTAAAAGCAGTTAATGAAATATGATTAAGGGTTAGTAACATGAGCTTGTCAAATTACTACTAAATTGGCTTTTATCATTGTCGACATATTAATATTTCAACACTTCTAACATTCACTTTCACATGAATTTTTGGAAAATACTGTTGTGTAAGTGTAATTTGCGGATAAGTAATTTTCTCTCAAAATGTCATATACAATGAAAAATAAAAAAACAAAACAAAAAAAAACTATTTTATTGGCATAATTAATTGACAACAACTAAATAAAGTGTGTTAAAACATCTGATTTATGCTATTTATCCATTCCAATGCAATCTCCAACGCAGGAGATCCTAGTGGCGCTGCCATTATCCTTTGAGCACATTCACACATTCAGACCGGTGTTGACACACAGGTGGTTCAGTGATAGTGTACATAACTGCTGATCCGAAGTTGGTGAATTCAATCCATTTTGTGACAAGAATCTGTTATAACCAACCCATGCCCAGAGTACATGGCAAATCAAGTCAGCTCCCAGTAACGAAAAAAGAAATACCATTATGTTCAGTACTTCTTGGTGTCAGGAATACAATGTACCGTTATATGGGATGGCTGTCTTTCACATACCTCTAACAGTTTTCCATTCAATTGGTCTACATTAGTCAGACTTGTATGCGCTGCTTTATTGCAATGTCACACAGTGTCCCACTGAAGATTCTAGCAATATATATATAACTCAAGAAACAAGTTGCTTGTTTATCACAATTTCCTTTTCTCGTGTTACACTTACCGGTATGTTGGATAAGGCTTAAGAACCTCATGACAACCTTGATTTGCTTCAAACGCAGAAGCCCTAATCACTAGATGACAAAGGCTGGTGCCCTGAAATTCTCAGATGCGTTGTTGAATTACAAGTGAGAAAATTATTCTATTCATTTGCAGATGCATTGTCCCTTGCACTTAGCAAACCAGGACACTATCACGGGGTGTAATCAGTGCTTTACACTCTTCTTGCACTTTTGTGCAGGCTTTTACACACCATTAATCCCATTGAATGGAGGATTTTAACCTGCTCAAATCTGAAAACAAGTGACAGAAAAAAAATTTGTTGACAATGTAATATCCTTTGATTGCAGAAGAAAAAATGTAATTTTCTATGCTAATTCCTCTTTAATGAACTTGCAAAATTTAATGGCATTTCTTTTAATAATTGGAGGGTAGTGGAATTGTCCCTTGTGGCCAATTAGTTTTCCCATCTGGAAGTCCCAAAGGGCATTATGCCATTAGTTCTGTGAGAAAGCTTTTCATTTATGCATGGATTTTCCAAATTTCTGGTTAAAGAACACAATTTTCAACATTTATATGTATTACCCATTATGTGAACATGATCACTCATTTTCCCATTAGCTGACTTGTTGATTAATTTTGGCATTTGACAAATTTGTCCATCCTTGTTTCTTACTGCAGGACAAAAACTGGATTTTTTTTTAATGAGCAGATCCAAGCCTTGGGCTGTTCAGTTGATGTCAGAAACAAGCCTTGGGGTGTTTTGTAATAAAAAACTGCATGAGGCCCAAATCTGAACAAATTGATTATGAGCTCCACTTTTCAAGGAAGAAAAAGAAACCAACAATTGCATATATTACTTTAAACTTATTACATTTTTTTTCCTTTTTAAAAAGGAAAAAAAATTTTTGGTTTTTCTTGACTTATAAATTTTCTCTGTTGATTTTTTTTTAGGTCCATTTCTAAAAACCTAAACAAAGTTACACATTACAAACTTTGGAATACTTGTTCACTATCTAAAGGGGAATCCATTTCAAAAGTGCATGTAACTCTAAAATTCATTTTGGCACAGTTATCCCCTTTTTAGCTCAATGTTTTTTGTTGTTGTTTTTTAAAGAAAAAGAGTCAGAGTATTGTCATCACTCTCGTGGCTTAGTCATGAAAAACTTTCAACATGGGCCATACTTTCTAAACTGTTAAAGCTTCTGTTTTCAAACATCATATACTTGTTCACATTTAAGGGCCTTTTTGGGCCAAAAAAAATGCTGCAGGAACTTTAATCTTGGCCATAACTAACTATTAAAGCTTCCACATACTTGTTCACTATCACAAGGGCTTCATTCCCATCAATGCCATAACTCTTTGGTCCACTTTTACCAAATTTATCTCTTTTAAAAAAAAAAATGCAGTGAAAAACTTTAAACATGCATGGCCATAACTTCTAAACTTTTAAACCTTCTGTCATCAAACTTCACATATTTGTTTACTGCCACAAGGGCTATATTCTCATCAAAGGCCATGCCCTGTGTTCTTGAAAATAAAAAGGTGGTACTTAATTATGGTTTTCATACTCAAACTCAAATTACGCCCATTAGTTTCAAAAGGGATTTGAGTATGATACTCAAATTTGAGTCTGAGATAGTACTTAAGTATTTTCGAGAACACAGGCCTGAAAATGATGTATTGCAAAACTAAAGCCATTTATTTGATCTAATATTTGCTTTTTAATTTCTGGCAATATATTTAACGTAAAAACCAGAATGATTTGTCACTTTAGAGATTCATCAAATATTTTGTTGATTTTGACATTAATATTGGGAGACTTGTGCTGAATAAATCTGCCTGGTATCTTAACCCTTTCCCTCATAGAGGACACCATGAAATGACCTATGCGAACAGCATAAAACCAGATCAGCCTGCAAGTAACTTGCAGACTGATCAGGTTTTATGCTGTTCGCTGCTCCTCAGTGGTCTGGAAATGAGAATTTTGTAATTAAATTTGGTAAGGTTTAACTGTGGTTTTCTGCAGATCAGGCTTTATGTGGTACCTATTGAGTGCATCAAAATGAGTCTATATGAGGGAAAGGGTTAAATGTTAGATAGCTCAAGGATTATGACAGCATTATGCACCTGTCAATATTTTGTCACAGGCGATGAGGTATTAACCCTTTCCCTCATAGAGGAAACCATGAAAAGACCTATGCAAACAACATAAAACCAGATCAGCCTGCGAGTAACTCGCAGGCTGATCAGGTTTTATGCTGTTCGCTGCTCCTCGGGTCTGGAAATGAGGACTTTATAATAATTTGGTACGGTTTAACTTTGGTTTTCTGCAGATCAGGCTTTATGTGGTACCTATTGAGGGCATCAAAATGAGTCTATATTAGGGAAAGGGTTAACGCAGCTTGTTCACAGATATTTGGTGTTTCTTTTCTACTCCCTTGTTATTGTTGGTGAAGTCTTTGTTTTCTGACAAATAATCTCACATTTCATAGGAAAACACTTCAAAAATACCCACTTCAGAAAAATTGGTTAAATATAGAATACAGTATCCCTGAAGCAGGTGCTTGTGTTAATTTCCATGTGACATGTTTCTCAGCATGGCGTCTTCACCAGTTCTGGGTATAGTGAATTTCATCCTGTGAAGTTCATCCTGTGAAGAGTGAATGTTATCAGTTATGTGACAACACACAAAAGTAGAAATTCTAAATATGGGTTTTATTATTTTACTGTTTATTTAGTGCCTGTGATAGAGGGAAAAAAAACACATATTCTTTTACAATCAGAGATGGTTGCATTGAGAAACCATGCATCTATAGATAGGTATTGATAGACGTAATACATACAGATGGTTAAAATCAAATTTTTAGTCAGTGACCATCTGTGAAAGAGCTGCTGTGAAGGTAAGCATTCAAGGCAATGGCTTTGCCTCATAACCTTTAGAAGACCAGAGTTCGGATTGGTCTGATGGAAGATGGTATGTGAGAGACACATATAATATTATGCAAATGAATGGTTGTGGGAACTGAGAATGAATCTAGAATATGATCGGGACACTGGTATAAGATTGTGATCTGATTAATCTATATTGCAAGGTTTGAAGAGTCTTATTTGTTCTAATATATAGGTAAGGCAGAAAAACATGTGCAAAGTTAATGACCATCTTCATTAAAGTACTGCCATGCTTCACAATGTGAAGTGCCGGCTAGACAGGAATCACACACCATGTCCCATCACGTCCTGTCCCATTGAGTCCTGTCCTACTTTACATATAAATTTCGTACTGTTATAGCTCCCTTGCTTGGCGCCCAGCATATAAGGGTAGTTGCAGGACTACATGTCTACAAGTAGACATCGTCTCCAAATGACTGAAATACTGTCAGTGGGATGTTAAGCCCAAAAAACAACAAACAAACATATAAATTTCAATTTCCATATTGTTAAATCAAGGCATCGTAGTGGTGATATGTATCATATTCAGTAATAGCTTCAGTAGGAAATGTCAGCCAAAAGCTTTAATCTTCGGTTTTACGTCATTTCTATTCCTTACAGTTGACTGTGCACAATCTAATGTTTTTCTGTTCTACTGAATGATTTGAGAACAGCTGGTTTGATTTAATCAAAATAACCACTTCCAATTTCTGAATTAATGTTTCAGTTTTATTAATTTAAAAGTATTTTTGATATGAATTTTAAGTTCTTGTGATTTATTCTTAGTCCATTCAGATGGTTTCTGGGTATTATCATTTGTTTTTACACCCTGAATGTTTTTTTTTGTTTTTTTTTCAGTTTTACATTGATTGGGAAACAAGTTTCTTTTTTTTTTTTACTTTGATTGGGAAACAAGATTTTTCATTTTTTTTTTTTTTTTTTTTTTTTTACACATTGATTGGGAAACAAGTTCATACAGCTTATACTTATCCCACTAGGCAGTTTGTAGGTTGGACCAGTACCTGATGCCTGGGAGGGTCATGAAAAACCCTACTTTCTACTTAGTCTGCATGGCTAAGAAAAATCTACTGAACTTCAGTAATAGATTTGTACATGAATATTCATGAGGTAAAATTGTAAATCAGTAATGCAGATTAACCATACCATTAACAGTATCATCAAGATCAAACCTCTACACCATTATGATGTAAATTCAACTCCATGCAGTTCCATTACATCACTTTTTTTTACTTCCAGATGGTGAATTATTCAGAGCCTGTGACAATGGCTCTTGATCCTGAAACTTTAGTACTCTTTTGTTGATTCCTTTTAACTTAACATAAATTGAAGTGTTCTACATGTAGTAAGATTGCAAAACCTCGTGTAATTTCAGAGGTTTCTGCTGATGAAGGATTCTTTTTGACCAAAAAGAGAAGTAGTAAAGCAGTATTTCAGAGAGAGCATAAAGATAATTATTGTTTTTAGGCTGGCAACGAAGCCACGGCATTATGATGCTGAAAATTCCAAACAGGCATTGCTAATTTGCATAATTGCTGCAGCTGATTTAACTGCATCTCTGCATGCTGTGTATCCATGCAATGCGATAAATTTTGTGTTAACAGATATGAGCTGAATTTGCTATGTAGACATTTTAATCATAACAATAACTGGTTTTAATGTGAATGGAATTAAAATTCAACCCTTCTGTAATTCTGGGTTTAGAATCTCTGAGTCTCTCAGTACCTTGAGCACTTTGATTTCCTCTTCTAACATGATAACATCATTGAGTCTATTGTTGAAGAAACATGAATATGATTTAAATTTCATCTGTTACTTGTTTTTATAATTGATTACTTCTCTTAAATCTGAATATAACCTTTACCAAGTTGTCTACTTTCTTCCAATGACTTTCAGTTTTTCCATTGCAAATCAAATTATCTCTCTAAAAGTAAATATTTGAACACGTTCAAGTGGTCTGATGGTGTAAAGAAGAGTTAAAACACTTTTATCCTTTTAAATTTTAGAATTCACATAAACTCACATAAAAAGGAAAGTTTAGAGTATTATTTCATTTGGGTACAATTAATTACCTCATAGTCTTCTTACATAAATACAAAGACAGAATTTATTCCATGAAAAATTAGGTCCTAGAGGACAGATCGAGTATTATTAACTCATGAGTGCTAATCTGGATTTCATCACCTTTTTCAAAGTCAAATACCTGGGGGTATATTCGAACTAATTAATACAGGTTTTTTTGTTTTTTTTTCAGAAAGCTGCACTTAGCAATTTCAATTTTGTGAAGAATTAGGTACTTAATCCTAGCGCATATTCCTAGGTGTTATTGTTGTATGCATCTTTCATTGATAAACTGACATATTATTCAGCTATAGCCTATACAGCAGTAATATTTTCCCTGGAAAGAGAGGTTTTAAGTGTAACGAACCTGCTTATTAGTGTGTAATTTAAATGTTTTCGTCAAAATAATCTTAGTAAAGTTTATCAAAGTTTCTACTTCCGGTTTCCCTATTCGATGTTTTCAACGCCGTCATTCCATTATTTTATCCACATCAATATAAAGAAGCATCAAATGTAAGTTTAAATAGCTTGATTTATCATATTTCATTGATTTAATTCATTAATTCGATTTAAATGCTTTAATCACAGTCATTTAGTCTCTCGTATAAGCTGACACCCCTTTGACTATTCTTATTTAACGGAAATGGATTCGCCCTGGAAGATTCTATGTTTTGTCGGTCACGTGACTTGTAGAAAAGTATATAAGGTGGGTCCGCTCAGATTTTCAGTCAGTCTGTTGTCAACTGTCATCAGGGTAGGATCTCAGCACAAGTATACCGTTGTTGATTGTTAGGCTTTGGTATCTCGATGCAGTTCTGTCTCCCGGGTAGTCACCTAGCATTGTTAGGGGCGAAAAGATTTAGAACATTCTTGATACCAAGGGTTCCGATACATCCTGTAACTTGGGTCGTTTGCTTGTCTGTTGGTATAGAGATTGTCATATACATAGGGTTTTATCATCTTAGGATATTTTCATTTATCAGCTATTAACATTAAGGTGGCCCGAGACATCATTTTAAGGTGGTTTTCATCTCTTTAATTTTGCATAGCCCAGCAGGGTTAATTGTAGGGTTTCATGACCGGATATTTTAGAGTTTGTTATTTATTTTAAACCAATCTTTATTGATTTTATTGATTGATCCCCGTGATTTTTGTGTCACCATAATCATTTTTATTGAATCATTAGTCTCTAATCATCGGCTAGATAAGCCTAAGAAAAATTAAGTATATGTACATATTTAGAGATAGTTAGCCCCGATACAAGTTACATAAGCAAATGTGACCCTGACCTTATGTAATGGTACATCTTTGCATTGTCAAGTATTTTTTCAGCGTTGGAAACCTATGAACGCTTATTCTGTTACTCCATACATAGCCCATGGATTATTAGTTAGCATTTGCTTGATATCAATTAACAGTCCATTTACAATAATTCGGAATGCGATTTTTCGTTTTAATGGCATTATTCGAATAAATGTCACGGTCCCATCAAGTTTTCCTATATATCTCATTTAAAATAAATGCAATAATTTGTTTTACAATTACTCGGATAAATGCGGCAATTCGAACTTTATTACAGACCCAGAAAGCAATCAAGTTCTTGATCAATGACACAATAGTTCGGACGCTGTGTCACCGTAATATACACGCGTGCGTATTTTTTACACCTATGTTGATTGGCAGTTATTTCAATTAAAATTATGCAAACCATTGAGAATCATGTGTTGACATGTGTCACTTGATTGTCAAGAGTGTTAACAAACAAACTGAGTGAATTTTTATTTAACTATAAATATAAGTGAGTGTTAACCTCACTTTACTTTTGTCATATGCTCGGCAAGAGCAATATCACGCTATCAATAACAAAGATTCGTAGATTACAGATGTATTTGTTAGTTACTATTTATTATTCCGAGTTATTCAGTGAAGGGCCCAGGTCAGCTGGGAGGATAGCTGAATAGAGATAGGTAATTTTCAATTTCCAAGTAATTCAGTGAAGGGCCCAGATTAAAAATAAGGCTTGTAAATAATTGTTTATTGTTGACTATGTTGTGCTTAAATATGTGATTTATGATTTTTATGCAGAATAAAATAAAACATAACCATGTTCTATATTTTATAAACATGCATATAATATGCCAACTGATTACCACGACGTGTATTTCTTACAAATACACAAAATGTCCACCGATAGGTAAACACGGTAATTCGAATGACGCGATTTTTCGAACATTTCAGTTAGTCCGCAGACCGTTCGAATTATCGTAAATGGGCTATATTTGAAAAGCCATGCCACTATTCGCAGCTCCACTAGGTAGTGGGGATTTTTTGACCAACAGAAATTCTCGTTCTTTAGAAATCTTTACTGACTTACAGATTTTAGATCTCCAACTGAAGAGTACTTTGTGTAAGCAGCATTTTGATTAGTCGACATGCCTCATATGAATATCCTTATGATGATAGAGTGCTAGCCAAGTATCCCACAGCTGACAGATGGAATAGGCAGCTGTAGGTATCCGATGCTGGTATTTGTTAAAGAATGATAGTATTTGTTTCCTAGCCCCAAGTTCTCAAAAATACCTAAGTACAATTTCAGGCACAAACTCAAGTACCAAACTTAAATCTACACTGAATTTAAAAGCCATACTTGAGCTTGAGCATAAAAATCATATGTAAGTCACTTTTAATTACTTTTGAGAACATGGGGCCTGAACTCATGCAGTGGCTTAAAGCCAGACGCGTGTGTCAGACCTTCTAGTGTTCAACATATCAAAATCCAGATGAAAGGTCCATGTCATAAACTAGTCCGAATTAGCTCAATTTGTAATTCTCAAGAGATATTTTTTGCACCACTATGTTCCATTAATTAAAAAAAAACGGGACTGAAAAGTGCCAATGGATACCATTCGCTTACCTGTAACAATGATAAATGGCCACATAGAAGACATATATACCATATATATAAAGGCAACAGAAATATATGTGATCTAATAAGGCTTTCTGCACATTAGAGGTATTTTTGGTGCCCCAACTAATGGGTGAATGATATCTTTCAGATCCTACAGTTTACACAGTAAAGGAAAATTCCTTGCTTAACATACCAATTTTCAGTAATCCATCCATCATTAAATCATAATCATGGTTCTTCAATGCTTAAAAAGACTTCAGTGCAAGTCTATAATTTAAAGGTTTGCATTCAGTATAGCATTCCCATGATCACTCGATGGACCATGATCACATTTTAATGATGGATGGATTACCATCAGTAAGATCAGAATGTTAATAATGATCCAGTCATGAATTTGATTATAAATATTCAAGAGGTAAAGGGTTAAATTACAATAGATGGTGATACCAGTATTAAGTATTCTCTTTTATTATTATTTTTGTCTGTTAGGTTGATCATATTCTGTCCGTCAAAATTTCCCTTTTTTTTTCATATTGTGAACACATTTTGGTATGCACTTGTTGATTTCAAGAGAAGGTTCTCAAAGTGCATGGTTTCCTTTAGTCCAAAATCTTCAATAATGTTGGAGAGGAAGCAGAAGGACCCATTTCAAAACAGTAAAGGATATTCCACAAAAATTATGTATATTCTTTTTATCATGATTTTCATCATGAAACAAATGTACATCAAGATATAAACTTTATAAAATTCAAAGCTAAAGACTGTCAGTAGGATTTACATGCTGAACTTGCTGTACATGTAATTCCAACTCTAGCGTTTAGCAGGCTTGATTATGTGACACCATATGACACACTCTCCAGCAACTCTAGTTACTAGTAGTAAGTCTGCTGAACTCACTCTTTGTTTCATGATAATCCCGCCAGCAGTCTCTCAGTGCCTTGAGCGCTTTGATTTGTTTCATTATGATCCGCATTGGGGTTCCATTCATAAAACGCATACCTAAGGAGGTCATGACCTTACTAACCTGATATAAACAATTGCATTGTATTGATAGCTACTGAGCACAGCGGGATAAAAAATTGGTGAAATTGGCTGTGCTAATTATGCAAATGAACAACGCCTGCTTTTAATTTATGGCTACACGAGACTGGCAGCTACTGCCAATCTAAAAGCAAGCAAATATTTGATTGTGACCAACCTATGCCAGAAGGGCACCAGAGTCACAGAGACACATGTCTTTGTTTATTGTTGTTGTGCTGAATTTACCATAACTGCAGCAATATTTAGTCATATGGCAATGTCCCAGCACTTTGATAAAATTTATCATCTACTGCAAGCCAGCGTAAAGGTTTCCTCACATGAAAAATGTAAGTGACATGCTGGGAGGGGTGAGGTGATAATAAGCCAACAACTTGGCCACAGAGGCCCTAGTATTATTCTACACTTATACAAGTTATAGAGGGGCTCCAAAACTCCTCTGCTGCTCATGTGCTCAACTGCCCTACCTATCTGCCCCATCTCCATACAATGATTCACAGTGTACTGATAATGTGGGATTTCAGGGGGAATATCTTCATTCAAAAGATCTGTTTTGAATGATTTGGTCAGATATTAATTTGGATTTCTGAAATGTTCTGTGTCCAAATTGGCAAATCTGTCGAGTTGAAAAAAAAACATTGTTTTTAGAATAATCACTTTTTATCTTAAATTTTGTATTAAAAACTGCTCTGGTTGCAAAACCAAAAACATTTTTTTAATATTATTCTTGGAATGTTAAGTGTGGGAATGCTTATTTTTGGAGGAGTACTTTTTGTTTTCACAGATGGTGTTTCCTTTCAACATTTAAAGTTTCATGCTGTGTGAACTTGCATTATTCAGCAAGTTTTTCTTAAAACAGAATATTCAAATAAATTTAAAGGAAACTTGTTTTTTGCTCTTTTTTTTTTAAAATGACTCTCAGCTAATGGTGTTAGGATAACAGATCTTTACAATCCTCAGTGCCAAACCGATGCTTTGCTTTTCACAATCACCGGCCATGCTCAAAATAATCATCAATGCACTCTGAGGGCACTGCCGATCAACAAATTTAATGCATTATTGTCAAAACTACGATCTAAGTGCATCATTACCACGTTCAAATCACGCCCAACAAGATTTCACCAGGCTCCGTATGACGCTCACTACGCTTCATAGGTGACGCTCAACATGCTCATTTTTGCAATGGTTTTACACCTGCCCCATTTTATTATGCAAAAACTACACCTGCACTGCAATGTCATTTTGCCATGCTTGCACCAGATTATTTTAAGCATGTTCAAATTATAGCCATGCTAAATTCTTTGTCCTTGCTCACTTACAACTGTGGTATGTCAAAAGAAGATCCAACTGCGCTTTTCCTTCTGATTGAGGTTTGGCGGAATGGGGTATATTAAACTAGCTAATGCTTACAGCTAATACAGTGCAAACTGTCCATAACAACACCTGTTCATAACGACAACCTGTATTATCCGACACTTTCCGTAAGTCCCATCATTTTTCCTTATTCAGTGTCTGTTTAAAATTACCGAACCATAACGATACCCGTCTTACCTGTTAACCAACATACCATTAAAGTCCCTTGGGTGTCGGATTAGACAGGTTTACTATTTATCCATTAAATAAGAAGAAAAACATTGATTTACCAAATCTTTCACTACGTGAAAATAGCATAGAATTTACTACAGTTGAAAAACTTCTTGGTGTACTCAAATCATGAATTAACCCTGTAATTCATATAGACTCATTTTGATGCATTGGCAAACAGAGCAGACTCAGTACAGACATCAATATCAAAATTTCAGAATATGGCTGCAAGAATTATTTTAGATAAGGCTTTATACCCCTCACAAGATTTATTCACTCCACAAAAATTGTTAAATATTCAAGATAGGATAAATTACAAGAAATGCATTTAGGTTAACAAATTGTTGAATAATTTAGATCCTTCTTACCATTTGTCCCACTTTTTTAGCCAAATGAAATAGCTCTTTTTCAGTCCATATTCAAAAAATATATTATGTATTTTCGTATTTTGCCAAGGTTATGCGAAAAATATGTTTGTTTTAAATGGTAACATGAGCCACATGCTTCTACCGCTGACATCAAAGGTGTCCCTGAGGCCTACGTGACAAAAGTGAGACAAATGATAAGCTACTCAAAGTTCTTTTTTTTTTGAAAATATAGAAATCAACCCTGCACTTAAAAAAAACAAAAAAAAACATCTTATAATATTTATTTATTTAAAGTATCAAACCAGGCCTGTCTTCTTCATGCTTAAAACTTTGATATTCTTTATCTGAAATATTTGCATAGCTTCCAATTCCTTTGGATCTGAAAATATTTGCACAGCTTCCTTAATTCATCAATTTGAAAATTCTTATATTTTTTGGAAATTATCAGAATGGGATCTTTTATAATACAAGTATTGTGTTAAGAGGATTTTTTCTATACAGCTCTAGTCATGAATCAAGAAGTAATTTGAAATGACATATGGTTTCTAAATGCTGTTATATTATTGTTAATGTATGTTGTAAATATTTATATTTCTTCTTATATGTTAATCATAATGAAGATTGGTTTATGCCAAATATGTTTTCTGTTTCTGCCAAATATGCTATCCACAGTGAGTATAAATAAAGACTTTACTTGCTTAGTTATACTTATTTACTAATATGCAATTAATGTAATAATAAATCTATATTATATTCAATATCAATTCAAATACAATATATTACCAAAGGATCTAATTGTTTCTTACAATAAATATATCATATATCCACGGATTCAAATCTGCCAACTTTCATTCATTTACAAATTTGAATTTAAAATGTAAATATTCAATATTCAGTTTTATTTACTTTACCAGGCTCACATATAACAGTACAAAAATACACCTCTATATCACAACTGATCTATACATCTTCCATATGTCTCTTATTATTTGTTTAATTGATGAATTGTTCTCCAAGAAGGATATTTAATTGAACTACTTCCTCTGCTGTACTTCACAAACAGTCTGAAGGGAAAAACCTGGAATCTGTCTGATTGTAATAAGATTTATGGCATCTGTCTTACCAGTCAAGGCCACAAGGTCCTATTATTAAGTGATGCCTTTCATTGTGTGATAGATGATGACAGTCTCTGACAGAGCTGGTTATAATTTTTAAAGGAAACAGACTAGACTTGCCTCAAAGGGAAGGGCACGACTCCGCAATTTAGAAATGTAATAAAAGTTGGATGAAAATATAGCTGTGACATGATATGCATGTAGCTGTGACATGATATACATGTAGCTGTGACATGATATACATGTGGCTGTGACATTAAAGGAGCCCATTTTGTTTGTTTGTTGTTCTTTTTCTCTGTAATCATTAAATTGGAGAACCATGGCAAAATATTTTGTGTTAATTAAAAGAATGTAAAAAATACACTACGCTGCCAAAAACACAAACTAAAACAAAGGGTTTCAATCAGATTATCAGTAATAAAATACTTATTTCTGTCTGAATATTTGCAATGAAAGCTATGATCATGTTATTTTTGTAACGGTTAAATATATTCTATGTTTAAAAAGTACTACTGAAGTCTAAACATAACAAAATAATTAATGAAAAACAACATTAAGGTATCAACAAATATAAATATATTAACTTTTGACATATAAATGATTCCTCTAATATGGCGATTCTTCAAGATTTTTTGCAGATTCTGTCCGACCTCAAGGAATTGTGTGACCACTGTTCATGTATCTGTGACATAATGTACATGATGTAGCTGTTCCATAATATACATGTAGCTGAGATATGATATACATATACCTGAAGCTTTGACATGACTTACATGTAGCTGTGACATGATTTAAACGCACATGTGTCTGTCCATTTAATAGTAAAAAAAAAAAAAGAATCTTTTTTTGGTCCATTTCATCAATTCAGTTTAACATCAACTTGTTTTTCTGCTGGAATTGAAAATTCATATTCATGGCTGCTAAAAAAAAAAGGAGGAGGGGGCAGTTTTCATTTTTTTTTTTTTTTTCAAAAATGAGAGTTGAACGGACGTAGAATCTGAAATCTGATTCTCTTTCAAATAGCATTTGGAAATTCAAGGAAAGAAGAAATTTGATAATGATGACAAATGTGTTGTCAAGTTGCTTTGTGGACAAAGACGTGAAATAATCACATGATCCAACGAAAATAGTTGAAACTTTTTTTGCATAACAATTGGACTGAATGCAATAAAAAGCAGAGCACTGCATGCAGATGCAAGCGCTTGTCTGTTTTTGTCGTAAGTAGAAAAAAGATAAATGAAAACAAAGCAAAAAACTGCCATGCTCTAGTTTGGTGAACTATAACAGAAAAACAGATGGATGGATGGATGGACCAACATACTTACTTTTTTTTGCAGGCTCAGTGTCATGGTTAACAAGTGTATATACAGTAAAGCTCACTTATAACGTACTCAAATAAGACAAAAACCTCTAAATACAAAATAAAAACTGTTCCCAAACTGCTTCCTTCTTTATTTCTATTGACATACGACCGCTAAGATTAAATCGGATATAGTGAAAAATTGGCTAAGTCAAAGTCTCTATATTTATGTTTACCTGTAAAATGGTTTGTTTAACCCTTTCCTGCATAGAGGATACCATGAAAAGACCTATGCAAACAGCATAAAACCAGATCAGCCTGCGAGTAACTCGCAGGCTGATCAGGTTTTATGCTGTTCGCTGCTCCTCAGTGGTCTGGTAATGAGGATTTTACAATTAAATTTGGTAAGGTTTGAGTTTGGCTTTCTGCAGATCAGGCTTTATGTGATACCTATTGAGTGCGTCAAAATGAGTCTATATGAGGGAAAGGGTTAATACAAAAGTACCCGTCATTATCACAATTTGACAAGTGCTTCTTGATGTTTCATTGGCTTAACAGCACCTGACTACTGGTATATATACACCGTCATGTAAGAATACTAGTAGAAAGGTAGTTTCGTGTTAATGATAAAGGTATGTCACTCATAAACATGTATTATATTCTAATTATCCTAAGTCCTACAATGAAATTTTGTCAATCTTCTTTCTAATAAATCTGTAAACACGGTATACTGTACAGATAGTTCAAAAATAAAAATTAGGTCAAACAGGGGAAGTAACTAGGAAACTATATGACTTTTCTGCAAATTATGTTTTATGTTCTGTGAATTACTTACTTTATTTAAATTGATTGATTAATTGATCCATTGATTGACTGATTGTCTGATGTTTTATACTTCATGTGTATTTTTAAAATGCACCAACATTTCAACTTTAAAATCAGCTACTTACCAAAGTATTTCATGGATACATGTACTGTATATTTAATAAGTTTTTCATATATATTAAACAGAGAAAAAGATACAAAAAAAAGATACATAAAACAAAAGCAAAGCCTTTTAGCTCACCTAGCTGAGCATATGTGCTCAGGATGAGCTATTAGGATTGATGGATGTCCGTCCTCTGTCCACAATTAGTTTGTTTGCACTCTAGCATCTTCATTTCTTAAACAATCATCTTCAAACTTTATGACAATGTTTATTACCATAATATCTCGGCTAATTTCAATTATGGCTGATATCGGCCAATTAGGACAGGAGTAATGCCCTTTTCAATCTTAATAAATTGTTTGCACTCTAGCATCTTCATTTCTTAAGCAGTCTGATCTTCAAACTTTATGACAATGTTTATTACAATAATTTTTCAGCCAAGTTCTATTATGGCTGATATTGGCTAATTAGATCAGGAGTTATGCCTCTTTTAATTTTAAACAAGAGGGCCTTGATGGCCCTGGATCGCTCACCTGAGTATACGGTTACCCAAGGAACATCAGTCTGTATTAAAACATTTTGAAATCTGGCCAGTAGTTTTAGAGGAGATGATCCCTGTAAAGTTTTCCCTATATACATAAAAGGCAAATAAGCCCCGCCCCTGGCGGCCATGTTTTTTAATTGGATCGGAATAATTTTAGCAACTTTGGTAGAAGTTGACCCAAGGAACATCTGTACAAATTTATTTTAAAATCTGGCCAGTAGTTTTGAAGGAGATGATTTTTAAAGTTTTCATATTTTGTTTCTTTTTGTTGCCATGGCAACCAGAGTTCTATATGGATCAAGTTTATTTTAGCAACTTTTGTGAAGGTTGACCTAAGGATCATTCCTGCCAAGTTTAATCAAATTCTGTCCAGTGGTTTCAGAGGAACTGTTGATTAAAGTTTTCCCTATATACATATAAGGCAAATAAGCCCCACCCCTGGCGGCCATGTTTTTTACGGATCGGAAAATTTTTAGCAACTTTGGTAGAGGTTGACCCAAGGAATATCTGTACCAATTTATTTTAAAATCTGGCCAGTAGTTTTGAAGAAGTTGATTTTTAAAGTTTTCCTATTTTTTTTCTTTTTGTTGCCATGGCAACCAGAGTTCTACATGGATCAAGTTTATTTTAGCAATTTTTGTGAAGGTTGACCCAAAGATCATCCCTGCCAAGTTTAATCAAATTCTGTCCAGTGGTTTCAGAGGAAATATTGATTAAATTTTTCCCTATATACATATAAGGCAAATAAGCCTGCCCCTGGCAGCCATGTTTTTTATGGATCGGAAAAAATTTAGCAACTTTGGTAGAGGTTGACCCAAGGAACATCTGTACCAAATTATTTTGAAATCTGGCCAGTAGTTTTGAAGAAGATGATTTTGAAAGTTTTCATTTTTTATGATATCTTGAACCCTTTCGAAAATGGGTCAGTTTGGATCAAAAAGTACGTCAGTAGGTCAAATCTTAGAAAAATCTTGTTTACACACTAGAGGCCACAATTTTGATCCAATCTTCCTCAAACTTGGTCAGAATGTTTGTCTTGATGATATCTTTGAACCCTTTTGATAATGGGTCAGGTTGGATCAAAAAGTAGGTCAGTAGGTCAAATCTTAGAAAAATCTTGTTTACACACTAGAGGCCACAATTTTGATCCAATCTTCCTCAAACTTGATCAGAATGTTTGTCTTGATGTTATCTTGAACCCTTTCGAAAATGGGCCGGGCGGGACCGAAGAGTAGGTCAATAGGTCAAATCTTAGAAAAATCTTGTTTACACACTAAAGGCCACAGTTTTGATGCAATCTTCCTCAAACTTGGTCAGATTGTTTGTCATGATGATATCTCGAATGAGGGCAACATTTTTGGTTCAATCATCCTCAAACTTTGGCAGAATGTTTGTCATGATGATATCTTTTGTGGATGGGGTCAGAAAATTCCTGAACATTGTTTCACCTCATCATCTTAATTCTAAAGCAATCTGTTTTGTACAGGCAATGAATGATACTTTTTTCAGGTGAGCGATCTAGGGCCATCTTGGCCCTCTTGTTTTTCTTCTTTTTGTTGCCATGGCAACCAGAGTTCTACATGGATCATGTTTATTTTATCAACTTTTGTGAAGGTCGACCCAAGGATCATCCCTGCCAAGTTTAATCAAATTCTGTCCAGTGGTTTCAGAGGAGATGTTGTTTAAAGGTTTCTCTATATACAAATAAGGCAAATAAGCCCCGCCCCTGGCCATGTTTTTTTTCGGATCGAAATAATATTAGCAACTTTGGTAGAGGTTGACCCAAGGAACATCTGTACCAAATTATTTTGAAATCTGGCCAGTTGTTTTGAAGGAGATGATTTTTAAAGTTTTCATATTTTGTTTCTTTTTGTTGCCATGGCAACCAGAGTTCTATATGGATCAAGTTTATTTTAGCAACTTTTGTGAAGGTTGACCTAAGGATCATTCCTGCCAAGTTTAATCAAATTCTGTCCAGTGGTTTCAGAGGAACTGTTGATTAAAGTTTTCCCTATATACATATAAGGCAAATAAGCCCCACCCCTGGCGGCCATGTTTTTTACGGATCGGAAAATTTTTAGCAACTTTGGTAGAGGTTGACCCAAGGAATATCTGTACCAATTTATTTTAAAATCTGGCCAGTAGTTTTGAAGAAGTTGATTTTTAAAGTTTTCCTATTTTTTTTCTTTTGTTGCATGGCAACCAGAGTTCTACATGATCAAGTTTATTTTAGCAATTTTTGTGAAGGTTGACCAAAGATCATCCCTGCCAAGTTTAATCAAATTCTGGTCCAGTGGTTTAGAGGAAATATTGATTAATTTTTCCCTATATACATTAAGGCAATAAGCCTGCCCCTGGCAGCCATGTTTTTTATGGATCGGAAAAAATTTAGCAACTTTGTAGAGTTGACCCAAGGAACATCTGTACCAAATTATTTTGAAATCTGGCCATAGTTTTTGAAGAAGATGATTTTGAAAGTTTTCATTTTTATGATATTTGAACCCTTTCGAAAATGGTCAGTTGGATCAAAAAGTACGTCAGTAGGTCAAATCTTAGAAATCTTGTTTACACACTAGAGGCCACAATTTTGATCCAATCTTCCTCAAACTTGGTCAGAATGTTTGTCTTGATGATATCTTTGAACCCTTTTGAAATGGGTCAGGTTTTGGATCAAAAAGTAGGTCAGTAGGTCAAATCTTAGAAAAATCTTGTTTACACACTAGAGGCCACAATTTTGATCCAATCTTCCTCAAACTTGATCAGAATGTTTGTCTTGATGTTATCTTGAACCCTTTCGAAATGGGTCAGGTTGGATCAAAAGTAGGTCAGTAGGTCAAATCTTAGAAAAATCTTGTTTACACACTAGAGGCCACAATTTTGATCCAATCTTCCTCAAACTTGGTCAGAATGTTTGTCTTGATGATATCTTGAACCCTTTCGATAATGGGTCAGGTTGGATCAAAATGTAGGTCAGTAGGTCAAATCTTAGAAAAATCTTGTTTACACACTAAAGGCCACAGTTTTGATGCAATCTTCCTCAAACTTGGTCAGATTGTTTGTCTGATGATATCTCGAACCAGTTGAAAATGGGGGGCGACGAAGTAGGTCAATAGGTCAAATCTTAGAAAAATCTTGTTTACACACAGTTTTAATCTTCCTCAAACTTGGTCAGATTGTTTGGGGCTGAACAGAAATGTAGGTCAGTAGGTCAAATCTTAGAAAAATCTTGTTTATACTCTGAGGGCAACATTTTTGGTTCAATCATCCTCAAACTTTGGCAGAATGTTTGTCATGATGATATCTTTTGTGGATGGGGTCAGAAAATTCCTGAACATTGTTTCACCTCATCATCTTAATTCTAAAGCAATCTGTTTTGTACAGGCAATGAATGATACTTTTTTCAGTGTGAGCGATCTAGGGCCATCTTGGCCCTCTTGTTTTTCTTCTTTTTGTTGCCATGGCAACCAGAGTTCTACATGGATCATGTTTATTTTATCAACTTTTGTGAAGGTCGACCCAAGGATCATCCCTGCCAAGTTTAATCAAATTCTGTCCAGTGGTTTCAGAGGAGATGTTGTTTAAAGGTTTCTCTATATACAAATAAGGCAAATAAGCCCCGCCCCTGGCCATGTTTTTTTTCGGATCGAAATAATATTAGCAACTTTGGTAGAGGTTGACCCAAGGAACATCTGTACCAAATTATTTTGAAATCTGGCCAGTTGTTTTGAAGGAGATGATTTTTAAAGTTTTCATATTTTGTTTCTTTTTGTTGCCATGGCAACCAGAGTTCTATATGGATCAAGTTTATTTTAGCAACTTTTGTGAAGGTTGACCTAAGGATCATTCCTGCCAAGTTTAATCAAATTCTGTCCAGTGGTTTCAGAGGAACTGTTGATTAAAGTTTTCCCTATATACATATAAGGCAAATAAGCCCCACCCCTGGCGGCCATGTTTTTTACGGATCGGAAAATTTTTAGCAACTTTGGTAGAGGTTGACCCAAGGAATATCTGTACCAATTTATTTTAAAATCTGGCCAGTAGTTTTGAAGAAGTTGATTTTTAAAGTTTTCCTATTTTTTTTCTTTTTGTTGCCATGGCAACCAGAGTTCTACATGGATCAAGTTTATTTTAGCAATTTTTGTGAAGGTTGACCCAAAGATCATCCCTGCCAAGTTTAATCAAATTCTGTCCAGTGGTTTCAGAGGAAATATTGATTAAATTTTTCCCTATATACATATAAGGCAAATAAGCCTGCCCCTGGCAGCCATGTTTTTTATGGATCGGAAAAAATTTAGCAACTTTGGTAGAGGTTGACCCAAGGAACATCTGTACCAAATTATTTTGAAATCTGGCCAGTAGTTTTGAAGAAGATGATTTTGAAAGTTTTCATTTTTTATGATATCTTGAACCCTTTCGAAAATGGGTCAGTTTGGATCAAAAAGTAGTCAGTAGGTCAAATCTTAGAAAAATCTTGTTTACACACTAGAGGCCACAATTTTGATCCAATCTTCCTCAAACTTGTCAGAATGTTTGTCTTGATGATATCTTGAACCCTTTCGAAATGGGTCAGGTTGGATCAAAAGTAGGTCAGTAGGTCAAATCTTAGAAAAATCTTTCTTGAACCCTTTCGATAATGGGTGGGGCTGAACAGAAATGTAGGTCAGTAGGTCAAATCTTAGAAATCTTGTTTACACACTAAAGGCCACAGTTTTGATGCAATCTTCCTCAAACTTGGTCAGATTGTTTGTCATGATGATATCTCGAACCAGTTTGAAAATGGGTGGGGCTGAACAGAAATGTAGGTCAGTAGGTCAAATCTTAGAAAAATCTTGTTTATACTCTGAGGGCAACATTTTTGGTTCAATCATCCTCAAACTTTGGCAGAATGTTTGTCATGATGATATCTTTTGTGGATGGGGTCAGAAAATTCCTGAACATTGTTTCACCTCATCATCTTAATTCTAAAGCAATCTGTTTTGTACAGGCAATGAATGATACTTTTTTCAGGTGAGCGATCTAGGGCCATCTTGGCCCTCTTGTTTTTCTTCTTTTTGTTGCCATGGCAACCAGAGTTCTACATGGATCATGTTTATTTTATCAACTTTTGTGAAGGTCGACCCAAGGATCATCCCTGCCAAGTTTAATCAAATTCTGTCCAGTGGTTTCAGAGGAGATGTTGTTTAAAGGTTTCTCTATATACAAATAAGGCAAATAAGCCCCGCCCCTGGCCATGTTTTTTTTCGGATCGAAATAATATTAGCAACTTTGGTAGAGGTTGACCCAAGGAACATCTGTACCAAATTATTTTGAAATCTGGCCAGTTGTTTTGAAGGAGATGATTTTTAAAGTTTTCAAATTATTTTTCTCTTTGTAGCCATGGCAACCAGAGTTCTTCATGGATCAACTTTATTTTAGCAACTTTTGTAGAACCTCACCCAAGGAACATTCCTGTCAAGTTTCATTAAATTCTGTCAA
Organism: Solen grandis; assembly: GCA_021229015.1. Classification (NCBI taxonomy): domain Eukaryota; kingdom Metazoa; phylum Mollusca; class Bivalvia; order Adapedonta; family Solenidae; genus Solen; species Solen grandis. Next base: position 35,030,142 of record CM037795.1, on the reverse strand, counting down.
GCGGTTTCAGAGGAGATGAGATGTTCTTTTAAAGAAAATTGTTGACGACGCACGACGCCGGACACAGGGCGATCACAATAGCTCACCTTGAGCACTTTGTGCTCAGGTGAGCTAAAAATGCCAGATGCCAGATTTTACTTTGTTTTCTTTCTAGAATCTTCATTTCTTAAGCAATCATCTTCAAACTATATGACAATGTTTATTACTGTAATCTCTTGGCCAAGTTCAATTATGGCTGATATCGGCCTATTAGATCAGGAGTTATGCCCCTTTCAATCTTAAAAAATACCAGATTTCAGTTTGTTTGCACTCTAGCATCTCCATTTCTCTAATCTTGAAACTCTGGAAATATTTATTAACATTATCGCTTGGACAAGTTCGATTATGGCTTATATCAGCCAATTAGGACAGGAGTTATGCCCCTTTCAATCTTAAAAAATGCCAGATTTCTCTTTGTTTGCACTCTAGCATCTTCATTTCTTAAGCAATCATTTTCAAAATTTCTGATAATGTTAATAGCCATAATCTCTAGGCCAAGTTCAACTATGGCTGATATCAGATTATAAGTCAGGAGTTATTGCGGCCCTTTAATTAATAAAAATGCCAGATTTCACTGTTTACATGTGCACCCTTGCATTTTCATTTCTTAAGCAATCCTTCTGAAGTTTCACTGACAATGTTTAAAGCCATAATCTCTCATCAAGTTTGACTTCAAATTTTGACCACAGCCCTGTTTAGTTCTTGGAATTGAAATGATCTCATGGATTATGTATTCATTACAACTATGCTATAATTTAGTAACTTGTACAGACAATGAAGGCAGTTTTTCTCAGGTGAGTGTCATTAGGGCCATCTTGGCCCTCTTGTCTTATTTCACAAAGTATCCTTTTTTGTAAACATTCATTCACAGTTGGTTGAATTCATAAGAATAACTTAGGGATTTACTGTGTCTTTTTACATTACTTCCTAATATTTTTTCATCAAGAATAGGATGTATAATGAAATTTCGCTGTATTCAAACATTTAATACATTATTAATTTCATTATAAGGATAAGACAAAATTTGAATAAGACAAAATAATTTGCAAGGTCCCTATGATTTTGTTATAAGTGAGCTTTACTGTAGTAGGTTTTTTAGCTCACCTGAGCAAAGCTCAGGGTGAGCTATTGTGATCCCGTGAGCATCCGTCGTCCGTCGTGCGTCGTGCGGCGTCAACAATTTTTAGTGTTTACACTCTATCACCTTTATTTTTTAAGCAATCATCTTCAAACTTTAAGACAATGTTTATGACCATAATGTCTCGATTGAGTTCGATTATGGCTGAGATCCGTCAATTAGGTCAGGAGTTATGCCCCTTTTAATATTCAAAAAATGCCATATTTCACATTGTTTACACTCTAGCTTCTTCATCTTTTGAGCAATCATCTTAAAACTTTATGGCAATGCTTATTACCATAAGGTCTCGATTGAGTTCGATTATGGCTGAGATCAGTCAATTAGGTCAGATGTTATGCCCCTTTTAATATTAAAAAAATGCCATATTTCACGTTGTTTACACTCTAGCATCTTTATCTTTTGAGCAATCATCTTAAAACTCTATGGCAATGCTTATGACCATAAGGTCTCGATTGAGTTTGATTATGGCTGAGATCAGTTGATTAGGTCAGGAGTTATGCCCCTTTAAATATAAAAATCACGTCGTTTACACTCTAGCAGCTTCCTTTTTTTAGCAATCATCTTCAAACTTTATGACATTGTTAATGACCATAATGTCTCGATTGAGTTTAATTGTGGCTGAGATGGGCCATTTAGGTCAGGAGTTTTAATACAAAAAATGTAAGATTTCACTTTGTTTATTCTCTACCAACTTCATTTTTTTAACAATCTTTTTTAAACTTTTAGACAATGTTTATGCCCATAATCTCACAATTGGGTTCAATTATAACTGATATTGACTTGTAAATTTAGGAGGTATGCCCATTTCACCATAAAAAAAAGCCAGATTTCACTTTTACACTTAAGCATCTTTATTTCTTAAGCAATCATCTTTCTCAGGTGAGCGACCAAGGGCCATCTTGGCCCTCTTGTTTTTATTATTATTAATTTGGTCATTATGGTCCAAAGAGTTATGGCCATTGATGAGAATGTATCCCTTTTAAAAGTGAACAAGTATGATAAATTTGATGACGATAGTTTAAAAAGTTAACAAGTTATGGCTAAGGTTAAAGTTTCTCATGCTGAAGCCACTGATGATAATGATAATACCAGGGAGACTTAACATTTTTCTCTGAAAAAAACAGCCAAGCTAAAATATATTTTTTTTTCAAATCTTTTCTCCAGAACAGATGGTGGTGTTAGTGAGTTGCTTTTGAAGTCAGTATGATGTGGAAGGAAATGCAGGGTACCTGGAAATTATCTGTGCATGGGAAAGGACCAATCTCATTAAAATCAGCTTTTCGTTTTCACTCCGATAATCTATGCTACAAAGATCAGACAACATCCTGGAAAGGTTGTCTCAAATCTACCTTTAACTCATAAAAAATAAGAAGAAAATGATTTCGAAATTGTCTAATCATTTTAGATGTGCATTTCAAAACAGTTTGAATTTGATAATCAGAATACCTTGGTGATATCTGCAAAATTACATCCACTTAACTACCTACCTATTTTCCCAATGAAAATAGCTTTTTTTCTCATTGGAAATAATTAATCAAATTTTAATGTAATTTGCATTATTCTTTTCATTTTGATGTTGATTTGAAACTTTCTATTACATACACCAATTAAAAGCATTTTCATTATCTTATGATTTCCCAATTTTTTATTTATAATGCCAATTTCCCAACTAGAAAGCCACAGGTTGTAAAAAAGAATCTAAAAAAAAAAAAAACACTGTACAATATTGGCAGTCCATCAATAACATTGCTTAGTGAACCACATAAATCCTAACCAATTACTGTATGATATATATAGGTTCTGGCATGAATTGTTATTTCATATCAAATTTTACTAAATGAGTTCATGAAAATGTTATTAAGCGACAGTAAAATGCGATTATTACAACTAACAAACAAACAAACAAGTGAAGAAACAGACTGTGCACAAATTACTTCTGCAATCCAACACCAAGAAAAGAGTTTCAAATAATAACTGAAAATAACGATTTAACGTGTATATTTCTCATACATTTTCAACATCATATGAATAATGAATCAAACACATTTAATCCAGCTGTTCGAGTTCAACACACTATGCATACATACAGAATACACGTGCCTGCGCGGAGTGATGTAATTCGGCCTAAAAGTTATATGTAATGTGTTAAATATAAGAAAATATGTAATGGGTATACGACACTGGGAACAGCTGTTTGAGCACAATGTCATATGATAGATATCTACAATGCATGAAGCTCGCCAACTACCAGTGGTAACATGCATGACTGCAGAGATTCCATTGGAAATAATGTTCATGATGTACGTTCCCAGGCACAAAGTACTGGTCCAACTCAGGAACTCTGAAAAGGATTAGTATAATATATTTGTAAGAACTTGTTTTCTAAAACAACTTTTAAAAATCAAAACCAAAAAAACCCCCAAAAAAACAAAAACATGAAATGCGTTTAGTGATAAGAAAATATCAAATAAAACCCTTCTCCCTTGTATACGAATTTCTGTCATTGTTTTGGAATTTACTGTTACAATGACAGTTTTTCAGTCATATATGGACCCCCAGGTATTTTTAGGTGTAAAAAGGGTAACCATCCACTTACTTGTTGCAAACATAAATCTGCCTTGTGTTCAGTTAACAGTATCAGGTGCTAATAAAAGCATTTGCATCCCTGTTGTATTGTAGCATATATAGAATGCAAGCTAGGAACCAACTTCTCAGCAGTAGCAAACATTTCCGAGCATTATCCTACATTAAACATAGTGTTGATTGCTTCGAAGCTGACTGCATGCAGTGGCTTTGTTAGAATTTTGACAAGGAGTTTCACCCTCAGCTTGAAGTTGTTAAGTTATAATAGAGAAAGATGCTGGTAGTTCTCTTGCTTAGCTTTAAATAATTAATGGTTTTCAAGGATTGTGAAGTACATTGTCATCGTAATAGAAATGCCACATGCTCACAGCTTGATACAACAGTGTGACAGCGTTATAATTTGAGGGCTGAGTAAGGTCTGTTCCATCTCTGTCCTTCCTATATTGAGGGTTCAGTGCAGAAGGATTGTAACTTGTTATACATGTATATTAAACATATATTACGACCCTTTTGTGCTGAGCCTACAATATGCACTTTGAATATTTTGTATATGTATATATTGCCATTGAAAGCCAGACAGGGCTATCAGCATATGTAAAAAGAAGGCTGATAGCCCCTTCTGGCTTTCAATGGACAATATGTTTGTGTGTCTGTAAGAGGCAAACTTATCTCTCCAGATGTCAGACAGTTTCATGTATTAATTGAGAAACTAATTATGAGAAAATGTACTCAAATCATTGTTCTGAGTGTATTTCACGCTTGAAAGTAATTCCTGAAGATGTCCTCATGCAGATGAAAAAAAAACATAATGTCAAACAGTTGTTTGAAATAAACATGATGTCAAAGTCACTTCTCCTCATGTGGGAATTCTACACAGAAAACCAATATATCAAGTCTATCTTTGTACTTTGTTACTTGGAGCCATTACTTTTGAACAGATAATTGTTGTCATTTGTGATGGCAGCTGTGTTTACCAGCAATTTAACCTTTTTAAGTTTTCTGCATGTTTTTTTCTTTCACTAAACCTCTCAATTTAATTGTTGTTTTTCTTGGCACAAAAATTTCCGAATCTGTTTCACCAAAATGTTGACAATCTGATGGAATATAGGCAAGCTTACTGATTTCTAAGTCAATAATTTACTTAAATAGTGATAAAAACCTGACTAATAAATCAGTAAAATTTGTCATTAGATCTTCAAAAATATCAAAACAATGATAGCACAATTAATAAATTGAAGGTTATCATGTATGTATCTGTAAGCAAGTATTTTTATGCCCTCTAATTAATAGATGAGGCATATTGTTTTTGTTTTGTCTGTTTGTTTGTTAGTTTATTTGTCACAAAACTATAACCTTGACTATTACATGAAAGTCCAGTTCCAGGGGCCTCCATGGCCGAGAGGGTAAAGTCGCTGACTTTTACACTCACTCAGCCCCTCACCGCGTGGGTTCGAATCCCGACAGGGTCATTCGGATTTTCATGTGAGGATGCCTTCCAGCTAGCTTGCGGTAGGTCGGTGGTTCTACTCGAATGCCTCCGTGCATTCGGGGTCTTCCTCCACCTGTAATTAGCTGGACGTCGCTATATGGCTGAAATACTGTCGAAGCGATGGTAAACCCAAATAGTCAAGTCAAGTCCTTTGGTAACTCTTAACCCTTGTTTTGTAAAAGCATCATGATTGGTCAGATGCTCAACATATATTTTCATACTATTGTTCTTGTTTTACAGGCAGATGGCAAAGAGTGATTTTTTGGTCTCAAAAAGAAGTTTTGCTGTACTTTCAGTTTGATGGTCTCGGCGAAGCAGACAGACAATTCAGTTAGCATGGCAATCCAGGCCCTTGTAAGGAATATTTTGGAGAAGAAGAATATTCCTAGGAAATGGAAACCTGTGCCACCAAAACCCAAGAAACAAAAGAAAGACATCCCTTTTGTTTATGATAAATTGGAAAAAGTGGACATGGAAAAGGTATATAAATGTATTTGTGTCTCAGTAAATATGTCATTAACACTTACAATGCAGTGGGCACTTGTGACTGCCTTTGTGACCAGTGTAGACCCAAGATCAGCCTGCACATTCATGCAGTAAGCAGAGGTGACACATAGGGATCACGTTTCTGTCATATGTTTGTCCATCTGTCCTGTCGTCCATCTGTCTGTCACACTTTTTCTGTCAAATTTCAGCAGGTGACACATGTGTTCCAAAGAATAACACCCTTGTTTATTAGCTCACCTGAGCACAATGTGCTCAAGGTGAGCTTTTGTGATCGCCCTTCGTCCCTTTGTCTTTCATCATCATCATGGGCAACATAATTCCACTTTGTCTGTCACCATCTTTGGCAACATCATCACACTTTGTCATCATCATAGGCAACATTATCCATCTTTGTCATCATCATCGGCAACATTATAAATCTTTGTCATCATCATCGGCATCATCATCACATTAACATCACAAACTTTATTGAAACTTTACTTAGAATTGAAAAAAAAACTATATTTAGATATTCTTATTTCATTAGCCATTGCTTGGTTGATCATATTCCCTCTTTGCATACATGCTCAACTTCATAGGCTGATCTTGCAAAATTGCCACCCTGAATTGGTGAGCACTCCATGTTCTAGAACATATCATGTGCTAGCACAAGCACCAGTGCTTTGGTGAAACCATATTCTATATTTTACCAATTTTGCCAAAGTTATGTGTTTTTTTGTTGATTTTTAAGTTCACCTGAGCACGAAGTGCTCAAGGTGAGCTCTTGTGATCACCCTGTATCCATCGTGGTGCGTCGTCAACAATTTACTTTAAACGACATCTCTTGTGAAACCTAGCCAGGGCTGGCCCTCACTCATCCTGCAGGACGAGTACATGAAAAATTCTACTCGTCCTGCCAAAAATTTACTCGTCCTGCAGATTTCCTTTTTAATGTAAAAAAAAAACACTTTTAAAGAACATCTAGTTTTATTTCAACATTACAAAATGAAATAATCCTCAGTATTAATCTTTATAATGAAAAAGAATGTCGTTTTCCATTATTTTCAAATGCTAATGATTAAATGAATATAAGTATGAGAAGTAACATCCTGAAAATTTGTTGAAAATGTTAACAAACTAAAAAAAAAAAGAATCAGTGATTAAAAGAAGCACCACATTATGACAAAGTTAAGATTAAGTGTAGTCTTCTATCTTACTAATAAAGTTCAGTATGCTGAGTTTTTTTTTTCATTTGCTTTATAAACCGATTTTTCAATAGAGGAAGTTCCCGGTGCTGCCATTTCAGCTTTTTCATGTTTCATGCATTTGACATGTCTGAGGCTTTTACCATGAAATTTAAGGGTTTCTTTTCTAAATTTTTCACGAACATCCTTAACCAGTGACGAATCTGGATCATTTAATGAGGGGTACTTCTTGCAGACCCGACAAAAAAGTGCGTTTATTTCATCATCGTACTTGGCCCATTCAAATTCAGTCAGCCAACTTTATTTCATTAAACGCTTTCGTTTTGTCTGATCATAGTTTTTCTGTGATTGTTTTCTTTTTGTACATTTTCTGATGCCTTTTCAGAGTCACCCCCGCCTTGTGATTTAGTTTGATTAACCCTGAAATATGTTCGTATATCAGTCATTATTTCTGCAGACGACACCGGAAATCAATAAAAGCGTGTAAATACCGGATCCGTAATATTATGTGAAACGGGTTCTTACTGCGACTTATTTTTTATTGAAATATATTGAACCTCGGAAATAATATTCTACGACATGCCATAAGAAGTTATTCAATATGATTTAATTATTTTACCTCACGCTTAAACTCAGGATGACATGACCAACTCGCTATATACTAGTGCCTCGATAAATAGACAATTCCCGGGAGCCGCATTATAGCAACGACTTTTGAAAACTTTCGGCTTTGTTTGAGATTCACTCTTTATGTGTTTTGAACGTTCTGAATCTGAATTTAATACGTTGTAGATACAACGGTAAGGAGAGCTCTGCACGAACGGTCAGCGGTTTCGGTCAGATTTAATTTTTTTTTAAATTATTGTGCATGATGAATGAAAAATTCACTCGTCCCGATGGACGAGCGTTTTTTGAAATTCACTCGTCCTGTGAGATGATTCACTCGTCATGACGAGCGGACGAGTGGACTTTTCCAGCCCTGCTAGCTCTGAGCAGAATTTGATTAAACTTGGCTGGGATGTTCCTTGGGTGAACCTTCACAAAAGTTGCTAAAATAAACTTGATCCATGTGGAACTCTGGTTACCATGGCAATGGAAAGAAAAGAATTATGAAAACTTCAAAAATCTTCTCCTTCAAAACTATTGGCTAGATTTCAAAATATTTTGGTACAGATGTTCCTTGGGTAACCCTCTACAAAGATTGCTAAAATTATTCTGATTGGGAAAAAACATGGCTGCCAGGGACGGGGCTAATTTGCCTTATATGTATATAGTGAAATCTTTGAATGACATCTCCTCTGAAACCGTTGGACAGAATTTGATTAAATTAGAAGACAGGGATGATCATTGGGTGAAGCCTCACAAAAGTTGCTAAAATTATTAAAATCCATAAAAAAACATGGTCACCAGGGGTGGGGCTAATATGCCTTATATGTATATAGTGAAATCTTTAAAACTGCTGGAGAGAATTTCATTATATTTTGCAGGGATGATCCTTTAGTGAAGCTTCACAAAAGTTGCTAAAATTTTTCCAATCCGTAAAAAAACATGGCCTCCAGGGTGGGGCTAATTTGCCTAATATGTATATAGTGAAATCTTTAAACGACATCTCCTCTGAAACTGCTGGACAGAATTTGATAAAACTTTGCAGGGATCATCTCCTTTAAAACTACTGGCCAGATTTCAAAATGTTTTAATACAGACTGATGTTCCTTGGCCTTGGGTAACCCTATACTCAGGTGAGAGATCCAGGGCCACCATGGCCATCTTGTTTTCAATTTCTACGGATCATCTGTGTAGGAGCTGCTTTAATAAAGCTAGCATGTAAAACTGCAATGTAGACAGTGGCTTGATGACAGACTGTAAGATCCGATATCGCTAGGTCATCATGCCCCTGTCACACAACCAAAGTGTGATCACTGTCACAGGAAACTTGCAGCCCACATTAACTGGCACATGCTTCTTGTCAATATTAAGTATCTCATAGATCCGTCACAAATTCTGTGTCCACTTAAAATCCTCCACTTGAGACATTTATTACGATTTCTTGCATTTTTGCAGTTCAAGAGACATTTAAGAATTTTTTTTTTCAATTTTTTTTTTAATGTTGTCACATTGAGAGAGATAAAGTTTAAAGGCATTTTAAATATACTGCCATACTGACAGATTCTGTCCCATTAACTTTGAGAGACTCACAAATTATACCAGAGATATAAGTGTCTAATTTTTTAAATATGTTTCCTCTCATCCATTAGAAATGGTTTAAACTTAACTCTTCTTACAGCCATTGATAAGCAAGTTCTTTGAACTTATCCTCCTTAATTGCTTCTCTGTTATGCTTGAGTATCACAAACAAAACCATGTATTTTGTATAAAATGGGTCAACTGTTGACTACTTATTATCCCACTGAAGCTACCGGATATGTCAATTTCAATATATCAGTCTGTAAAAAGTAGAATTGTCCAAACTCAAATGCAAATTTCCCATCGCAGTTGTAGATTCAGATTAATTTCTACAAACATATTGCTTGACTTATTTCTTTTTCTTTTCGAGGTAAAATGTAATAATAATTTTGTAATGTAAACCATGTGAACGCATCCTAATGGATGTGATATTATTGATGGTAGACAGTTTTAACTGACATTTCAACTGGGTATGTGGCTGTTATCATAAGACTAGTATAAAATGAGTCAATTGGGCCATATCCGAAAAGTTTTTACACAGTTATGGCCCCTTTTCAGCAAAACAATTTTGCCTAAAATACCTTGTCCTATGGAATACTCATATGATCAATGGATTTAGATAATTTTTAGTTTGACTTTGGGCAAAATCCATATTTTTTTTATTTAGGCTCTATTAGGATTGGGAAATTGTTTGTTTTGGTACACAAGTTTACCTCAATAAATTTAAAGCAATGTTTGGCATTAGACAAAATCCCAATTTTTTACACAGTTATGGCCCCGTTTCAACTTATGATTTATCATTGGCTAAATTTGTTTTGGCATACATGTTTATCTCAATTAAATGAAGGAAAAGTTTGACTTTTAGCAAAAACTGTAATTTTTTGACACAGTTATGGCCCCTTTTCAGCTTAGAGTTTACCTTGTCATGATAAGGCTTCATTTTCTGTGTCATAGCACTACATGATGTATGAATCACCTTCAGAGATATTTTTAGTTTAGATTTGCTATTTCTTGATCTTCAAGTGTCAAATGCATGAACAAACAAAAAACAACACACACACAAAAAAAAACATATTCCAAACGACATATAGAAATGAAACATGTAGATATAATTAAAACTTTTCTTTTTTTTTCTTTCTCCAAATCGAGGCAGTTTAGAAATTTTACAGCCACAAGTTTTTAGGATTTAGCAAAGTATTGTATAAAAAGGAATTCCATTTGTTTATCAAGCCAATTACAACATTAACATACCTTAAATTGGCTCACTTATGATTCCAAAATTTCTGTTATGGCTTAAGTAGGGATTTTTTTTTTATTTTGATTTTTTATTTATTTATTTATTTATTTATATATATTTTTTGAGAATTCATAGAAATGATTTTTTCTTGAAAGCTATCTAGCTTTTAAAACTGTTTATTTCTCTCTAGACATAAGTGTGTGTGTGTGGGGGGGGTGTGTGTGTAAAATGATGAAATCAATCTTTCTCTGCTTTGACTTAATAAGTTCTGAAATGATTGTTAATTTGATCATAGTTTTGCTGAGATTATCAAAACAATTAGTGAAAGTAATGCTTTATTGTGAGTGTAAACCATTTCCATTCCAAATGATTAAGTGGTAGAAAACTGGATGTATAGAATTAAACCGTCATGTGAAAGATCACATCGTATCACTCATGATGAAAAAAAAAACACCTGATCATTTATTGTGAATGATGTTATCATCATTTAATAACTAGAAGCTAATGGTAAATTACATGACAGAATCTTCCTTATCTGTTTTGTTTATTCCAAAAGAACTCTGCTGATAAATTCTTCCTGATAACCATCAAGTCAATTCTCTATGTATATTTGTTTTGTATTACCAACGCTTTTTTTGAATTTCATTTCCATCTTAAAATTTATGGTCTATGGTTTATTACTTCTTTTAGATAATAGATAAATTTTGAAATAATATTTTATATTTAATCATTGTGGTAGAATTTAAGTGTGTTAGTTAAATTTTCAATATGTTTCTGAAATTGTTTCTTGGTTGTAATTCTGTCAAATGTTACCAGAATAATCATTTTCTCTTAGTACATGAAAACCAATAGGAAGAAACTCTTAGAAAAGAGTGACAAAGTTTGGTTACTTGAACACAGTCTTAAAATTACTTCACACATAAATGCCACACTGCTAGTCTCTGGAAATGTTTGTGAAAACTAGAGTTTAGATTATACTATTATTGCATTTGTTTTATATCTTTTACAACTTATGAAATAAAACTTTCATTTTTATGACAGATTTTTGACAGAATTACGATATGCAATATACATTTTTTCATTTTGATGTATTCCAAAAAGTGAACAGTTCTGCTGTCTAGAATCTAACCCCCATTTCCAATTACCAAGTAATATTCTGTTTGAACGCGCCCCAGGCGTGCGTTCAGTATGTCAAACCGTATGCAACCATAATTATGCTTACAATCAATCATGAAGATACTCATTGTCATAAACCATAATGTTCATGTATACTAATTAATGGAGACATATGGAAGGTGTTTGGAAACGTCAGACAGTTGACAAATATTTGTTCAATATGCAAATTAGGTGTTTTTGTAAGCAATTGAATGATCTATAGTTAAATAGTCTTTCTTATTTATGCATTGTTGTAATGTTGTTGTCAACGATTATGTATAGTTTGCATCTCTTAATGTGTAACCACACTTTTGCTTTTGGAAGAATAATGGATCTTTCTAGAAAAATGTTTAATGATAAATCTATTTCTGTCAGTACCAGGATCGGAAACATGTTAGTATGTATTGAACCTCAGAAAAATATTTAGGGGTGCTTATTTGAGGGGTGTTTAACCCTTTCCCTCATATAGACTCATTTTGACGCACTCAATAGGTACCACATAAAGCCTGATCTGCAGAAAGCCAAACTGAAACCTTACCAAATTTAATTGTAAAATCCTCATTACCAGACCACTGAGGAGCAGCGAACAGCATAAAACCTGATCAGCCTGCGAGTTACTCGCAGGCTGATCTGGTTTTATGCTGTTCGCATAGGTCTTTTCATGGTATCCTCTATGAGGGAAAGGGTTAAATGGTCTTTTATGGTAGTTGCTTAAAGTCATCGTAGAATAAATTTTAATGCAAAACAGTAATGAATTAAATCTACTTGACAAATATTGCAGAGGAATTTGTGGGATTAAAGAAACAGCATATATTATTTTACGTTACTTTGTTAAATATATATATGTATCTCAGTTGTTTGAATTTCATTTTTTTTAAATTGAGATCTTTTCAGAAATATGAAATCTTGAAACCCTGATAGAAACACTTACACCACTGAAAACCATAACTAACAGTGTGGGAAATCTTCTCTGTCTGCTGAAAGGGAATCATACGTGCTAGTGTAGCAATAACAAATGACAGGTCTTGTCTGGAAAAGTTCATATCTCCACTTTGTGATAGAACTTACTGTGACAAAAGCAAGTTGTTGTTCTTCCCATCAGTATGTTCCAAACTCATCAACATTATCTGTCTACGCTTCAGACATTTATGCCATTGTGTGAGGACAGTAATACAGAAACCGTTCCATTATGAAGTTTAAAGAATCATCTTGACAGTAAATTTGATTATTTTCTATAATCAAAATGTAATTTTTAAAGTCTGTATTTTTTTATCAGTTTTAATGCTTCCTGATGTCAGAATTTCAACAAATTACTTTAAAGCTAATATAAGCTAAGAGTTATTTTTTTAATGGTGAGTTTGTAGACATCAACTTTTTCTTGTTTGGACTGAATCTTTGTCATGCATTGAGATATTTCAAAATACAGTAGAACTTCGATGAGTCGAACTTCTAGGGACCGTGTCAAAAAGATCGACTCATCGGGAAGTCGACTCATATGTAGTGCATGTACCAGTGTATGAAAGAATGTTTGTTAAATGGTAAAAATCGATTATCAAGTTATAAAGAAGAAAATAACACAATAAACAATGTCTAAATTCAGTTTTATTAAGTTTTATATGTCAAAATATCAATCATATCAAAAACAAAACGATACACATTATTCATTCTACCTTTTTACGAAAAGCACATATAAACTTCCGGTTTCCTTAGCAACGCATAACGACCATAAATAATGTACATATACACACTAACTAGTTCATACACTAAACCAAATTCAGTCAGTCTGTTTGTTCCCTGCACACGAAAAAGTCCTCCATAGTCGTCTGCTGTAGATTCTCGCCTCTGATGTAGTAGCGATTGAATGCTGCGCCAATGTCGCTAACCAGGTCCGTGACATGTTCCGTTTCATGCCCGATTCCCTGCTAGTGTTCTTACCGACGTAATTTCGGTCCAATTAGCACATTCCCTTACACTAATGCATTATGGTAATTTTCTGTTTACAAATGGCAGATTAAAGACGCCGGTAAAAAGGTGCGAACACATTCTCGTGCCTCTCGCTAACATGTGAAAACATCTCGAGGCAATAATGGGTACAAGTAATTGGCAGTTCGACTCATGAAAGGTAAATCTATATAAGTTTTATATGCGAGGACCAAAAAAAAAGATCGACTTATTAAAAAAATCGACTCATAAAAGTTCGACTCATAAATTGGATTTCATATAGAATATATAAGGAATGATTTCGGGACTTGAAAAAAAAGTCGACACACCGAGAAAGTCGACACATGGAAGTTCCACTCATTGAAGTTTTACTGTAAATCAAAATGATAAGAAAGCTTGCATTGTATGACCCTGCTTTATAGCTCAATAAGTCAAGGTCACACTTACAGGTTGAAGATCAAAAATGGGTGTTACAGACCCTGTCAGGGCTTTAACCTTCATGCAAGAAAATATTTTTAAATGAATTGATACAATCAATTGCTCAGAATGTTAGGAAGGTGCTCATACACATGATGAAGGTCAGTAGTTCAAATGTCAAGGTCAGACAGTTTGAAGGTCAAAAATGGGTGTAAGAGACCTTTTCAGAGCTTTCACCCTGTCATGCATTGAAGGATAGTGCAGTAATTGTTCACCTTGACAAGATGGTGTGCAGGTTATGACCCAAATTGGTAGACCAAATGTCATTGGTCATCATCATCAAAAATGGGTTTAATAGACCTAACCTGGATTCACTACATGTGTAGATTAATTTTAAGGGCTGTCATGAAATGCTTGAAGCATACCACTTTATATTGCGATATGTAAAAGAGTATTTCGCAATGTGTTCCAAATTTATGATGATATTACCATATTTTATCATACTATAATTGGGGACTATTCAAACAATATTTTGTTTCTATGAAGTATACAAAGCCAAATAAACAACAAAAATAATATTCCTGTTACGAATACCTCAAATACTCTGAAATTGAGTTTGCTGCATTTTGCTAGTCGCTCAGAATTATTTACCCTGAAATGGTCTCCATTTTAAACTGTTTATCTGCAAACGTTTTCTATGCTTACATTAATCTTTAACTTTAGACGCAGGAATAGTGGCAGCAATGAAACTGCAAAAATATTGACAAAATTGGTATGTTCATTTTGTACCAGGATACAATGTTGACTTTACTCATTATTTCATTTGAAATAATTTATGAATGATTTACTGGTATACTACATTTGTTCAAATTAA
>CM037795.1:35000167-35015294 GCA_021229015.1 Solen grandis | reverse complement strand
TAAGGTTACCTCTGGTTACCAAAGACAAATAAGGGTTACCGGTAACCTGCAACCTGTTTTTTACCTTCATTGGTAACCAAAAGATATGTCTTCATAAATTTTAGAGGTTACCAAAGACATATAGGAGTAACCACTGGTTACCAAACTCATATAGAGGTTACTTATGGACACCTTTGTGCAGAAGTGCACTTTTTGGGACATATCTATTTTGTGTGGGTTACTGCTTACCAACAGTATTTCAGTCATAATGTCTACGTGAGACCACAGGACCCTGATATTCAGACCAAAAAGTGTCCTTTAAGAAAATCGACCTCTCTATAAAGAATTTTTTTTTTTTTACTGAAGATCAGGGTCCTGTGATGAGACAGACGAAACTTGATGTCTTATGGTGATATCATGCCACAAACATGTACCATGATTGATACTACACCAAGCATCGAAAACCCACGAGGGATTTATCTGTTGCCCTCCATACATAGCTGTCATGAAGTAAAATTAAATAGGCAGCCGTGAGTATCCGACGACGGGCCAAACATTGAACTACACTTACATGATGAGCAACATGCTGAGCATCTGACAAATGCAATACACCAGTACTAGTGGTCCATGTGGCCTAGCAGGTGTAGTCGGTGACTTAATACCAATCAGGCTTTAAAGGCTGCTGGTTTGAATCCAGTCAGAGTCAAGTGGATATTACATGTGAGGAAACCTTCCAGCTGATTTATGGTTGGTCTGTGGTTTTATTCCGGTGCTGTTGTGTGATTGAGATCTTCCTGAACATGTAAGAGCTAGATGTCGCTATATGATTGAAATACGGTTGCAGTGAGGTAAATTCAAAACAACACCAATAAAAACAAGACAGTCCAAAGGACAGCTATATCCCCCCGCCGCTGACAGAGGAGACATGTTTTTCCTCTAATGGAAATTGCCCTGCTTCTGCCAACATTTTAATGTAGTTGACTTATGAAAAACTTTCCGTTGTTCAGAAAATATAGCATGGAAACAAAAATATCCAGAAATGAACACTGAACCATCAAATGTGACCATGAACTTGAGCCATCATGACTGTCACCTGTGTTCTTCACATCGTCTCAATTTGGTTTATAATTGAGGCAAGTTTCATTAAAATCCTTCGAGGAGTATAGGAGTTATGGAGCGGACACAAAATTGTAAATTTAAATTGAAGGTTCAAACACTTGATTTCAAGTGTGACCTTGACCTTGAGCCGGCTGCAACCTGTGTTCTGCACATCATCTCAATTATATTTATATTTGAGGCAAGTTTCATTAAAATCCTTCAAGGGGTATAGGAGATATGGACGGAAAATTGTAAGGTTGGAGTGGACACAAAATTGAAGGTTCAAACACATAACCTTCTAGTGTGACCCTGACCCTAAATGGCTGCAACCTGTGTTCTGCACATCGTCTCAACTAGGTTTACATTTGAGGCAAGTTTCATTAAAATTCTTCAAGGGGTATAGGAGATATGGAGCGGATATGAAATTGTAAGGAAATAGAAGGTTCAAACACATGACCCTCAAGTGTGACCTTGACCTTAAGCCAACATGACTGCAGCCTAAGTTCTGCACATCGTCTCAATTAGATATATATTTTAGGCAAGATTCATGAAACAAGAGGGCCAAGATGGCCCTTGATCGCTCACCAGGAAAGATGATTGCTTTAGAAATAAAGATGCTAGAGTGTTAAAGTGAAATCTGGCTTTTTTATGGTGAAAAGGGCATAACTCCTAAATTTACTAGTCAATATCAGTTATAATTGAACCCGATTGCGAGATTATGGGCATTAACATTGTCTTAAAGTTTAAAAAAGATTGTTAAAAAAATGAAGTTGGTAGAGAATAAACAAAGTGAAATCTGGCATTTTTTTATAGGGGCTTTACTCCTGACCTAATCGACTGATCTCAGCCACTATCAAACTCAATCGAGACCTTATGGTCATAAGCATTGCCATTAAGTTTGAAGATGATTGCTCAAAAGATGAAGATGCTAGAGTGTAAACAAAGTGAAATCTGGCATTTTTTGAATATTAAAAGGGGCTTAACTCCTGACCTAATTGACGCATCTCAGCCATAATCGAACTCAATCGAGACATTATGGTCATAAACATTGTCATAAAGTTTGAAGATGATTGCTCAAAAGATGAATATACTAGAGTGTAAAAAACATGAAATATGGCATTTTTTTTAATATTAAAAGGGGCATAACTCCTGACCTAAGTGACGGATCTCAGCCATAATCAGACTCAATCGAGACATTATGGTCATAACATTCCATAAAGTTTGAAGATGATTGCTCAAAAGATGAAATCTAGAGTGTAAAAAATGAAATCTGGCATTTTTTAATATTAAAAGGGGCTTAACTCCTGACCTAAGACATCTCAGCCAAATCGAACTCAATCGAGACATTATGGTCATAAACATTGTCATAAAGTTTGAAGATGATTGCTCAAAAGATGAATATACTAGAGTGTAAAAAAAGTGAAATATGGCATTTTTTAATATAGGGCTACTCCTACCTAATGACGATCTCAGCCATAATCAACTCAATCAGACTTATGGCATAAACATTGCCATAAAGTTTGAAGATGATTGCTCAAAAGATGAAGATGCTAGAGTGTAAACAAAGTGAAATCTGGCATTTTTTTATAGGGGCTTTACTCCTGACCTAATCGACTGATCTCAGCCATAATCAAACTCAATCGAGACATTATGGCCATAAGCATTGCCATAAAGTTTGAAGATGATTGCTCAAAAGATGAAGATGCTAGAGTGTAAACAAAGTGAAATCTGGCATTTTTGGAATATTAAAAGGGGCATAACTCCTGACCTAATTGACGGATCTCAGCCATAATCGAACTCAATCGAGACATTATGGCCATAAACATTGTCATTAAGTTTGAAGATGATTGCTCAAAAGATGAAGATGCTAGAGTGTAAACAACATGAAATCTGGCATTTTTTTAATATTAAAACGGGCATAACTTCAGACCTAATCGTCTGATCTCAGCCATAATCAAACTCAATCGAGACATAATGGTCATAAGCATTGCCATAAAGTTTGAAGATGATTGCTCAAAAGATGAAGATGCTAGAGTGTAAACAAAGTGAAATCTGTCATTTTTTATACGCCCATCTTAAGATGGGGCGTATTATGTGATCACTCATGGCGGGCGGGCGGGCGGACGGGTGGGCGTGCGTGGAACATTTGTTGTCCGGGCTCTAACTTCAATACCGTTTGCCCAATCCTTTTCAAACTTTCCACACATGTGCATGGCCATAATATCTCGGATGAGTTCGATATCCAGCATTAACGCGTGAATGACTTAGAAGTTATGGCCCTTACGTACACAAAATACTTGAAATTGTGATGTCCGGGCTTAACTCCAATACCGTTAGTCCAATCCTTTTCAAACTTTCCACACATGTGCATGGCCATAATATCTCGGATGAGTTCGATATCCAGCATTATCGCGTGAATGACTTAGAAGTTATGGCCCTTGACGTACACAAAATACTTGAAATTGTGATGTCCGGGCTCTAACTTCAATACCGTTAGCAATCCTTTTCAACTTTTCCACATGTGCATGGCCATAATATCGGATGAGTTGATATCCAGCATTATCGCGTGAATGACTTAGAAGTTATGGCCCTTGACGTACACAAAATACTTGAAATTGTGATTGTCCGGGCTCTAACTTCAATACCGTTAGCCCAATCCTTTTCAAACTTTTCACACATGTGCATGGCCATAATATCACGGATGAGTTCGATATCCAGCATTATCGCGTGAATGACTTAGAAGTTATGGCCCTTGACGTACACATAATACTTGAAATTGTGATTGTCCGGGCTCTAACTTCAATACCGTTAGCCCAATCCTTTTCAAACTTTTCACACATGTGCATGGCCATAATATCACGGATGAGTTCGATATCCAGCATTATTGCGTGAAAGACTTAAAAGTTATGGCTCTTGACGTACACAAAATACTTGAAATTGTGATTGTCCAGGCTCTAACTTCAATACAGTTTGCCCATTTCTTTTCAAAGTTTTCACACATGTGCATGGCCATAATATCGCGGATGAGTTCAATATCCAGCATTATTGCGTGAAAGACTTAAATTATGGCCCTTGACGTACACAAAATACTTGAAATTGTGATTGTCTGGGCTCTAACTTCAATACAGTTTGCCCATTTCTTTTCAAACTTTCCACACATGTGCATGGCCATAAAATCGCGGATGAGTTCAATATTCAGCATTATCGCGTGAATGACTTAGAAGTTATGGCCCTTGAACACTTGAATAAGTCAAAAGAGACATTTTCCTTCAAATTAATGGAAATGTTTCAACATGATTGTTTTAATAAGTAACATTCATTAACTAATGGGATTAAGGAGACAATAGCTTGTTTCTCTGAGCTATTTCTGATAGTCCCCAAACTGTGATGGGCGTATTTTGTGGCAGTCCTGACCCTTGTTGAATATTAAAAGGGGCATAACTCCTGACCTAATTGACTGATCTCAGCCATAATCGAACTCAATCGAGACATTATGGTCATAAACATTGTCATAAAGTTTGAAGATGATTGCTCAAAAGATGAATATACTAGAGTGTAAAAAACATGAAATCTGGCATTTTTTTAATATTAAAAGGGGCTTTACTCCTGACCTAATCGACTGATCTCAGCCATAATCAGACTCAATCGAGACATTATGGTCATAAGCATTGCCATTAAGTTTGAAGATGATTGCTCAAAAGATAAAGATGTTAGAGTGTAAACAAAGAGAAATCTTGCATTTTTTGAATATTGAAAGGGGCATAACTCCTGACATAATTGACGGATCTCAGCAAAAATCGAACATAATCGAGATCTTATGGTCATAAGCATTGCCATAAAGTTTGAAGATGATTGCTCAAAAGATGAAGATGCTAGAGTGTAAACAAAGTGAAATATGGCATTTTTTTAATATTAAAAGGGGCATAACTCCTGACCTAATTGACGGATCTCAGCAATAATCGAACTCGATCGAGACATTATGGACATAAACATTGTCATTAAGTTTGAAGATGATTGCTCAAAAGATGAAGATGCTAGAGTGTAAACAACATGAAATCTGGCATTTTTTGAATATTAAAACGGGCATAACTTCTGACCTAATTGACTGATCTCAGCCATAATCAAACTCAATCGAGACATTATGGTCATAAACATTGTCTTAATGTTTGAAGATAATTGCTTCAGAAATAAAGGTGATAGAGTGTAATCACTAAAAATTGTTGACGCCGCACGACGGACACTCACGGGATCACAATAGCTCACCCTGAGCTTTGCTCAGGTGAGCTAAAAACTAAAAGGGGTATAAGAGGTATGGAGCGGACACAAAATTGAAGGTTCAAACACATTATCTTCTAGTGTGACCTTGACCTTGAGCCTACATGGCTGCCACCTGTGTTCTGCACATCGTCTTAACTAGGTTTACATTTGAGGCAAATTTCACAAAAATCCTTCAAGCGGTATAGGAGATATGGAGTGGACATGAAAACGTTTTGGACAGACAGACAGACGAGGTCATTCCTATAACCCCCCTCCCGCTTCGCGGTGGGGGATTAAATAAAAGGTAGGGAAATATTTGAATAATGCTGCTTAATTCATTGATATTTATGATTATGATACCAAGAAAAAATCCAGTACAGTTGAATTTGAATTTGTCTGTCCACACATAACACTATAAAAGGCAGCATACTCTAAATATAACTGAAGTGTACACCTGTTTTCTAAGCATCAGATTATGGGCAGGAACTTAACAGTCTCATTATTTTTTCATACAACTATGGGCATGGTTGATGTTTTCCTGCATACTAGTATATTATATTTTTCAAATATTCATATCAGTTTGTTAAACAAAGATTTGAGTGAATATTTATGCCCCCCCGTTTATAGTATATGCATATGAAATTGTGAAAATACCGAATATGACAATAATAAGTTGTCATTTCATATCAACTTTTTTTAAAGGAGGTTTATAATAACTATGACTAAGTGAGTATATAAAACCTTCTGTTATCAAAAAGACGTGTAGCACATATCAACAAAACTCTTTGAGTAAGAGTACTGGTTCGAAAGTCAATGGGTCTGACTTTGCAGTTTGTGGCACTCAGATTTTTCTAATTTGATGAGACTTCATAGACACATCACTTTAATTATATCCCTACCAACCCGGCGCTCTATTTTTTCTGGCTGAAGACCAGAAACGGAACTATTCTCTCTCTTTTTTTTTTTTTTGGCCTGAGAATCTATGTTAGAGATGTTGTTGAAATCAAAATTATGGTCATATATGTATTCATTCGTACAGGTAACAAATTAACAAATCAGCTAAAGAGATTAATTCAGATGGACAAGCTTTTGTAGACATTTTGAAAAAGGAGATCTCACTGCTAAATATGTAATTTATCTTTAAAAGCCAGCAACAAATTGCAAAGTAATTTTGCACACAAAAAAACATTTCACATATTTTGAACACTATGACTTTGGGAATCTTGAAGTATCCACCATTTCTTTTAAGTGACAAACTGTCACATCATATTGAATATGAATACCAATTTATGGTACAATTAGAAACCCCTTAACTAAACTACAACCCGGAAGATCATAATGTCAATTCTGACAAATTTGACCTTTAATGATGACCTTAACAATGAAGTACCCACAGGTCCATATACGTGACATACTGTCAAATCATATGGAACAAATACACCGATTTCTGTTAAAATCTGAAAACTCGTGACTAAACTATCAACCGGAAAATCAGAATTTTACATATTTTTGACAATTTTGACATTCACTGGTGACCTTGACATTGAATAACCCATCAGTTTTTATTTGACATACTTTCACATCATAGCGAACATTTTTACCAATTTCTGCTAAAATCTGGTAACTCATGAGAACCCATGGCTAAGCTAAACTGTCACCGGAAAATCAGAATTTTACATATTTTTGACCATTATGACCTTCACTGGTGACCTTGAACCCATCAGTTCATTTTATTTGACATACTTTCATATCATAGTGAAAAGTTTTACCAATTTATGTTAAAATTAGGTAACATATGAGTAACCCTTAATTAAATTTTCAGCGGAAAGTCTGATTTTTGCATATTTTTGACAATCAGCCCTTCATTGGTGCCCCTTGCCCCCTGAATCCCCATAGGTTTATTTACATGACCACTTTTAAACCATAGTGACTTTTTAAAAATTTTATGTTAAAATTGACCACCCAAAACAATATTACAACTCTGAAAATTCGGAAAGAAACCCAAAAATTACTAAAACCCTTTTTCCATGGTGACAAAAGAATATTTTATGTGAATGAATCATTTTTTTAAAATATCGTCAAGGTTGTTTCTTATTTGTCCAAAAAATCTTAAAGTTCTAAGCATAGGCTATTTTTCCCACTTAGTGAACATAGCCCTTTTTTTGAAGTTTTCACATTTTTCCTTTTGGGCATGGATTTTATTTCTTTAAACAACTTTGAAAGAGGACCATGAAACCCAAAGGGAAAAATTACTCTTTATGTTGTGAAAATCAGCCCGATTTTAGGAGGAGTGTTGTTTAAGTTTAATGCTAACAACATGCGGAACCCCGAAATTTTTGGTCAAAATAGCTCCCGAGCATGTTGGTTTTCAGGTGAGAAAAAACAATTTAGCATTGACAATTATATACTCAAAGTTGCTAAGCCCCATCAGCTATTTTCCCGTAGCGTTGCACTTGCAAGCGACTTTAAAGGCATGCTACAAAAAATTTTACATAAAAACAAATCTTGCTTTTAGCAGAATTATTGTTTAGTCCCAAACTTACACCAGTTACAAGAAATAACCCTTTCGGATCCTCAATACTGGGAATTAATAAAAAAAAGGTTTTTTTTCCCTTTAAAAAATTTTAAAGTAGAAATTAAACTTTATTTTCAAAATTTTTAAAAATAAATACAAGGATAGGTGTATGGGTTAGTTCATTTTTTTTTTTAAAATTTTTCCTTTAAAAAACCTTTTAAAAAAAAAAATTTTTTGTATTTTAAAAATTTCAGGGGGAAAGGTTTAAATTTTTTTTTGGCCTTTTTATCCCAAAAACTTTTAAAATTTTGGTGAAAAGTTTCCCAGGAAAAATTTAATTACATTTTTTATTTTAGGGAAAAAGCTGGTGTTAGCAAATTTAAATAATTTCAATTAGGCAAGTAATATTTCCCCCGGGATAAAAAATTAGTTCAATGGAAAAAAATTTAAAAATTTGCACTTTTTTTTTATTTTTAAAGAAAATTAAAAAATAAATTATTTTAATCCCTTTTAAAAAAAATTTTAAATAACCCTAAAAAGGTTTAGAAAAAAATTTGTTAAATAGGTTTTTTTTACCCTGTTAACACATTAAATTTTGTCGCGTAAAAATTTTAAAAAAATTTTAATCCAAAAATAAACTTTTCCCTTTTAAAAATTGAGGTAGGATTTTAAAATTTTTTCCAAAAGGAAAAAAATAATTTAAAAAAACTTAAATTTTTAAAACCATAAGTTTTATATTATTCCCAAAAATTCCAATGCAAGGAGTTTCTTCCCCCCCCCTAATGGCTATAAAAATTTTCTTCATTCAAATTTTTTTTTAGGGAGGCAAAAATTTAAGTTGAAAATTTACAAAAAAAACCCAAAAATTGTAAGGAATTATTTCTGAAGGGGGGGGGGGGGTTAAAAAATTATTTAAAATTTTTACAAAAAATTAAAAATTTAAAATTCCAAATAATTTCTTAAAAAATTCTAGGGTTAACTCATTTTTTTTTTTTTGGCGGGTTAAATAAAAAAAAAAATTTCCAATTTGTCCCCCCCCCTTTCCACTTTTTTTTTTGGGAAAAGAAAGTTTTTATGGTTTTTAAAAGTAGGTCAAAAGTGTTTCAAAATATTTTTTGCAAAAACTTAACCATTAAAAAAAAATTCAGTTATCACCCAAATTTGGATTTTGGAAGGGTTTTTAAACCTTTGTTTTTAAAAAAAGGGGTATTTTTTTTTTTTATTTTTTGGGAATTTTTTAATAAAAAATTTTTTTTTTTTTTTTTTTTTTTTTTTTTTTTTAAATTTTTTTTTTTTTTGTTTTTAAAATTTTTTTTTTTTTTAAAAATTTTTTTAAAAAATTTATTTTTTTTTAATAAATTTTTTTTTTTTATTTTTTTTTTTTTTGGTTTTTTTTTAAAAAAATTTTTTTTTTTTGGGTTTTTTTTTATGGTTTTTTTTTTGGGGTTAAAAAAAAAAAAAAAATTTTTTTAATTTTTTTTTTTTTTTTTTTTAAATTTTTTTTTTTTTTTTTAAATTTTTTTTTTTTTTTTTTTTTTTTTTTTTTTTTTAAAAAAAAAAATTTTTTTTAATAATAAAGGGAAAGAGAACAAATTCTAAAAAGGGGGGGAAAAAACCCAAAAAAAGGGGAAAAAAGGCATTTGGGAAAAAAAGGATTCGAATAATTTGTTCTTGGGTTTTGAAGATTTTCCTTGTGATAAAAAAATTCATTTATGTAAATTTAATACATTAACCTTAATTTTCAGAATCAGAATTTAAAAGTCCAACAAAGAAGGTTTAATAAGTTTTTATATTGCACTTTGAACAGAAAAAAAAAACTTTATGAAGAGATCTTCCAAAAATCATCCATGAGCCCAACTATGGACTGGGTTTTTGTTTAGCTTCTGTATAAAAACCCTAAAAATCAACCAAAAAAACCCCCTATCCCCCTCCTCTCCACACAAAAACCCCCTTAAAACAAAACCCCTTTTTAAACCCCCCATTTTACAAGTCTGGGTCATTTTGGTATTAAAACGTGTCAACAAAATGTTAATTTTCCAAAACTCGCATGGACCAACCACAAAGTAGGCCAAAAACTCTTTTACCCCGGGCCTTAATATACCAAATAGATATTTTCCCCTTCAAACACAGACGTACAAAGCAACACAGGAAAAAATAGGATTTAAAAATTAATGATATTTGGAACGTTTCAACATGACCAAAACTTTCAGTACCAGGCTATTACACAATATACTCCCACTTTCTACACAATGAAGAAAAATGAAGCGAAATTCACAGACAAAAAGAAGTCAGGCAAAAAAAAAGAAAAAAAAGAGAGAAATTTTTGCATACTAAGTCGGAAGCATATTCTTTTCTAATTCTTGTTTGTCATGAGTCAATGACATGGAGTAAATAATAAACAACTAACAAAAATGATGACAAACAGCCCCATAGAAAGGGGGGAAAAAACTTGCTAAATCCCCTCTTTTAACATACAAAACTTTTTCATTTTTCCAAGCCTTTTCTTGCTATATCAAACTTGACCATTCTGAAAAAACATTCGTAAGAAAATCATCACGCAAAATCACAAATAAAATTTTCATCATCATCCACATCAAAATCAAAAATAAAAAAACACATCAATCTAATCATCAAAATTTAATCTAATCTTAACAAGAGGGCCTGTGGGCCCCTAATTTCACTGATATACACCCCTTTTAAGAGTACTCTTTTTTGAAATATCAAGTCATTTTTGATTTTTCCCAGTTTTTCCCGCAGCCAATTCAAGTTTCAGGTAAAAAAAAAAAATTTTAATTTATATAAATCATCTGTCATCTTTTTAAAAAATTTTAAATGAAAAATTTTTAAGTATAAAACCCCTTGGGGAAAACATTGGTGCAAAACAAGAATTAAAATTTGAACATTGTTCCAAAAAGAATTTTTTTTCAAATTTTTTTAAATTTAAAAAGGAAACTTAGCTGACCCCCTGAAGGGGCCTCTTTTTTTTTAAGGGATTAACTTTATTTTTGAAATTATGGTAGAAGGTTCCCAAAGGGGAAATTTTTAAAATATTTTGAAATCAAGTAAGTAATTTTGAAAAAAAATTTTTTTTTAAAATTTTTTTTTTTTTTTTTTGGGCCTTTGGGAACAAGATTTTTCATGGATCAAGTTTTTTTTTAAAAAAAATTATGAAAAAAGGTTTTCCCCCAAAGGGTCATCCCCCCCAAAATTTTTTCCCCCCCTTTGTCTAATTTTTTTGAAAGAGGTTTTTTAAAGTTTTTCCCCTGGGGGTACCAAAAAGGGGCCCCCAAAAAACCCTTGGGGGCCAAAAACTTTTTTTCATCCAAAAATTTTTTTAAAATTTTTTAAAATTTTTAAAAACAATTTTGTTTTAAAAAAATTTTAAAAATTTGGGGGTTTTTTTTAAGGAGATAAAAAAATTTTAAAATTTTTTTCCAAAAAAATTTTTTTTTTCTTAAAAACCCAAATTTAACCAAAAAAGGGGCCCCCAAAGGAGTTTAACAGGGAAAAAAAAAGTTTTAAAAATTTTTTTTGGGGAAATTTTTTGGAAAATTTTCCCCCCCAAAAAATCATAACCTTTGCCAAGTTTAAAAATTTAAAAAATTTGGGGTCAAAGGGTTTAAAAAGATTTTTTTTTTTAAAAACCAAAATTTTGGGTAAAACCCCCCTTTTTAAAAGGGGGGTTTTTACAAAAAAAACTTCCCCAAATTTTAAAGAAGGTTTGGGGTTTAGGGGGGTAAAAAATTTTTCCAAATTTAAAATTTTTTTTTCCCTCCCTTTTCAAACTATAAAAGCCCCCCAATTTAAAATTTAAAAATTGGTTTTTTAAAAAATTTTTTAAGGGGGAAACCTTTTTTGTTGCTTTTAAAAAAGGGTTTTAAATTTTAAGAAAAACCCCCGGAAAATTTTGGGGGGAAAAATTTTGGGTTTGGGTTTAAAAATTTTTTTAAATTTCCCACTTTTTTTTTCCCCACCCCTTTTTAAAGGGAAGGTTATGCCATTTGCCTTTGGGTTTCTTGGGGGTTGTCCAAAAAGGGGGAAAACCCCCGGGAAAAAATAAAAAAGTGATTATTAAAAAATGTTTAAGATAAAATTTTGAAAATTGGTATATGAAAAGGGAGGGGGGAGATTCGCCCGTACTTTTTTGTTTTTTTCCCGGGAAAAAAATTTTTTTGTTGCTGTGGTAAAAAGGGGGAAAATTTTTTAAAAAAATCACCCATAGGGGGTTTTTGTTTTTTCTTGTTTTTTGCTGGAATCTTGTTCACGATTTCCCCCTTTAAAAAAAAAACCTTTTCCCCAAATAAAATTTGATAAACCCCCCCAAAAAATAATATAAAACCCCGACAAAAACCCCGGGTCGGGGGTTTTTAAAAACCCCAAACATCTCTTTTTGACTTTGGGGGCCCTTCCCTTTTTTTAAAGCAAAAGACTTTGAATTTGGGCCCAAATGCCAAAATTTTTTGCCTTTTGTTTCCAATTTTTTTAAAAAAAAATTTTTTTTTAAAAAAAAACTTTAAAAAAGCCTTGGAAAAAAAAAAAAATTTCCCCTTTTTAACCCCTTGGGCATGTGATTGAAACCCTTTTCCCTTTTTTGCTAAAACCTGGGGAGGAAACTTTCTTCTCAAAAAAAACTTTTTTGCAGATTTAAAATTTAAAAGGGGTCCACCTTTATGATGGGGTTGGGGCCCCCGACACAAATTTTTCCCCCCTTTTTACCTTTGACCCCCAGACTTTGACCTTGACCTTTGGGGCTATGGGCCCCGGGTCCTGCGCAAAAAAACATTTTTTTTCTCGGGGAAAAACAATCAGCCAATTGTTTAAAAAAAAATTTTTTTTAAAAAAAATTTTTTGTTTTTGGGGGGTTTTCCGCGCTGCGGTTTTTTTTTTAAAAATATAAACAAAAACCAGAAATTTTAAAAAGGGGGGGGAAGACCCCGAGTACACAAAGGGACCAGAGTAAAAAAACGCCCAAAACCAAAAAACCCCCGCGGGGGGGTTTCCCCCAAATTTTTGAAAATGGAATTAAAAACCCGGGCCCGATATGTTCTCCTTAATGCCCTTTGGGGGTCATTTTGTGCCCCTTTAAAAGTAAGGGAAAAAGGGGGGAAACATTTCCCAAAATTATGAAAATTTTTATTATGCCTCCAAATACCCTTTTTTTGGGGGAAAAAAACACAATAAAAATTTTTAAAAAAAAAAAACCCCAAATATGGACGCCCCAAAAAAAATATTAAAAAATTTCCCAAAATTAAAAAAAATTTCCTTTTTTTTAAATTTTTTTCTTTTAAAAAAATGAAAATGTTTGTTAAATTTTGGAAAAAAATTTTTAAAAAATTTAAGGGGAATTTTGTCAATAGCAATTAAAAAAAACCCAATTTTTTTTTCTAGATTAAAAAATTTTAAAAAAAAACTTTGAGCAGGGAAAACATGATTTTTATGGCCCTGATATTTTTCCCAAAAAGAAAAAAGAGCCAAAATTTTTCCCCTTTAAAAAAAAGATGGATTTTTTAAAAAATTTTTTTCTTCTTTTTTTCAAAGCCACAAACAACAAAATAGTCCCCTTTAAATTATAAAAAAAAAGGGGAAAAATAAAAAGTCCCCTTTTTATCGGCCCATTCTCATCTTTTTGTGCTTAAAAATTTTGCAGCTTTCAGTGTTTTTTTTTTTTTTTTTTTTTTTTTCTTTTTCTTCTAGCCACTTTCGATCACCCAATGCGGAAATTTAGAATGAACCCATTTCAAAAATTTTTTAAACACATTTGTCATCTTTCTTTAATATTTTGGGTTTGTTTTTTTGTCATTGAAATTGGGGGTTTTAAACCGTCGCGCGTTAGTTTTTCCACCCTAAAGCGACGCCCACTAATTACGGTAAAGGGAAAGGGCCCCCGCATACACAGAGGTACCCGGTTGAACCACGGGACCTACGCAAGCCAGAGGGAAAGGTTTCCCCTCACAAAAAATCCGAAGCCCCCTCCGGGTTTTCGAACCCAAAAAGCGGTGAGGGGCTGAGAGATTTGAGCCCACGCCCTTTAACCGTCGGCCACTTTTGGCCCCCATTCTGAAGTTTGAGATCCTGAGTAAAAATAAAATTTCAATTATGTATTTTTTTGCAGCTAGGTGTCATTTTTTCATCCAAATATTTTTTGCATATAGCCCCAATTTCAAATAAAATTTTTTTTTGCTTTCTTTTCCTTGCTGAAAACCCGGGAAAAAATTAAAAATAAAAATTGGCAAATGTTCGGGTATGAAAAAGTTTTTATCCCTTATAGAGAGGTAAAAAGGGTTCAAACCTTTGAAAAAAAGCATGCAAAAAGGGGCAGGCCAAACGAAAACATACCCTTTTTGGGGTTTGAGGTGGGATAGAATTTTTTTCTTAAAAATATGATTATTAAGTGAAAGTACAGAAGACCTTTTTGGGGCCTTGTGTATACAGGGCCCCATGGGGAAAAATCGGCAAACTTTATTTTTGGGGTCAAAAAAAAAATTGTTAAACTTATAACTTGACCCTAGAACTTCTTTTTTAAACACCATAACCACTGAATTTTTTAAGAGCCAACTGTGCATTTGTAGCATTTTTCCCTCCCTATGGAAAATTTTTTTTTGAAATTGGGTGTCTTTTAACTTTAATTTTTCAAAACATTTTCAAAAAACTTTTTAATTTTAAAAATGCAAAAACAAAATTTACGCAAAAACTTTTTAAATTTAAAGAAATGAAATTTTTTTTTCAAGAAAAATTAAAATTTCCTTTGGCCCCAAAATTTTTTGAAGTCCTATTTTAATGCTTTTTTTGGCATTCATTTCTTGCACGGGGAAATTTTGGCTCTTATTTTACCCAAAACCCCCCTTTCCTATATAAAAAAATATGCAAAACAAGTGACCCGGTTTAAAGCAAAACTGTGAAAAACCCCCTTGCAGTTCTAGTTAAAATTTAAAAGGGTTTTGATATTGAAATAAATGCTGGAGGACATTTGAATACTTTTAATAAAAAACTCCTACGGGAAATACATTTACAAAAATAGAAAGTCCCTTCTGCCTGAATTTTAAACAATTTAAACATGTCTTAGGTGACTTAAACCCTTGCAAATTTCAGCTTTGTCACTGCAGGGAAGTTTTTTCTAAATTTTAGAACATCAGAAATTTTTATAAGGAAATAAAAAAAAAAATTCCATTAAATTTCTTGTTTTAGGATAGTAGATTATTTTTGGGACAGATGTTGTGAAACTTAAACCCTTTTCACACACAGTTTATCAAAATATAGCCTAGCATAAAAAACTTAAAA
>CM037795.1:34982667-34997667 GCA_021229015.1 Solen grandis | reverse complement strand
TGCCACGCCCGGGGACAACGGACAATCAAGTGATCACAAAGCTCACCCTGAGCTTTCCTCAGGGAGCTAAAAATAAAACAAAGAAACAACAAAAGGTTTTCGTACTGAAAATGCAAAAACCTAATAAAAAAAACAAAACCAAAGGTTTTCTCTGGGGGCAAAAAACCCCTAATTAATAGAAAAAAGTAAAAACAACAAGTCCCCAAAAAATTTTGTTTGGGAGACTTAATATTTAAATTTAAAAAATTTTTAAAAATTAAAAAAGGTTTAAAGAACTGAAAAATTAATATATAAAAAAAGTGGAAAACCCTTTGATAATTTTGAAACGTGGCTAAGACACAAGAGAAACAGCTTGTCTGAAAAAAAAAAAAAAAAAAAATTTCCCTTAGGGCTATTCCATTTAAAGAAAGAAAGGGGGGAAAGCAGGCATTTCCCTGATTTTGACCGCCCCCCCCTATACATGAATTTCTTTTTCAGTATAACCACCTACAAAAAGCTTTTTGAAAAACATAACCATCATTGGGGACCCTATTGACATTAAAATCTGCCCTTATTTGGGAAAATAATTTTCATTTTTTTTTCATTTTTTTAAATATTTCTATTTCAATAAGAACTATCTTTGAAGATTTTAAAATATCCCAAGATACCTTTTTGTCACGTTACTGTTACTATGTCCGGGGACAGCCCTTAAATTAAAGTTCATTTTAAAAAAATTTTCATTTTATCCCCTGTGCCCCAGATATGCAACCCCCCTGAAAAAATTTAAAACAATTTGGTAGGCTTCACCCCAAGGAACACCCAAAGGGAAATTTTCATCAATTTTGGCAAGTGGTTT
Organism: Solen grandis; assembly: GCA_021229015.1. Classification (NCBI taxonomy): domain Eukaryota; kingdom Metazoa; phylum Mollusca; class Bivalvia; order Adapedonta; family Solenidae; genus Solen; species Solen grandis. The sequence goes on along the minus strand of CM037795.1, from coordinate 34,996,832 downwards.
AGGAGGAAAAGTTGTTTAAAGAAAATTGTTTTGACGCCAGATAGCACAGCCCCGGATTCAGAAAAAAAAAAAATTTTCCAATACCGTTGTGCCCCAGGTAAAGTAAAAAATAAGAAAAATCATCTTGTCAGGCCCACAAAACCTAGGTTTAGATTTTTTGGTGTGTAACAGGGGCCAAATGAACCTCTAGAAAGAAAAAATTGTTAAATCAGGGGCCCCGGGGGTTAAAAAACGGGCCCCCCCCCCAGGGGTCACTTGTTTTTAAACATGGACTTAAAATGGGAAAACCCTAAAAAGATCCCTTCTCAGAACCCCCCAAGGCCCGGATTTTCCTGTTTGGTGTTTTAAACAGGCCAAGGGATTTTTTCCCAAGTTTGTTAAAATTTCATATTGGCGGGAATTTTAAACCCTGGCTCCTTTCTTTGGGGTCCTTGTTTTACATGTTTTATAATGGAAAAAAACTAAAAAAAATTTCTTGTCAAAAAACCAAAAAACCCCTAGAGTTTAGATTTTTGGGGGTGTGAAAACCTGGCCTAGTAGCCCTTTAAACCCCAATTTTGGGTTAAAAATCAGGGCCCTTGGGGAAAAAATTGGCCCGCCCCGGGGGCCCCTTTTTTAAATTTTTAAAACCTAAAACTTTTTAGAAAAACCCTTTTTTTTCAAAAAAGTTTTTTCCCAATTTTTAAAATTTTGGCTTTTAGGGTCAAAAACGGGCCCCCATTTTTTGGTCATTGTTTTTTACAAAACCGGTAGACTTTTTTGGGAAAAAAATGATGGCCCTAATTCGCTCACCGAAAAATCTTAATTGAAAACCCAAAAATTGCCCCTGTGGCCCAAATTTTGATGGTATAGCTATAAATTAGGAGACTAAAAGGGACCCCTGATTTGAAAATTTGGGTTCAGGTCCACAAGACAATGTTACATCCCAAAATTTTCAAAAACCCAAAGTTCTTGTGAACGAAAAATTTTGGCCCGGGGGTGCCAACCAAACTTTTTTTTGCCAATTTTAAAATATTTTTTTTTTAAATTTTTTAAAAAAGTTGCCTTAAAAAATCACAACAAAAACTGTAAGCCTTTAAATGCAAAGTTAAAAGTTTCATCCCCTTTAAATTTGCCCTTTTGGGACCTTGGAAGGAGGGCCCTTGGGAACTATCCCATGGAATAAAAATGTACAAACAAAAAAAAAAAAAAAAAAATTTTTTTTTTAAAAACAAAAAAAAAAAAAAAATTTTTTTTAAAAAATTTTTTTTTTTTTTTTAAAAAAAAAAAAACCAAAACCCAAAACCCCCCAAAAAAAGGAAAAAAAAAAAAATTTTTTTAAAAAAAAAAAAAAAAAAAAAATTTATTTTAAAAAAATTTTTTTTTAAAAAAAAAAAAAAAAAATATTGGGGAAAAAAAACCCCCCCAAAAATTAAAAACCCTTTTAAAAAAAAATTTAAAAAAAAAAAAAAAAAAAAAAAAAAAAATTAAAAAAAAGGGGGGAAAAAAATTTTTTTAAAGGAAAATTTAAAATTTTTTTTTTTTTTTGGGGGGGGGAAAAAAAAAAAAGGGGGAAATTTTTAAATTTTAAAAATTTAAAAAAAAAAAAAAAAAAAAGGTTTTAAAAAAAAAAGGAAATTTTAAAATTTTTAAAAAAATTTTGGGAAAAAAAAAAAAAAAGGTTAAAAATTTAAATTAAAAAATTTTTTAAAAAAAAATTTTAAAAATTTTTAAAAGGGTTTTTAAAAAAGGGGAAAGTTTGAAAAATTAAAGAAAAAAAATAAAAAAAATTTTAAAAAATAATTTCAAAACCCCCAAAAAAAAAAAAAAAAAAATTTTTTTTTTTTTAAAAAAAAATTAAAAAATTTTTTTTTTTTTTAAAAAAAAAAAAAAAACAAATTTAAAAAAAATTTTAAAAAAAAAAACAAGGAAAAAGTTTTTTGGAAAAATTTTAAAAAGGGGTTTTTAAAATTTTCATAAGTTCCTAAAAAAAAAAAAATTTTTTTTTGGGGTTTTTTCCCGGGAAAAAAAATACCAAAAAAAAAAATTTTTTAAAAAGAAAAAAAATTTTTTGGTTAAGATTTTCCCCGGGGTTAAAAAACCCCCAAAAAAAAAAAAATTTTTTTTTTCCAAAAAAAAAAAAAATTTTTTTTTTAAAAAAAAAAACCCCGGGGGGGGTTTTTTCCCCGGGGGCCCCCCCAAAAAAAAAAAAAAATTTTCCCCCCAAATATTTTAAAAAAATTTCCCTTTTTAAAAAAAAAAATTTTTTTTTTCCCAAAAAAAAAGGAAAAAAACCCCCCGGGGAAAACCCCCCAAAAAAAAAAGGGGTTTTTAAAAATTTTTTAAAAAAATTTTGGGCCCCTTTTTTTTTAAAAAATTTTTTTTTTTAAAATTTTTTTTTAAAAAACCCCCCCCCCTCTTAAATTTCCATGGAAAAAATTTTTGGGGGTTTTCCCTTGGAAAAAAGGAAAATTTGGGGGGGTTTTTTCCCCAAAAAAAAAAATTTAAAAAAAGGGGGGTTTTTTCCCCAAATTTTCCCAAATTTTTAAATTTAAAAATTTTTTTTAAAAAAAATTTTTAACCCAAAAAAATTTTTTCCCCCAAAAAAAAAGCAATTTTTAATTTAAAAAGGGGGGGGGGTTTTTTTTAAAAAAATTTAAAAATTTTTTTTAAAAATTTTTTTCTTTAAAAAAAAAAAAAATTTTTTCCCCCCCTGATTTAAAAAAAATTTTTTTTTTTCCCCAAAAAAAAACCCCCGGGGGGGGTTTTTTTTTTAAAAATTTTTTTAAAATTTTTCCCCCATAAATAAATTTAAAACCCAAAAAAAAAAGGGGGGGGGAAAAAAAACCGTTTTTTTTTAAATTTTTTGGTTTTTTTAAAAGGGAAAAAAAAATTCCCAAAAAAAAAAAAAACCCCCCCCTTTTTTTTTGGGGGGGGGAAAAAAAAAGGGGGGGGCCCCCCCAAAAAAACCCCCCCGGGGAAAAAAGGGGGAAAAAAAAAAATTTTAAAAATTTAAAAAAAATTTTTTTTTTTTTTAAAAAAAAAAAATTTTTTAAAAAAAATTTAAAAAGGGAAAAAAAAAAAATTTTAATTTTTGGGAAAAAACCAAAAACCCCAAAATTTTTTTTAAATTTTTAAAAAACCCCAAAACGGGATTAAAAAAATTTTTTTTTTTTTTTTTAAAAAAAAAAAAAAAAAAAAAAAATTTTTTTTAAAAAAAAAAAAAAAATAAAAAAATTTTTTTTTTAAAAAAAAAAAAAAACCAAAAAAACTTTTAAAAATTTTTTTTTTTAAAAAAATTTTTTTTTTTTTTTAAAGGCCCCCTTTTAAAAAATTTTAAACCCGTTTTTTAAAATTTTTTTTCCCTTTTTTTTTAAAATTTTTTTTCCAAAAAAAAAAAAAAAAACCCTTTTTTTTAAAAAAAAAAAAAAATTAAAAAAAAAATTTTTTTTGTTTAAAAAATTTTTTTAAAAAAATTTTTTTAAAAAAAAGTTTTAAAAAAATTTTAAAAATGGAAAAAAATTTTTTTTTTTAAAAAAAATTTTTTTTTAAAAAAGGGGGGAAAAATTTTTTTTTAAAAAAAAAAAAAAAAAAATTTTTTAAAAGGGGGCCCCTTTTTCTTTTAAAATTTTAAAAAAAAAGGTTTAAAAAAAAAAACCCTTTTTTTTTTAAAAAAAAAAACCCCCCCCCAAAAAAACCCTTTTTTTTAAAAAAAAAAAAAAATTTTAAAAAAAATTTTTTTTAAAAACAAAAATTTTTTTAAAAATTGGGGGGAAAAAAAAAAAATTTTTTTTTTTAAAAAATTTTTTAAAATTTTTAAAATTTTTTTAAAAAAAAAAAACCCTTTTTTTTTTTTTTTAAAAAAATTTTTTTAAAAAAAAAAAAAAGGGGCCCCCCCTTTTTTTTTTTTTTGAAAAAAGGGGGTTTTTCCCATTTTTAAAAAAAAAAATTTTTTTAAAAAAAATTTTTTTTTAAAAAAAAAAATTCCCCTTTTTTTTAAAAAAATTTTTTTTTTTCCTTTTTAAAAACCCAAAGGGGTTTTTGGGGGGAAAAAAAAAATTTTTTTTTTGGGGGGTTAAAAATTTTTAAAAAAAAATTTTTTTCCCCAAAACAAAAAAAAACCCAAAAAAAAAAAAATTTTTTTTCCCCTTTTCCCTTTTAAAAAACAAGGGGAAAAAAAATTTTTTCCCCCCCCTTTTTTTAAAAAAAAAGGGCCCCCTTTTTTTTTGGGCCCCCCCCCCCCAAAAAAAAAAGTTTAAAAAAAATTTTTTGGGCCCTTTTTTTCCAAAATAAAAAAACCCCTTTTTTGGGGGGGTTTTTTTCCCAAAAAAAAAATTTTTTCCTTAAAGAAAAAAAAAATTTAAATAAACCCTTTTTTTTATTGAATTTTGGGGGGTTTTTTAAATTTAAATTTTTTAAATTTTTAAAAAAAAAAAAATTTTTTAAAAAAAAAAATTTTTTTTTTTTTAAAAATTTTTGGGTTTTTTTTTTAAAAAAAATTTTTTAAAAAAAAAATTTTAAAAAATTTTTAAAAAATTTTTTAAAAAAAAATTTTTCCTTTTTTTTCCCAAATTTAAAAATTTTTTTTTTTTTTTTTTTTTTTCCTTTTTAAAAAAAAATTTTTCAAAATTTTAAAATTTAAAGAAATTTTTTTAAACCCCAAAAATTTTTAAATTTTTAAAAACCCCCAATTCCCCTTTTTTAAAAAAAAATTTTTTTTTGGGAAAAAAGGTTTTAAAACCCCCCCTTTAAAAAAAAAAATTTTCCCCCCTTTTTTTTTTTTAAAAAAAAAGGAAAAAAAAAAAAAGGGGGGAAAAAAAGGTTGGAAATTTTTTTTTGGAAAAAAAAAAAAAAAATTTTAAAAAAAAGGTTTTTTAAAATAAAAAAATAAAAGGGAAAAAAAAAAAAATTTTTTTAAAAAAAAAAGTTTCCTTTTAAAAAAAATTTTTTTTTCCAAATTTCCCAATTTAAAAACCCTTTTAACCCCCAAATTTTTTTTCCCCCAAAAAAAATTTAAAACCCTTGAAAAATTTTTTTTTTTTTTAAAAAAAATTTTTAAATTTTAAGGAAAAAAAAAAAAAAATTGGAAAAAAAATTTTTTTTCCCCAAAAACCCCTTGGGAAAAAAAAAATTTTTTTTAGGGGGAAAAAAATATTTTTTTTAAAAAAAAATTTTTTTAATTAAATTTTTTAAAAAAATTTTAAAAAAAAATTTTTTTATTTTTTTTTTCCTTAAAAGGGGGGGGTTTTTTTTAAAAAAAAAAAAAGGGGAAAAAATTTTTTTTTTAAAAAAAATTTAAAAAAATTTTTTTTTTTTTCCCCTTTTTTTTTAAAAAATTTTTTAAATTTTAAAAATAAAAAAACCTTTTTTTTTAAAAATTTTCCCCCGGGGGAAAAAAATTTATTTTAAAACTTTTAAATTTTTTTCCTTTTTTTTTTTTTTTTTTGCCAATTTTTTTCCCAAACCAAAAACCCTTTTCTTTTTAATTTAAAAATTTTTTAAATTTTTTTTTTTTTTCCCCGGGGGGAAAAAAATTTTGGGATTTCCTTTTTTTGGGGGCCTTTTTTTTAAAACCCCTTTTTTAAAAATTTTTAAAAATTTTTTTTTTAAAAAGGGGTTTTAAAAAAAAAAAATTTTTTAAAAAAAAAGGGGTTTTTCCCTTTTTTTTCCCCCCCAAAAAAAAAAAAAAAAAAAATTTTAAAAAAAAAAAAAACCGGCCCCCTTTTTTTAAAACCCCCCCCCTTTTAAAAAATTTTTTTTTTTTAAAATTTTTTTTAAAAAATTTTTCCAAAACCCTTTAAAATTTAAAAAAATTTTTTTTTTTTTTTTAAAAAACCCCCCCAAAAAAAAAAGGGAAAAAAAAAAACAAAAAAAAAAGGAAAGAAGTATTTTAAAAAAAAAAAAGGGGAAAAAAAAATTTTTTTTTAAAAAAAAAATTTTTTTTAAAAAAAAACCCCCCTTTTTTCCCCCCCCAAAAAACCCCCGGGGTTTTAAAAGGGGGGGGAAAAAAAAAGGGGAAATTTTCCCCAAAAAAAAAGGGCCCCCGGGGGGGGGGTTTTTTGGGGGGGAAAAGGGGGTTTTTTTAAAAACCCGGGAAAAATTTTTTGGGGGAAAAAACCCGGGGTTTAAAGGGGGGGAAAAAAAAAGGAAAAAAAAAATTTTTTTTTTTAAAAAATTTTTCTAAAAAAAATTTTTTTTTTTTTCCTTTAAAAAAAAAGTTTTTTAATGGAAAAGGGGGGAAAAATTTTAAAAATTTTTTTTCCAAAAAAAAAAAATTTTTTAACCCTTTTTTTTTAAAAAATGGGGTTTTAAAAAAAAAAAAATTTTTTAAAAATTCCCCCAAAAAAAAAAAATTAAAAATTTCCCAAAAAATTTTTTTTTTAAAAAAAAGGTTTAAAATTTTTTAAATTTTTTTTTTAAAAAAAAAAACCAAAAAAAATTTTTTTAAAAAAAAAAAATTTTTTTTTAAAATTTTTGGGTTTTGGAAAAAGTTTTTGGGGCCCCCTTTTTAAAAAAACCTTTTTTGGGGAAATTTCCCCGTTTTTAAAAAAAAAAGGGGTTTTTTTTTTAAAAAAATTTTTTTCCGGGGGAAAAAAAAGGGGTTTTTTAAAAACCCCCCCCCCCGGGGGGGAAAAAACAAAAGTTCTTTTTTCCCCCAAAAAAGTTAAATTTTTTTTTTTGGAAAGGGTTTTTTTTTTAAAAAAAAAAAAATTAAATTTTTTTTTTTTTTACCCCTTTTTAAAAAAAGGTTTTTTAAAAAAAAAGGAAAAAAAATTTTAAATTTTTTAAAATTTTTTTTTTGGGGGGTTTTTTAAAAAAAAAATTTTAAAAATTTTTTTTTTAAAAAAAATTTTTTTAAAAAAAAAAAAAAAAAGGGTTTAAAAATTTAAAATTTTTTTAAAAAAAATTTTTAAAAAAAGGGAAAAAAAATTTTTTAACCCCCTTTTTTTTTTTCCTCTTTAAAAAAAAAAACCCCCAAAAAAAATTTTTGGGGGTTTTTAAAAAAAATTTTTTTTTTTTTAAAATTTTAAAAAAAAAAAAAAAAAAGGGGCCCCCAAAAAATTTTTTTTCAAATTTTTTAAATTAAATTTTAAAAATTCTTTTAAATTTTTTTTTTTTTTTTTTTTTTAAAAAAAGGGGGCCATTTTTCCTTTTTCCCCCCAAAAAATTTTTTTGGTTTTTAAAAAAAAAATTAAAAAAATTTTTTAAAAAAATTTTTTTTTTTTTTTAAAAAAAAAATTTTTTTAAATTTTTTTTTTAAAAAAATTTTTCCCTTTTGGGTTTTGGGGAATTTCTTTTTTTTTAAAAGGGTTTTAAAAAACCCCCCCAAATTTTTTTTTTAGGAAAAATTTAAAAAAAATTTTTTTTTGGGTTTTTTAAATTTCCAAAATTTTAAAAAAAAAAAAATTTTTTTTGGTTTTAAGGGGGAAAAAAACCAAATTTTTAAAAAATTTTTTTTTAAAACCAAATTTTTTTCCTTTAAAAAAAAATTTTTTAAAAAAAATTTTTTTTTCCTTTTTTTTTTTAAAATTTTTTTTGTTTAAATTTAAGGGAAAATTTTTTTTTTCGGGAAAAAACCCCCCTTTTTTTTTTTTAAAAAAAATTTTGGGGGGGGCCCCCCCCTTTTTTTTTGGGGGGGGGCCCTTTTTTTTTAAAAAAAAAAATTTTCCTTAAAAAAAAAGGAATTTTAAAGGGAAAAAAAGGGGTTTTTTTGGGGAAAATTTTTTTTAAAAAATTGTTTTTTGGGCCCGGGGGGTTTTAAAAAATTGGGGGAAAATTTTAAAATTTTTTTTTTAAAAAAAGAAAAAAAAGGGGGGGTTTTTTTTTCCTTTAAAATTAAAAAAAAAAAGAGGGATTTAAATTTTAAAAAATTTTTTTTGGGGGGGTTTTTTTGGGAAAAAGGGTTTTTTTTTAAATTTTTTTTAAATTTTTTTTAAAAAAAACCAAATTTTTTTAAAAAATTTTTTTTTTTTGAAAATTTTTTTTAAAAAAAAAAATTTTTTTTTTTTAAAAAATTTTTTTATTTTTTTTTTCCCCCGGGAAATTTTTTTGGGTTTTTTTAAATTAAAAGGCCCCCCTTTTTTTTTTTGGGTTTCCCCACCGGTTTCCGGGGGGTTCCCGGGTTTTTTTTTTCCCTTTAAAAATTTTTTTTTTGGAAACCCCTTTTCCCCAAAAAAAAAAACCCCCAAATTTTTTAAAAAAAATTTTTTTTTTTTTTTTAAGGGGGGTTAAAACCCCCAAAAATTTCCCTGGGGTTTTTTTTTGAAAGGAAAAAAACCCGGAAAAAAAAAAACCCCCCCGGTTTCCCTTTTAAATTTTTAAGGTTTTTTTTTTTAAAAAAAATTTTAAAAAAAAAAAAAATTTTTTCCCCTTTTTAAAAAAATCTAAGAAAACCCCCAAAAAAAAAAACCCCCTTTTTTCCCCTAAAAAAAACCCTTTTGGGCCCTTAATTTTTTCCCAAAAAATTTTTTTTTTCCCTTTGGGAAAAAAGGAAAATTTTTTAAAAAATTTTATTTTTTAAAAAAAATTTTTTTTGGGGTTTAAACCCTTTTCCCCCGTTTAAATTTTTGGGGGCCCGGGAAAAAAAAATTTAAATTGGCCGGGGGAAAAAAAAATTTTTTTTTTTTTAAAAAAAAAAAACCCCCCAAAAAAAAAATTTGGGTTTTTTTTTTAAAAAAATTTTTAAGGCCCCAAAAAAATTTTTTTTTCCCCTTTTTAAAAAAAAAAATTTTTTTGGGGGGGGAAAGGGGGGTTTTTCCCCCCCAAAAACCCGGGGGGGGTGTTTTTGGGAAAAAGGGGAAAAAACCCCCCGGAAATTTTTTTGGGGGGGGGGTTTTTTTTTTTTAAAAAAAATTTTTTTTGAAAAATTTTTTAAAATTTTTGGGGGGGGTTTTTTTTTTTTGGGAATTTAAAAAAAATTAAAAATTTTTTGGGAAAAAATTTTAAAAAAAAAAAAATTTTAAAAAAAAAATTTTAAAAAAAAAAAATTAAAAAATTTTTTAAAAATTTTTTTTTTAAAAAAATTTTTATAAGACCAAATAATTAAAAATTTTTGGGAAATTTTTTTCCCGGGGGCCCCAAATTTTTAAAAATTTTTTTTTTTTAAATTTTTTTTCCCTTTTTTAAAAAAAATTTTTTTTTTTTTTAAAATTTTAAAAAAAACTATTTTTATTTTTTTTTAAAAAAATTAAAAAAAAATTTGTGAATTTTTTTTTTTTTAAAAAAAAAACCCCCTTGGGTTAACCCCAAAAAAATTTTAAAAAAAACCCAAAAAAAATTTTTTCCCCCCCCCAATTTTTAAAATTTTTTTAAAAATTTTTTTTTTTTTTGGAAAAAAAAAAAAAACCCCAAAAAAAAAATTTGGGGTTTTTTTTTTAAAAAAAATTTTTAAAACCGCCTTTAAAAAAATTAAAAATTTTTTTTAAAAAAAAAAAAAAATTTTCCCTTAAAATTTTATAAAAAAAACCCCCCAAAAAAATGAAAAACCCCAAAAAAAATTTTTTTAAAAAAAAAAAAAAAATAATTAAAAAGGGAAAATTTTTAAATTTTAAATTTTTTTTTGGTTTTTGGTTTTCCCTTTTTAAAAATTTTTTTTTTAAAAAATTTAAAAAAAAATTTTAAAAAAATTTAAAAAAAAATTTTTAAAAAGGGGGTTTTTTTTTAAAAATTCAAAAGGGGGTTTTTTTTTTAAATTTTAAAAATTTAAAAAAAACTAAAAACCCCCGAAAAAAAAAAAGGGAAAAAAAAAAAAAAAAAAAAAAAAATTTTTTTCCCCAAAAAAAAGGGAAAAACCAAAAAAATTTTTTTTTTGGGGGTTAAAAAAAAACCCAAAAAGGGGTTTTTAAAATTTTCCAGTTACTGTTTTAAAACAATATAACCTTAATGACAGCTTCAAAAAAAAATTTATCAAAGCACAAACCTCAGTGATGATATTCATTTCATACACATACAAGTACATGTACACATACATTAGCCTACGTGCAAGTCGTAACATTTTCTGCATACTATATTATTTTTTTCTTTTGCAGAAAATTAAAATAAACAAGAGCTGCTAGAGGACAGCATGCTCGAACTTTCAAAATGCTTGTTGGTAAATCAAATGAAATCTATTTCAATTCTTGCCCTTCATATACCCTGTACATAATAATGGTCAAAAATGATATATCTTGATAGTCTAATACCCCTTAATATATTTATGATATCTAAAATTAATCCCATGCCTAGTTACTTAGACATAAGCACAATAACACTGTGCATGCAAAACTTTAACCAAAAATCCAAGTTAGAAAAGGGCCATAATTTGCATAAAATTCTGTCCAGAAGTTATCCTCCTTAGTTTTCTGATGCCCCTGAAGACACTCCTTAACTTCCAAAACAATTCCACAAGCAATTTCTGAGATATAAGCTGGATTATGAGTAGCTTGAATGCAAATATTATAAGTTAAAAGGGGGTCATAATTTTTAATATATTTCATCAAGTGTTATCTTCCTTTATAGTATGATACCCCTAAACATATTAAAGATGTTTCAAATCAATCCCATGCCTCTGAGATATAAACATGAAAGTATCTTGCATGCAAAACTTTAACCAAAATTTCTAAGTTAAACAAGAGGGCCATAATGGCCCTGAAACGCTCACCTGAGTACCATTGCTACAACTGATTACAAGGTTTTTAAACAGACAAGAATTCTGATATAACTCAATCTTAAACATTTTAGCCCTGACAATACTACACACCAAATATATAAGCACTGGGCCTTATGGTTTCAGAGGAGAAGACTTAGTGCGGGGCCATTTATCTCCAAAGGGCCACCATTTTAAAAATCTTGATAATGGACCATTAGATGATACTACATACCAAAAATCTAAGCTATAGGCCTTATGGATTCATAGTAGAAGATTTTTTTTAAAGATTTTCCTATATAACTCTATATAAAACAAGTGACCCCTGGTGCGGGGGCATTTATCACCATAAGGTCATGATTTGTACAAACTTGGGGGATTTAAATATAAGATGGGTTTTACATACCAATATCTTAAATTTAGGCCCTTTGGATTCATTTGAAGGGGGATTTATTAAAATATGCTACCCCTTAACATATTTAAAAGTTTTAAATTTAAACCCATTCCCGGACTCTGGGGTTTTTAAGCATGGAGTTTCCTTGCATGGGAAAAAATTTAACCCAAACTTTCTAAGTTAAAAAAGGGGCCAAAATTTGTAATATTTCCCTAAAAAAATTATCTACCTTTATAGTTTTGGTACACCAAAACCCTATTAAAAATGTTTTTAAATCAATCCCCTGCCTGGATACTGGATATTAGAAAGAAGTACCTTGGAAAGCAAAAAATTTTTCCAAAGTTTTTGAGTTCAAAAGGGGCCCTATTTTGTTTAAAATTTCTATTTAAGGTTATTTACCATGAAAGTATGATACCCCCAAAAATATTTAAGATGTTTCAAAAACAACGCATGCCTGGACTCTGGAAATAAGCTGGGTTTTACCTTGCATGCAAAAATTTAACCAAAAATTTTTAAGTTAAAAAAGGGGGCCCTAATTTGGGAATTTTTCCATCAAGATTATCAACCTTTAAAGTTTTGAAAACCCCAAAGGGAAATTTAAAAATGTTTAAATCAATTTCCCCTGCCTGGGAAATGGGGGATAAAGCAAGAGAGTATCTTGCATGCAAAATTTAACCAAATTTCTAAGTTAAAAAAAAAGGGCCTAAATTTTTAATTTTTTTAAGGGTGATCTACCCTTTGGGTTTTCTGATGCCCTAAAAAAAATAAACTTTCAAAATCAATTTCCCTGGGTTATTTAGAAATTTCCCAAATTTGGTAAAAGCTTGCAAAACAAAATTTAACCCAAAATTTTTTATTGCATGCCAAAAATTTTAACCAAAAAATTTTAAGTTAAAAAAGGGGGAAAAATTTATATTTAAAACCCCGTCAAAAAGTTAATTTCCCTTGGGTTGTCTGATACTTTTGAACTTTTCTTTTAATTTTTTATGTCAATACCAAAATTTGGGTTTTTGAGAAAATAAGGGTTTATAGTAATTTGCATGCAAAACTTTAAACCAAAAAACTGCCAAAAACCCCAAACAAGGGGGACTACAATGGGTTTATTCTTAGAAAAGTCAAGCTAAAAAAGGGCTCCAGAGACAGTAGTTCCCAAATTCAAACCCCTTCACAAAAATTTAAAGGAGGTGAAAAAATTATGTTAAAAACCTTTCCCCACCGGGGCGGTACACCAAGACCAAATCGAGGGAAAATTCCAGTCCAAAGGGGGGGGGGGCTTTTAGTGGTTTCCACCCTTGGGCATGATCCGTTTCTCTTTTAAGGTACTGGGCCTACAAAAAATACAGCCACACCCTTTTAAAATTTATAGGAAAATTTCCCCGATCGACTTCGTAAAAAAGTTTGAAGTCCCGATTTACACACTCTCTCTTTCCTTTGCTAGTAGTAGGGGCACTTTATAAGGTTTAAATACAGGTCTTATTATTATAAAGTTGTGTAGACCCAAAATTTAGAAAATTTTTTAAGAGTCAAGTTGACACTAAATCAATCAAAATTTGAGACAATGATTGAACGCATTGTTTTGAAATGAAGCATGTATTCTGTATCTACAGTGAACCCAAAACAACTCAAACCCCATGGATTTAGTTACCCGTCCCACAATTGTCTTACTCAAATATTCTCCTCAAAATTTAAAAATTCCTTAATAACAAGAGATGCGGTAAAAACAGATACTTCCTGGAAATGAGGCAAAAGATGGCCATGAAGGAAAACAAATAATTACTGCTGGTGCAGTTCATTAAAAAGGGCCGGGGCCCCTTAATCACTCCCCTGTTTACTGACCACCCTTGCCATGAAAAAATTTAAAACCAAGATTCTAAAGGCAAACATTCTGACCAGTTTGAGCAAGATTCGCTAAAAATGTGACCCATGTTCAGTGTTAACAGGATTTACTAAGTTTGACCTAGTTCCCAAATTTTTTCCCCATCCCTTACCATGATAAAATAGCGGGGTTTAATCACACAAACATTTCTAAAAAGTTTGGCAAAAAAAGGCAAAAAAATGTGCCCCTCTTGTGTAATGTTAACAAGATTTACTAAGATTTAACCGTGACTTCTTTTTGACCCCACCCCCCAAATGAAAAAATTGACAAGATATTTAAAGAAAAACATTGGGATCAATTTTTGAAAAAGTTGGGGCTAAAAATGTGGCCAAAGGTGTAAAAGGGGCTTTATACTAAGATTTGGTTAGGCATGACCATCCCCCTTGACTAAACTTGACCGAGTATTTTTAAGATAAACTTTGAGCAAGTTTGAGAAAGATTGAGCCCCTAGAGGTAAACAAAAAAATTTTTGACATGTTTTTTTAAAATGAAGGTCTAAGGGCCAATATCAGTTAAATAAATTTTAGAGATTATGGTCAAAAAAATGTCATAAATTTTAAGAAGTTGCTAAATAAATGAAGATGCTGAGTGTAAAACAAGGGGAAATCTCATTTTTTTGATTTTAAAAAAATAATTTTAGCCATTTTTCCCGACCAAAAGGACCATACTGCCATAATAAAAATAACCCAAAAGGGTTAGGTTATAAAACTTCTATATTCTAATTTTTAAATTTTACCTGATGACCTTTTGAGTTTTTCAGCAAAAAAAATAAAAGGGGATAAATTTAAGAGAGAAAGACAGCCCCAACCTCAATGGAAAATTTCTTCCATTCTTTTTTAAACATAATAATATGAATACAAAAAACCCTCAGAAGAACAGCAAAATACCTAATCTTAAATTCCTCAAAAAAGTTTTCATGTGGTAAAAAAAAAACAAAAACAAGTTTTGAAACTGTGTGGGGCAATTTTTGACCCCACGCCCTGTGTAAAATTTGGTTTAAGGCCCCAAAAGGGCCCTTTACATACCAAATATCTAAACCCATGACCTTGGGTTTTGACAAGGTATTTTTAAAAATCTTTCCCCAGTAAGTCAAAGTGAAATAAGTGACCCTGGGGGGGGGCCAATTTTTACCCCTGGCCAATTTGAGCACACTTTAAAAGATGTCTTAAAAGGGAAGTTACCACCAAATATCTTTTAAATTCATGCCCTTCTGGTTTTTTAGAGAAGATTTTCTAGATTTTCCCAAAATCAAGTGCCCCTGGGGCCATTTTGTCCCAAGGCCCTGATTTTTG
>CM037795.1:34947994-34982567 GCA_021229015.1 Solen grandis | reverse complement strand
TTTAGGAGTTTTCCCTTAACTTCAAGAAATTGATATATTTTAACCATTTATTAGCTATATCAATAAATATTCTTCAATAATATGCCGTAGAAAATAAAAACTTCATTTTGCTATTCTCGGTCCTTTTAGTGAAATGGAGTATTTCACTACCCATACCTACCGGATTTTATGCTTTTCCTTTCATTTTAAATTAATATAACAAAAAATGGAAACAAACATCAACCAATTTTGCGAATTAATGATATTATGTCACACATGGGAAGAAATATTGCGTTAATGAACATATTGTACCTCGAGAGTACAAATATGGCGAAAACTGAATAGGCCTACTTGATTCAGTACGCGTGAAAAACACAAGTCCCATTAGCTTCTCACAATAATTTGTGCATCTATCAATTTCAAATTTGGACCGAAAAACAGCAACAAAAACACTCACCACACATGATGAAATATTGCGAATTCTTCTACGACTTTGTCTTATGCGTCTCTGTGCTATGCCACGTTCTGCACGATTACAACGGGGTAATCCTTATGCTTATCAGCCGCTTCCGGAGAGGGTCTTAGTTGCGTGTTCAAATTGCTACACTTCGTTGAAGATAGGTAAGTTGGCAACTTTTCGCGATGTGATTGGTTGACGATAATGCTAACTTGACAATCTTTGGTAATGTACTCCTATTGACGTCAATGCGATCCCGGAAGTACAGTATGCCTGACAATAATATTAGTTATCGTTCTTAGAATTTACTCCATTACATGACGCACTCGGGCTTGGTTAATCTGTGGGCGTTTGTTGTCCTTTTGCATTTTTTTTTTCGCAGTGTCCCCCAGGGTGGTCGTGAAAATGCGGTGTAAGCGCGCAAGATTATCGCCCTCTGCCCAATACTTGGTCTATTCGGCCTTGTCAAATCGTCCATGCTATGTCAGTACGACCCTTTCCCCATGGGCCGAATGTTTTTGTACGTTATTAAGTTTATGTAAAGGATATTCTTATTATGAAATTTTAATGATATGTCAAATATTGCAAAAAACGGATCAATATTTGTTTACTGACATATGAAATATGCTTGTCTGAAATCATTTTATTTGAGTTATCTCAAATGAATAATTTTGCTATTAGTGTTACTTGTGCTCAGGATGACTCTTGTCCGTCATGCGTCGTCCGACGTCAAAATTGCTTGTAAACCACAGGTACTTGACACAGAATGTCAATACAGCCCTCTGTATATATATATATATATATATATATATATATAGCCATACAGATATTTTTAATGAGTGTCAAATAAAAGGTGTTGTGAACACCTAGAGGCCACAGTTTTGGCCTATCTTCATGAAAATTGGTCAGAATGTTTGTCTCTATAAAATCTTGGACAAGTTCGAAATTGGGTCATGTGGGGTCAAAAACTAGGTCACAGGCCAAATCTTAGGAAAAAAAACTTGTTAACACCGTACGTAGAGGCCATCGTTTTAGCCCAATCTTCATAAAATTTGATCAGGATGTTTGTCTACATCAAATCTCGGATGAGTTCAGAACTGGGCCACACGGGGTCAAAAAGAAGGTCACCAGGGCAAATTTTAGAAAAACATTGTGAACACTCCAGAGGCTACATTTTTGTCCCAGTCTTCAATAAACTTAAAAAGAATATTGACTGCATGAAATCCCAGATGAGTACAAATTTAGGTACGATCAAAATCTAGGTCACTTAGTCAAATGTTAGAAAACATTGCAAACACTTTAGATGCCACATTTTTTATAACCATGCCTAACACAGCAATCTTACTCAGGTGAGCGACACAGGGCCTCTTGGCCCTCTTGTTTTTTTCGGACGGTATTCAGTACTGTATATACATTACTGTTATTTAGTAATGTATATTATTTAGTATGTCCAATTAAATAGGTTTACACTTTCGTTTGCGCATGTGCAAAATTGGTATTGCAGTCGAATGTAAATTTGTGATAGTAATAGTTTTCAGTGACCGATATTTTTCTATGTGATTGTTTAGGAGTTTCAAATACGTGATTTGTGTTTATTTTAAAATATTTTCCAGTGTATTTATCATATTTGATAGATTGTTAATCAGTAGATGTATGTATTTAATGATGTTTACATACATATCGGTCATGACCTACTTATCGCTTCGCCAGTCGGTCTGGACATTGCACATCTCATATCCTCAGTTTTTGAGCTTGTAATTATACATAGTAGTTTAATTATTACATGATGGGGGGGAAATAAGTAATGCGTAATGTTTACCTTGTTAATATGTAACCGTAATATAAAGAAAACATGGTGTAGATATCAATACAGTACAATTGTCTGTGTAGTGCTAGCCCTGCTGTTTTGATCAGGTTGATTATCTATAGCCTTAATTGCATCTGTTTTTTTACACTTGGGGAAAATAGCTCAATTGGTAAGAGCGTCGATGGGTAATTTTTTCTCCTTCAACAGGGCATGATTTTCTTTTCCCAGCTGGACCTTTTTTTTTCCCAAAATTCTTATTTTTTGGAAATTCTTGAGTTATATTTGTATAGTTTTTTTTAAAAAGTGATTTTATACATCCTTTATTTTACTTTTGTTAATTTGTATTGCTTCCTTTTGATTTAAACATAAAAAAAAACCAAAATAATATTATTATTTTACAAACAGAGGCTTATATATATTAATATATATATATATATTTTATATTTTATTTATATATATATATATATAAGCCCTGTTTGTAAAAAAAAATATAATTATTGAGATGTCGACTTTTTTTAAATTTTTTAATTTTAATTCCTAGTTTAAAAAAAGGTTAAAAAAATGACCACACCAATTATTTTTTTACCCATGTACTTTTCATCTTAGATGAAATGTTTTCGCTGTCAGGATTCAAAGTTTTAATTTCAATGCATCCACAAAAATGCCATAAAATATATGGAAAATGCTTCTTAATTGGGAGTCATATTTTTTTAATATGTCAATATGACATTATGACAATATACTGTATGTAGATATTCATTGGTCTTTGGATGAACTCTGTCAATAATTGTGCCAAATTGCGTACATATAAACAATTCAAAACTGAATTTGTCACAGAAAAATATGTTTTGCTAAACTTTTCAAAGCGTAAAAGATCTACTTTTTGCACAATTTCGCTGCGGCATTTTACCGCTTAGAATTGAGACTCGTCGTTATGTAAACGAACGGGTAAAGGATCGTTTGTGTACTTTTGGGGAAAAACTGTCATAAAGAAACAGAAACTCATTTTCTACTTGAATGTGATAGGTTCAGACTATTTTCAAAGATTTTATATATACTCTATCATTTATTCGGAAATCTGTTGCTGAGCCTTCCTTGTAGATAAACACACAAGAAAAAAAACTTCAAAGTTTCTTGTCTATGCATTTGATTTTAGACGTAAGCTGCTTTATGCATAACCCACTTTTCTGAACCAGGTTTGTTTGACATAAACAACAAAAATTATTTTACATCTTATATTTCATATTTGCATTAGATATTTACTGTTGACTTTATTATGTTTATGTGACTTATAGGCCCATGGGTCCGGATGTTTAAATTGCTTAATTTACTTTTTTGTCATTAATATGTATATTGTATCAAACATGTCACTTTGATAAAATTTTTTTTTTTTTTTCTTTTATAAGCACGAATGTATTTGAGACACAATGCGTTTATAAACATATCGTTCTATGTCGCCAAAAGATAGCATTTGGGTCAGTGCAATGTTATTTTTTTATAACAGTGGCAGATAAGCTGTAAATTGCTTATGAAAATTAACATTTACAATAACCTTTCTTTTCTGTACGTGTTGCTTGTCTGAAATCAACGTACAGTCTGTGCGCAACGCCCGCCGTGATACCTCGTCAGCACCAAGTGACTTACTGTCCTATCTCATTAAAATCATATCCTAATTTGCGCTCCTCTACTATCCGCGATTAGGATCTGACAACATCGCATTAGGGTTCACATCAGATTGACCTTTAAAGTAATTTATATGTATAAACAAGTGCTCGATTTTAAACCAATTGAATAACGCGTTCCTAACTGACTTCAGTAAAACATTTGTCATAAGAAAAGTGTGCAGCTAGACCAGAACTCGAACCAGGGGCCGTTTGCTTACAGAGCGAATGCTCTACCGAATGAGCTACCCGGCCGCTTAAACATCTTTCTACCCTATTGTGAGATGAATGCGGTTATTTCCTCTGGTTATACCGAACGATTCTGTACAAAGATCCATCTGAGACGACCCTCTATACGATGTGGTCAGATCCATTTAGCATACTGAATCTGATTTCAATGAGATTGCTTACTGTCACGCTGCATAATCACATCGCAGATGTGGCATGATTGTTGTTATTGCTCTGTTGGAGTTGAACGTTGCTGCGACAGTATTTCAGTCATATACAAACGTCCAGTTAATGACCTCGAGGGGTAGAATCACCGACATACTGCAAGCCAGTCAATTCATAACCTAATCAAGTCGTAACTATTTTACTTTTGGTCAATTCGTAAAACGTTTTCTGGTCAAAATTCAACATCTTGTCAATTAGTAACCATTTTAATGGTCAGTTAGTAACCTCCAATAAAATATTGTAACAAACTCTACCCGGCCCAGGATCGAACTCGGTCCGCAAGTCCAATGCTCTAACCACTGAGCCAGAGAGTCGATTACCTGACGCAATTGTCAGAGATTGTATATACAACCTGTGAGGACGCATCGTCACAATATCGATACAATATTATGTTATCACTATTATATGAAAATGAATCTATTTAAAATAATATTTTTACAGAATTCCATTAGAGTCATTTACATATTCGCCTATGGATGGAGGAATCTTAAACGCGAAAACAAGAAAGTGTGAGTGTACGATGACGAAAACGCGAAACAACGATGATGAAAACGCGTTTTCGTCATCATGTTTTTTTCGTTTTCGTCATCGTTCTTTCGCTTTTGCGTGTTTTCGCGTTTCCGTCATCGATTCTTCGCGTTTTCGTCATCGTACTTTCGCGTTTTCGTCATCTAAGTATTTTTGAGAGAGACTTTGCCTACAACGAAATATCCGTCTTATTTATATACTCTTAAATTTCCAAAGACTTACTTAATAAGCAGGTGATTATTTTTGACGGATTATTATGAAATTATTAAAGGTAATCAACTTAGCGAGACAACTATAGTGTACGCAAAAGATACATTCCATCATATAAAATCTTTATAGCTACATATCAAATGATGAATGTTATTTATTTATTTATCTTAAAAAATCAGTTTATTACTTCTGTAAGCTCGCTATCGGTCTCTCTCTCTCAGCATTGTCTGCCAATATAGGGAATGGCTCGAATTCACCTAACAATACTTAGCGCTAAGTAATTCTTAAATTCTTTAACTGGGTAGAAACACATTCCACCATTCCTGTTTTATAAGATATTCAAGTAAATGACTAAGCCAAAATCAATTAAAATTTTTAAGAAATTAAATATTTCGGTATTTTTTTATTATTTAAATTAGAATAATTAAATTCGCCACTAAGTATTTAAGCATTACTTTGCGCTAAAAATTGCTGGTGGAATTCGACCCTGCTCTGCCACACATTCAAATCTTATTATTTTCAGCTAAATGTGCATAATTTATATAAGTTATCTATCTTAATTTTAAAATTGATGCCTATTTATGTTCTGTAACATTATGTTATTTATTTTCATTATCTATATGCTTATCAAATATTGGTACACTTTTTGCTGAAATTTATCACCAAGTTAAAATGGAAAGAAAGATAGAGTCTTTGTTCGATTAAGCAACAAAAATGAAATAATCCGAAACGCGAAATCTTGAAAACGCGAAAACACGATGACGAAAACTCGACATTATATTGCACTTTCACCATCATGTTGTTTTCACATTTTCGCGTTTTCGTCATCGTGCCTTTTGATTTGCGTGTTTTCGTTATCGTACTTTAGCGGTTTCGTCATCGTGTTTCTCGTTTTCGTCATCGTACTTTCGTAATTTCGTGTTTCCGCGTTTCAAATGATTGGTCATTATACAGATGGATTAAAGACATCGACATTAAAATAACATCTTTTGCATCTGTTGTGAAATAAACGCTTTCAATCAACAATTACAGTAACATTATCGTCCGAGGTGCAATCCCTACTGTATAAATACAAACCAATATACCCACCACGCTGATTAGATTAACACTGTTTTCGATGACTCTATTTGATTTGGATCCTACTAAATTTTGGGGGATAAATAGTAAACATACAGTACGAAATTGATGGAATATTGAAAATATTTTCCCGGAAACTATGGTGGCATATTTCTGCCAGCCACTTATCCACTTAGCTATGTCGAAACTTTCTGAAAAATTGTCACATAGTCAGTTAGTATCTGGCAAGTAGAAAACTTTCGTGTTATCCTCTTAGGTATCTTAACAGAACAAAACTGCCTGTTAATGCCCACTACTGCCAGCCATATATTCACTTAAGATAACTGGATATCTCGCCTTTTTTCAAGTTAGTCAGTTAAATTATGTGGATAACAAGCATTTATTCACATAATTATCTGGAAAAAGGCATGATATCCAGTTAAAATAAGTGAATATGTGATTGGCAGTAGTGGGCACTAACAGACAGTATAGTCCTGTTAAGATACCTAAGTAGATAACTTGAAAATTTGCTACTTGCCAGATACTAACTGGATATGTGACAATTTTTCAGAAAAGTTTCAACATAGTTAAGTGGATAAGTGGCTGGCAGAAATATGCCACCATAGGAAACATATTTTAGTTAACATCTTTTTTTAATTTTCCATTTAATGGATTCAATACATACATATTTAAAAAATATATAATAATAAAGAAATAAAAACGTATATCAACTTCCATACAAATGCAGCAACCCTATCATTCATTGAAATAAACTCTTTTTCGCTCTCATAATATCCTCGCCGTAGTGTATGTATGTATGTATGTATGTATGTATGTATGTATGTATGTATGTATGTCATTATTGCACTTATTGTATCTATATGGCGATAAACTTGTGTGTTTACCCTTATAACAGAAATGAAATGAGAAAGAAATAAATCACCTTTTTAAAAGTAGAAGTGTCAAATACAATACCAGTTAACACCTACTTAATGTACCACGGGGTGGGGGTGGCTACGATTGACCAGAAAAAAAAAGATACTAATAGACCAGAAAAAGATAGGTTACGAATTTACTGGCATTCAGCTGGAAGGCTAAATTAAAACAACCTTACCGGGATTCAAACCAACAGCGATATTAAGTCAGCAACTTTACCCGCTCGGCCATGGAGGCTTCTAGATATGTAACATGAAACCACACTCAGTTACACTATCCCGACCCCGCGTTAACCAGTCCTTGGATTACCGTCATTATGCCGAGGGACCAGTATCGTTTTCCAACGACATTAGTATATTGATATATCGCAGTCAAGGATCGAACCCACAACCTCCCTTTTCCAAGGTCCTTAACATCAAGGTCACAGTGTATGTATATACATTGTATATGTATATGGTATATATATTTGGCTGATTTTCATTTTGTGTAAGGTTACTGAACTCTTTAATGAGTGTGGTATCATGCAACATTTATACAGAGGAAAAGATCTATACACAAAGATGCATCATAAATTATTTATGGTGCATCTTTGAGTATAATAATCTTGTTATGCCTACACTACAATATCAGGACATCCTATCAACAAGTACTAACCTGTTTATATGCTGAACATCAAGCATCTGGTTACCATCATATACATTTGTATGACTGTGGTATATCGCAATCAGGATTCGAGCCCACGATCTCCCACCTGCGAAGTAGGCACTCTAACCTCTTGACCCTCGACGTTTATACAATCTTGATAATATGACGTTCTAGAATTCGAACAATCAGGTATTCATTTTCACAAGCAGACCCAGGTATTTTTGTTTTGTTTAAATTTAACAAAGTATCGCAGTCATATATAGATGCACGGCTACTCTCAGGTTGGGGAAAGTGCGCCAAGTACAAAAAAGTCAGGGTAGATCCACCAGACTTTTAAAATATATAATATCCGAGCTGGTATTCAGCTTCGCACCGGCTATTGTTTCGATACGGCGGTGCTCGTCATATTTTGCAGTAAGCCGACGCTGGGTTATCTTACCAATGACGCAGAGCCGCGCACATCCTGGTGACCCTGCTTCTAGTCCTATTGCAATCGGAACCGCCACGACTGTTGCTAAGAGCCCAACTCCCCGACACCAAGCCCCACACCGGCGGTCACCAAAGCGGTGTCAACGCCATCTACAACGTTTACAACGCGTTTATAATTTTTACAAAGGCTGGCTCTTTTTTTCAGCCTCACGTGTCAAGTCAGTCTGTATGCGGGTTATCTCCTGCAGACGGTAAGCATGTCCGTCTAGGTTTGGATAAAGAGATGGAGCTGTCGGAGTTACGTCGTCCTTCATTTTTATGTATTATATTCTTCACATGTCTAGTTTAATTAGAAGGGCAACCACCCGGAAGCATTGTTCGGCCGATCATGACGATTAATCGTCATAAAGTTAATAACATCGCCTTTATTAACTTCTAACGGTGTGTTGAAAGTCTTGTCAACGGAATAAGATCGTTCAAACTTAGTTATATACTTTGTAAAATCTCCATTAACAATTACGCCTACATCTACATGTTTTTTTCGATTCTTTATTTTAATTTTCTTCGGATGTAGACAGTGACATGGCGAGGATTCTTCCACTTTTCATCATTACGCAGCCAACTTTACCATGACTCTCGCCATCCAAGTTTGAAACGAATGACCATTCAAATTCACCGCTCGCCAAAGGTCCGCACTCCTCTGCCACGACGGTTATTATGGGTTTAGGAATTTGACTTATTTTGTCATCAACGTAGATTTTATTGGCAGCATCATTTGAACTTATAGGAAGACCTAAGTTTTCTATTCGATTTTTATCCATATTAAGATTACCTTGCATCGATGAACTACCATCGGCAACTTTTTTTTAAAAAAACGCCTGTTGATTTCCGATTTAGCCGACTCTACCGAAGCAGCGTCTGTATCTACTTTGGAATTTCCAAGGCTCACGACCCTCTTTCCCTCCAAGTCTTTATCTCCATCCGCCGTCTTTTTTCATAAAATGAGATAAGATTCAAGAAACAGCCTCAGTTGGGGCTTTTATAACCCCATATCCACCTAATATACTCATTTTCAACAAACTGTGATTGTCAGTCTATGATCCATTTTTTTTTCAAATCTAGGACCCACTAAATGGTAAATAAAGTTCAATGAGAAACAACCAAACCTTGCGTCTTTCATGTAATAAACGTTGTCACATATTAAGTTCAATGAGTAATGCAACCACCCCGGAAGCATTGTTCGGTCGATGATTAATCGTCTGAAAGTTAATAATATCGCCTTTATTAACTTCTATCGGCGGGTTGAAAGTCCTTTCAGCGGAATAAGAGAATTCGGGCTTGGCTACCCCGTTTACATAAATACCGTTAATAGTAAAGCCTACGGATATCTCATGTTTCGATGATTTATCACGTTCGACTGAGGACAATGACATGGCGAGGATTCTTCCTCTTTTCATCATTTCGTAGCCAACTTTACAATGACTCTCGCCATCCGAGTTTGAACCGAATGACCATTCAAATTCCCCGGACTCCAAAGGTCCGCGCTCCTCTGCAATAACAGTTATTACGGGCTTGGGATTTCACCGATTTTTATGTTAACGTAGGCGGCAACTTCTTCCTTAAAGCGTCTGTTTGTTCTTTGATGGGCCCGATGTTCATGATCCAGCCCACCTCCAAGTCTACATGTCCATCCTCTGTCTTCTTTAGATACCGAGACAGATCGTGGGGCGAAGCAATGGCCCGCGTAGCTTCCGCAGAGGATACTCCATATCCGCCGAAAATGCTCATTTTATTTCAAGCACGACACTCACATGCAAACCATGGTTGTCAATGACAGAGCCCCGCTCGTCTTTAATGGATAGTGCGAGCTCTGATAGGGTGCCCGCCTGCAGTGCCTTGAACTCGGGGTTCGTAATACCGAGGATTTAATCTCTCCGTATGACCAGCCGCCGACGGCGACAACAGCTAGTAGATTACAAGGAGCCCCGTCTGAGAAGTTCTCAGAGTTGTTTAGCTGTTCCAGGTGGACGAATAACAGCTTGTTCGGGCTCAAATCTACCGGTCTGTCTCCTTCTACAGAACCCTCCAACCACCCATCTTTAAAATCTAGAATATCGCACATCACATGGGGATAATAGATTCTTGTGTCGCACGGCATCGTAATAGAAGCCTTCCCCGTCTGTTCGTTTACTGTGACGGACAAACCTAACGTTCTAAGTACCGTAGCGAGAGTGTTGAAGGTCCACAAGCCTGGCTTGACGGCGTCGGCTACCGGCTCGAGGATGTTGTACCACCCCACGGTATATATGATCGACCTCAACCAAATCCGGAGACGTCCGTCTCTGTTGTCGATTGCATGTTGAAGGGAAGTTGGCCCTTTTGTAATATCGGTGATTGTGTGAAACATTATCTTTCAGCTGTATTGCGATGTAGGCTTTTACCTTCAACTCGGGACCAATCTATAAGACAGGATCGGTATATCCACGAAAGTTGGGAGCCGAAAACTTAAACAACTTAATGATCTCTGTAACCCACAACAACGTCTTTTTCACTAAAATGCCTGATATCTGGACGAACGACATAGCTTTAGCTTGGACGAGCACTCCTATGCAGTTTTGGCAGAATCAACTCAACTTTGCAATGTGGCGCGCTACGGCGGGTTGTGGAGTTTCGTTTAACAACCACCTGAATTGGGACGAAGCGCATAAAAAACCCTCCTTCAGTCGGTCTACTTCTTTCACGTCTATTATACCACGAGGCGTATTTTGGAAGAAATGAAAGTTAACCTCCCCCAGGATCCTTCCTGGGACACGGTTAACAACACGTACGATAGGAAAGCTTTAGAACGAATTTGCCAGGAATTTGGGGTCGACCCCCAGACAGAGTTTTCTAACACTGACGGCCTTGGCGACGTTCATACTTGGGGGGTTAAGGCCTCAGCAAGATTGAAAAATCGCACCATCGCAGACCACCCGCGGAAAAACAGATCAGACTGACAGCACAGCTGCGCGGGCACATGAAGAGGAAAAGATAGCTCTGGTTTTAGGCGGGATGGCTAATAAGCCATCTGGCTAGCGCTTCGTTAGTATCCAGTCGCGAGCCACAACCAGGAGCATTCCTCCGACAGCTAAGAACAGAGCCCAGGTATTTTCTATAAGCCAACCAACCGCTTTACCAGCTGTTGACAACAGCTCGGAGACAATGCTGCCTATAATGCCTGATTGCTTGAAGCCGCCTCGAGCCGCGCAGACCGCTCGAGCTCGAGATCTTGGATGGAGACTTTCAACAATTCACTGTAGGTGTTTTGAATTAAAGAAGTTTCGGCGACGTCATTGGTGGCGTAATCATCAACTTCCTAGTGCTCAATATCTTCGAGCGGTATATACTCATCCATTTTAGAATCTATCTTATTGTGTCATATAGAATATATATGCACCAGTTTCAATATGTCGCAATACGGAAGAAAGCTCAATCCGCACCGGCGCCTAAGGGAGCCCCTTGGGTTAAGGGCATCCGTCAGACGGTTGTTATCACAAACAACCCATCAACTATTGACCAAAATCAGCAACTATTAATGAGGTTTCCAAACCTTTGGGCCAACGATGTCATCATGCCTGGAACAGCCCGTCTGGCCTTTCAAATTGCACTGGATTCGACTGACGCTACCCGAACCGTGGTCAACAACCTGGGTCGGGCGGTAGTCAAGAAAACCAAGATTAAGATTTCAGGAAACGAGGTTATGGGCATAGACGACAGAGACACCTACAGTTGCTATTCCTAAACTAAACGTCACCCGGAGGTTGCCATGGTTGCTAAGGCGACCTGAGATGCCAGTTTCACTGTGAAAGATATTGAGTTCGAGATGGTCACTAACCCACAGCGACATCTACAGTTCTATTCCGACCTCTGGAAAACGGAAGAACAACGAAATAATTCCAAACAGGAGACAGGAATATCACACGTATAAGGCTTGATGCTGGAAATAAGGATTAGGGCGTTGCTATGGACACTGCAATTGCCAATGGTAGCCGATTTTATATCCCCTTCGACTTTGAGCTACTTGAGAGCCATATGCCATTCTTTCAATCCACTTTCAGTGAAAGGCTAGGATACGAACTCACCTTTAATGACTATAACCGGGTTATCAAGGCGACCGGAGATGCCAGTTTGCCTGTGAAAGATATCGCTCTTGAGTTCGAGATGGTCACTAACCCACAGCTGGCTACAATTATCCGTAACCAGTACGCAGGAAGGGTGAGCATCTTGTTCGACAGAGTGCTCAGGCACAGAAAAAATCATAAAAAATAAGTCCAACGCACTATGGAACATAAACCTTAACGTGCCTGCCAGGTCGATGAAGGGAATCTTGCTGCCCTTCGAAGGACCCACGGCAGCCTTTGCTAGACACAGCGAGGCCTTCTATAACCCTAAGATTACCAAGGTAGAGGTCATCATTGAAGGCGTTCCTCACCAGCTCTTCGCCCAAGGTATGCGTCCCTACCAGATGTGGGACAAGATCCGTAAACTTATGGCAGGAGGAACTAAACATCACCCGGAGGTTGCCATGGTTGCTAAGGATTTAGGGCTTCACGCATGTGATATTGCAAAGCACCTCACCCTAGAATACGCCCTATGGCTAGACCTCAGGATACATGATGACTACGGCCTGCACGGTAATGGGAGGAGAGTGGAAAACGCCAGCGAAGGTATTACTTTTCAATTATGGAAGGAGGTGAAAGCGGATGGGGCATTAAACGTTTATGTTTTTGTAGTGATGGACGCCCAGCTCAACATAGAATATGGCAGGTTTGTCTCAGCTGTTTACTAGTAGTGAGGCCCAGTCAGCAATAATATGTCAAATGACTGGTTGTGGAAAAACAAAATTCGCTTTGGACCTCCTAGAGTGCCCGTACCAGCGCACGTTCGAACACATTGTGTTACTCTGCCCAACCCCTAAGTATAACGATACGTATTAAATTTGACGGTGGATTTGGGATGACGATGAAGTTTATGTTGTAGATCCATGTGAAGCTTCATGATTATTTACGAGCCCTTTATCAAATATTTCAGGGTCAGCCGACTTTGTACGATATGGCCGCCAGCAAGCAGCTTACCAAGAAAAAAGACATGCTCTCCGAATTGGCTTTTTCTGGCCGACATACCAAGCAATCTGTATGGGTACTTTCTCAGCAGTATAATGCTGTACTTAAAGACCTACGAGAGCAAAGCTGTTGGGTAGTTATTTTTCACTGGAAAGACAGTGATAGCTTTGACAAGTGCTTACGTGAAAACGACATCATACCTCCGGCGGAGCGCAATGCTGTGCGCAAACAACTTGCCAAAACTAGGCATGCTAAGCTTTTGTTTTATACTTCTCAGCCAAGTAGTTACCATATAGTTAATGGCAGTACATAGAGCCGGTCTGCGACATATAGTGGTAGTAACTTCGGCTCTACTATTTTTAGTTGCCTCATTTTATCTTGCATTTCATTTCACATGTTGTGTAAGATTACTATTAGAATCGGGAGGTATGTAAGTATAGCAACGGATTGCGATGAGTTACTCGATGATCTTCTTGCCGATCAACCGGTGGCACCCGATGAAAAGCAGGGTGACACTTTGCCCGGTAGTCTTTAGAGGCAAAGATTGTCAGCCCTCACCATGGGAGATCAGTCAAAAAAGTACATGACGAAGAGATTGACAAACTCTACTCTCGATATGAAGCCCGGCTGGGAGCGAGTATGACCAAGACCCTCGGCTTCGCAGCACTCCAGATTAACACAATGGTGGTAAGCCACTTTCTACCTATCCCAGCTGACCGACAGGAGTTACTTATTGCTGACTTGGAGTCTGACCCTTCCGTCGGCCACGCGCTGAATTCCGCTACATGTGACCTATTCCACCGCTTTGGCTCGTACTTAGCCCCTTTCACGGCAATGCTTTGCACTTTCAAATATTGTCAAGCACCTACTAAGCAGTTGGTCATACTAAGTGAAGATGTCAACTCAACAATCCAAAGCGAAGGAGCCGAAGTCGCAGCAGCCAGAGCAGCTGGAGCTGCAAGAAAAACAGCCTAAGAGGGTGACAAATCCACCTCAAAAGGACCCTAGGCGTGTTGCAGCTGGTAAGGCAGGATTGGAGGCCAGAAATAAGAAGCAGTAAGATCTCTTAAAACATCTAAAGGCGGCGGAGGCCCGGCAGATGGAGACTGACACTCGAAAAACCACTCAGGAGACCAAAACCCTCTGACACAGGAAATACAAATAGCGATATATAATTGCAGCTGGTGAAGTAGCCGTCCTAGCTGCAATATTTTGGAAAGCTAAGGCCGAGATGCGACTGCCAGAGGGCAAGCGGTCAGCGGAGTGGGTTGGTAGGCTGCAAGCCGTTGTTTCACCTTACCGGTAAACAGCAGCTGGAGGCCATAAAGGCTAAAATTGTGCGGCAAAAACCCTCCTCGGTTGTTCCCGGCCGTGCTGTTGGTCTCAAGGAGCAAACACTTCCTTCTGGGACTTGTTTTCAAAATCTTTACAAGCCTGGTGAGCTTGAGGGTGGCCGACGACGAGCCGTGTGGTCTCTGGATGTTTACTAGATACTAGTAGAACATTCGGTGACGAAACCTGACGAGTCCACACTGTACTACTTGCAGGATGGATATGAGCAAGGCTTTGTGCGTGATGAACTCCTGGTGGTGCCCGCATTTTCAGTGATCCAGCACTTGAAGTCAAAGGGGGAGAGTGAATATTTATTCAGACACTGCCCGTAGATGTGATGCTTCTCCGATCGCAGGACGTCCATGCCGTGGTGAAATGTCTTTTTTTCGAAGTGAGCCTCTTTGTACTGCTCGTGCCTGATTTGCTTTTTTACAACATTCTTTTTTACACCTTTGGCCTTCTTGATGTTTTTTCCATTGGCTTCGAGTATGGAGTACATCTTTGGACGCAGACCGACAAATTCAGCGACGATAGGACATCCCGCACATTCGTCTTTCATTTTACTTAGCACTTTCTTATTCACAGGGCTGTGCTGTGGGTTGTTTTTCAGGTAGTCAGACGTGTCATAAAGATCCGCATGCTCAGCCATGTTCTTGTAGACATCCTCTGTCTGGATTTCTAACAACAGACTGTCTGTATCGATGTAGAGCAGTTGGCAGCATTTGCCATACTGACTCTTCATCTTTTTGTAGTAGAACTCGTACATCAGGTTCTTACTCAGGTCCAGAATGCTCATTCCCACATATACTGGACGGTAAAGCACTAGTCGGCTTTTGTGGACCTGGATTGCTGCCAAATTATCGTCGAATATGTTTGTTCAGGCAAAGGCTGAGCTGGCAGTGAGTTGTCGGAGCTTGTCTTCCTCATGTGCATGGACAAATTGGACTCTGATCCTCTTGCGCAGGTTTTCCATAGTTTTCCAAATGACGCTGCTGTTCATGAGTTTGTACAGGTCCTTCTCAAAGTCGCTATTGGCCTTCTTCCGGAGCTCAGTGTTCATCCTGATGTAGGGCTCAGTCCAGGGGTGCTGCTCAAATCTGAGGGCACGGTGGATCTTTTTTAGGCAAGGACCTAGAGGCAGATAGAGCTGCAGATTCCGGTAGTGTAGCACATAGCGGTCCTTGTTTCGGAGGTTCGGAACCAGCTTCTCAACCTCGGTAGCGCCACCCTATCGCTGATGAGGCTGTTCTGATATTCGGACATCCACTGTTTTTGGACTACCATGCGCTCTGGTGCCAGAGGATATTCCTTGTGTGCATTGAGCAGCTCTTGTGGGTACTCCAGGTCCACCTCTAGGATGTAGCCCTCTGGGTCTTCGGCTGGGTGATCTACAAAGGTGCTGGCCAGCTGCTGACATTTTTTCACCCCAAAAAACCGCCTGTCTGTAGGGCCTGAGACATGGCCCACCCATAGAGATTGTTTGAATCTAGGTAGAGGATGTGGCTACTAGACTTTTCTGGATTGTATCCCTCGACCAGAGGATTGTTTGCTTTGGCATAGTGCTTTGAGACCACGGTGATACCTCCCTGCATCCCTTCTCGATGAACAGGTGTTGGTCATAATCTGTGAGCAGCTCAAGCTCCACTCCTGTCTTTTTGAGAAGGGCGTCCCATGAAAGCTCAGGGCTGGTGTAATAGTGCGCGGGGTCTAACCCATACTGCCTTAGGCAGATCTTCGGAATGTTTCAAAGACATCTGCCAGTAGGAGGACATCTGTGCGGTTGTTACACCTGAAGGCCGTCCAGACTTTCTGGGCGTGGATATATTCCTCCTCGCAAATGCGCTCATTGGAGAGCTTACTGTAGAATGCCTACTTTGGTGGGAGCCTGGTCTCTGTGAAGCGCTCCCAGGAATCCATGTACTTGTATGGGTACACGCCCTTGCGTATCAAGAGCTCATGTTCTGGCTCATAGCGGGCAGTAACTAGGAAAGCCTCAGGCTTGTTGACAGCTACCAAGCCTGTCGAACGATGCCAGCAGGAACTGGGCGCTGTCAATGAAGCGCAGCTGGCCAAGGCTGAATGAGATGTATTTCTCTGTGTTGTTGGGGATGCAGCTTACATTGCCCTCTACCTTTGAGATGGCCTGCATAAGCAGGTGGGAGTCGTAACCTCGCAGGTTGTGGAAGACCACTGGTATAGTGGTTGTCTTTGATGTAAGTTTTATGTTACAGGCATTTGGGCGTGATGTGGTAGTGGTCACGGACTGAGTCTCCCTCAAGTGGCTTTTCACATACATGGCAGGTAGTAGCAGCATTGTAGGCTTGCTAGCCCTCCACTGTCATCCTTATACCCTTTGGGTAAGCCAACACTTGCTTGATTTTGCGCTCCTCTTCCTGAAGGACCTTAATGAAATGTTCTGCCGCATAGGGACCCCAGTATTAAACTGGCGGCTCTGTATGACCATCATACGGCACCACGATGTAGCAGTAACTGCAAGCCTCTTGCTTTTGCGTTTTTGAGTGTTGAGGGTCGAGTGGGTTACGATGTGAGACTCAAGTTGGTGATGATATAAGGGGCCGGGAGCTGCTTGTGATGGTTCTGAAAGCTAATTTTTACACTCTTCAGGCATCTCCACTCTGATGGCTGTTTGACCGATTCCCTGGCACTCTGGCGTGTGAGCTTCTAATAAGTCTTCCTAGAATAGCCATGTAGACAGCGCTCGAAGAAGTGCTTCTTCCCCCCCCCCCCTCCATGCTTGCTCTCGGAATACAACAGACGGCTGAGTTTTTTCACCCAGGTGTAGTGGAACTTACCAGCCTTCTCAACCAACAGGAAATTGATCCTGGGCATGTCCTCTTGCAGTCTGCTGAGGTAGTGTACAATCACCCCTTATCCCAGCCTAAGACGTTGATAGCCAAGTTGTTCTGCCACTCGACTTTGGGGATGTGAGAGATGGTAGTGGATGCGTCAATCCCATCAAAGTTGAGGCCATCTTTGGTGGGGTACTTAGAGGGCCTGTCCACATTGTCCCTAGCTGGAAACAATGCTGACCTGAGAGACCAGCGGAGGCAATTGTCATCTCTGTTCTTCACATTTACAACAGCCTTCTTGTTTTGTACCTCTTTTGGGACTGAGATGTAAGATCCGCCTCTAAGTGGTTGGTACCTGGCGATATCTAGCCAAAGGGTCTGTACCTGATCTACAACCCAGCCAGACCCTCTTTGGGTCCACTTTCGAGCGTTTCTTGGATCCTTGGGAAAGCTTAATTGAGGGCCCCCTTTATTTCACTTTTCTGCAGAATAGCTTCCTGCTTGTGGCGCAGCACGGGGTCAGTGTACTCTTCACTACCGTCTGGGTTATCCTTCCGAAGCCTAATCTTTAGAGCGAGTTGGAATTTTACATCATTGAGAGCCCTGATCTCTTTTACTAACTTGTTACGGATAATTGGTTCAACTTCAACAAGAAAAGCTCTAGGGTCTGCACCAGGAGGATGCCCTTGTGGTACGTCTATTTGCCAACCCCTTAAGAAACTACCAAGGACCCATGGGGTCTGTCTAAAGACTAGTTCGTCTGTCTTTTCTTCCTGCTTCACAGGTGCAAACAAACCCAGGAGCTCATCCTGATACTCTTGTATAGATCTCAAAGATTTTTGATGGGGAATAGGGTCGAATTCTTTTTCCAAGGCCTCCTCTTGGTAGCCTTCTTTGTGCGTGGTGGTGGAGAAGGTCGGTATTTCCTGGAGTATAATGGTTTTAGTAGGCGCTCCTTGACAGCCTCAGGAATGGGCTCATCCATGATGTTTTTTACCATATCATGGAGAGTCGAATCTGGCATTTCTGCAAGTATCTCTTCGATATACTCTTCGATTAACTTGTTCGTATTTGCCATGTCGCTATATTTTATGGATATGTTATTGTCACTATATTTCTTTAATAGAAAATGTGTCGCTATATGGTGTCACTATATTTCTCTAATAGATGTGTCATCGTGTGTCGCTATATTTATAGATATGTTTAATGTCACTATATTTCTCTAATAGGAAATTTTTATTCTGTTTAATCGATTTATTTCCTTCTGTAGCTCTCTACGATTGTGACACCACTTTCTCCTATACCCACACTGGTAGTAAAGCTGAAGTTTGTTGGTGACACCAACTCCACAAATAGTGCATGGCCTATTCAAACAACCCCCGTGGCGTATGAGAGACATGTGGGTATTGCAGTATTCTCCACATTTGTTGCACTGGTTAGTCTTACCTAGAACTAACCACTTACACACGTTGTGTCCTTTCACCATGGTGTATTAATTAGTATACTCAATGTATATAATATCTCTAAATGTAGATGTCATGAAATTATTTATGTACCTTCTCAGGTAGATCCCCAAAAAAGAAATAATTGGTTGAGGGGCCCGCCGGGGGGGGGGGGGGGGAAGAGGGTGGTGGAGCGGGCCCGGCTCATGGTCCAGACTCTGCCCGTGGTCACATCTCTCTAAGAGATTAAGTGACTCCTGGGAAGCTAAATGGCATCCATTAAGCCTTAAAAAAGATCTTTTATATCAAGTGTGCCTTTACATAACAAGGTGAGCCAGAACCACCAAGAAATGACGAGGAAGGCTCCGTTTGCCATTCTGAGGTGAGCCAGAACCACCATTGTGTATACTACTGAATGTGTAAAATCCTTTGTCAGACTGTTTGCAAATGATTGCCTACTATATAGAACAATAAAGTCAGAACAAGATCACCTTCAATTACAACAGGATCTAAATTGCCTAGAAACATGGGCAACAGACTGGGGCATGAAATTTAATGCGAAAAAAACAATTGCTATATTATGTCAGTCAACAAAAAAATAAAATAGATTTTATCAACTTAATAACCACATAATGCAGGAAGTACAGAATAATCCCTATCTTGACTTGACAGTACTTCGACTGACTTCGACAGTATTTCAGTATCCCTATCTTGGACTACAAATCTCAAATTACTGCAAATGGATTATACATATAAACAAGGTATGCAAGAAAGCAAATTCAACTTAAGGCTTTTTAACCCTCTCCCTCATAGAGGACACCATGAAAAGACCTATGCGAACAGCATAAAACCAGATCAGCCTGCGAGTAACTCGCAGGCTGATCAGGTTTTATGCTGTTCGCTGCTCCTCAGTGGTCTGGAAATGAGGATTTTGTAATTAAATTTGGTAAGGTTTAACTGTGGTTTTCTGCAGATCAGGCTTTATCTGGTACCTATTGAGTGCGTCAAAATGAGTCTATATGAGGGAAAGGGTTAAGAAGAAATTTTAGCAATGTACCAGAGACCTGTACAACAAATTAGATTCAGATTCAGATTTTATAAATTGCGTGCTCTCTCTCTTTCTTTGTTATATGTGTGTGTCCTGGACTCCTGATTACTGTTCACCCCCCCCCCCCCTTAAATCCAGTAAGTTATGATGATGATTATTTACATTACAAATTACTAATTCACTTACAGTTGATATATTATATGGAAATGATCATGGATTTTATGAAGTTCATTCACAACGCATTGTATCTCCAAGACTTGATTTTCCACCGGCGTTATAAGTAAGGGTGTTAGTTTGAATCCTTTTCACAATCTTTTCAATTTCCTTATCAAAATCTATTTTTGAGAGGTTGTAGTTTATATTTGTTATCCTTTAGATAATAAGCATATATATATAAATTATATATTACTGTTATTAAGTCATGGGTATATGTTAATATGTCCAATTTAAATGGGTTCTGTTCTCTTACATATGTTAAAGTATAACAAGAGGGCCATGATGGCCCTGAATCGCTCACCTGAGTACCATTGCTTCAACTGATGTCAAGGTTTTTAAACAGACAAGGATTCTGATATAACTTAATCTAAAACATTTTACCCCTGACAATACTACACACCAAATACCTAAGCAATGGGCCATATGGTTTCAGAGAAGACTTGGGCGCAGGGTCATTTATCACCGTAGGGCCAAGACTTTGAAAATCTTTGTAATGAACCATTAGATGCTACTACATACCAAAAATCTTAGCTCTAGGCCTTATTGATTCATAGAAGAAGATTTTTTAAGATTTTCCTATATAACTCTATGTAAAACAAGTGACCCTGGTGCGGGGTCATTTATCACCATAGGGCTATGATTTGTACAATCTTGGTAGTGGCCCATAAGATGATGCTACATACCAAATATCTAAGCTCTAGGCCTTATGGATTCATAGAAGAAGATTTTTTAAGATTTTCTATATAACTCTATGTAAAACAAGGTGCGGGGTCTCTTATCACCATAGGGCTATGATTTGTACAATCTTGGTAGTGGCCCATAAGATGATGCTTCATACCAAATATCTAAGCTCTAGGCCTTATGCATTCATGGAAGAAGATTTTTTAAGATTTTCCTATATAACTCTATGTAAAACAAGTGACCCCTGGTGCGGGGTCATTTATCACCATAGGGCTATGATTTGTACAATCTTGGTAGTGGCCCATAAGATGATGCTACATACCAAATATCTAAGCTCTAGGCCTTATGGATTCATAGAAGAAGATTTTTTAAGATTTTTCTATATAACTCTATGTAAAACAAGTGACCCCTGGTGCGGGGTCATTTATCACCATAGGGCTATGATTTGTACAATCTTGGTAGTGGCCCATAAGATGATGCTACATACCAAAAATCAAAAGGTTAGGCCTTGTGGTTTTGGAGAAGAAGATTTTTTCAAGTTTTTCCTATATTAGCCTATGTGAAATCAAGTGACCCCTGGGGCGGGGCCAATTTTGACCCCAGGGTCATAATTTGTACAATCCTGGTAGAGAGTCATAAGATCATGCTACATACCAAAAATCAAAAGGCTAGGCCTTGTGGTTTCAGAGAAGAAGATTTTTTAAATTTTCATTTTTAAAATCTATTTTTAGCTCCTGTGACCTAATTATGCGATGGACCAGAACCATTTATACAACTTTAGTAGAGCTTCATCCAAGGAACATTCCTGCAAAATATTTTTCAAATTGGCCAAGCCATTTAGGAGGAGATGTTGTTTGAAGCAATTGTTGACGCCGGACGCACGGACGGACGCACGCACGCACGGACGACGGACGCCGGACAAAAGGCGATCAGAAAAGCTCACCTTGAGCACATTGTGCTCATGTGAGCTAAAAGAAATGACCCGCTACAAGGGTGGGTGGGGTAGATCGAGTTCAGAAAGGTGTTGGTTGTACTATGACAACCAACATCTGACACTAATGAATGTATACATAATCTAAGTAAGTTATATGCTTTTTTTAGGCTGTAGACAGCCTTTGATAGAGTTTGGCATTACGGTCTCTTTGTATTACTCAGGTATATCCATCAGTTGTGGCTCAGTTTTGTTGCATTGCATACTGATATGTCTAGTTGTGTACTGTACCAAAATGATCTGTCTCACTGGTTCCCTGTTAAACAATCTGCGAGACAGGGATGGCTATGTTCACCATTTTTGTATTTGATTTATATTAATGATTTAATTACACAGTTGGTGAACACAGATGTTGGGTTTACTATTAACGGTAAAGTTATGTGCGCCCCCACTTTAGCGGATGATTCCCCTGTCTCTTTCAGTTCACGGTTTCCAGGGTATGATCAGCACGTGCTAAATGTATTCATCACACCGTTCAACCCGATATCACGAATGCAGCTGATACCACGATTGCAGATGACTGTATACATGTTCAATATTTAAGAGAAAGTAAGTATTGCTTTCATTTATATTCATTTAGCAGGATCCGAACAAAACAAAGTATGTACCTTTGTTCGCTATTGAAAGAACCCACACAAAAGGTATTTCTAAACGGAAAAATGAACCGTTTTACTTAGACCATAACAGAGTTCAATCCTTTCTACGTCTATATGCGGATTCCCACCTTCTCATTTCGTTTATTCGCTGAGATATGGAAGTTTAAACTGGACACATTGTCATATTTTTTAGAACCGTGAGTAGTAATGTAAGTGGTGTTTCACAGAAATCGAGCTGGATATCTTGGATTAGGTTGGATAAACGAAAGCACGCTATGACGTCATCAATTAGGACAATGGCCTATTGTTTAGGGTATGGCATAATCCCCGACCTCCTCCTTTAACGAGTTCACGTGACATTCTTGATAAACCGCAATATTTTTTTTATTTGTCTACCTTAACAATGAATAATAATGACCTATTGTTTCGGGTATGATATAATCCCCTTATCCACCCCTTAAACGAGGTCATGCGTCTATCATTTTCGAGGATGAGTAAACCGCAATATTTATTGTTTTATAATATCGTATTGTTATTCGGGACAATTAATCAACTAGTCATTAACCGCAAAAACGCGATTGAAACAATCAAATCGGACTGCAGCCCCTACCGCTCCCTTAAACGAGGTCACGTGACTCCTACCCAACCCCTTTAACGAGATCACGTGACTATTGTTTTCGGGAATGAAAAAAAACGCAATATTTATTCGTATATAATATCTTATTGTTATTTGGAACAATCAATGAACTACGTCATCGCTTTCGCTATTGTCGCACAAGCATTGAATGAGCGACGTTAAATAATGAGTATTGTCTCTTCGAATAATAAACGTATTTACTTTCTGAACAATTAAACAACATTATCAGGACACCCAGCGCCGTATAACGGAAACATTCCCACGCGTCGAGAGAAGATTCCTTCATCATTAATTAACGGTAACTGACCACTTAAACATTTCTGTAAACATAATCTACACAGGTAACACCCATATCGATCGGTTATTATCGGTTATTGACTGTAGGGTTTACGAATCGCGGACTGAAAGAATGTTAACCACCGTCTCACCCGTCCTCGGACGTATTATTTACTGCTTTTGGATGAAGTCAAATTTTCGAAATCGCCTCTCTGTACGCATTAATGCTATTTTTTTTCTACCATTTCTATCTTTCTCGTCATATTTCTCCATAATATGCGTGTCAGTGCGTATGTTTTGACAATCGGTGTGAAACGATTCTCACCTTTTTATGTCTAATCTCTATAATCACAACCAACACCAGTAGCGGTATTTGATCCGCGGCGAGTTAATCCGCTTAGTCTAGCGACGATAAACGGGTATTAGCGGTTTTTCATAAGGCGAGATAGTCGCTTTTGGCATTGTCCTACGCTGCGTTTTTCACTTTCTCGTGTAAGCGATGGAGATTTTTATTTATTTATTTATTTATTTATTTTCATCCACGCATCATCGCTGATTATAGTTCTTTGTCTTTCGCTCTCCCTTTCATAGCATTTTTCTTTCATTTTTTCTCCATCTTTCACATAATATTTCCTTTTTAGTGTATACACATTGTCGCTAATTATATTTCTCTTTCTACAATATTATTCATATGGATTTTACCGGTCTTTATTCTCTCATTAAGACTTCAATTAAGACAGTAAATAAGGTGGAACTTCGGGTGTAAAAATGAATAAATACAGCATTCGTGTGACGAACAAGTCCTAGCAATAAATATGAAATCAAACTTATCTTGTATTTTGATTTTATATGTAACCATGATGAGACTTTCATAAAGATTTATTAATAACACCTGTTGCGGCACTGAACCGCCGCGAGTTAATCCGGCTTAATCTAGCGACGAAAAAACGGGAGAGAGCGCTTTTTCATAAGGCGCGGTAATCGCTTTTTATTTATTTTTGTCAAACATACTTGGTCGAAGTAGTAGTAGTAGTTGTTGTTGTTGTTGATGATGATGTTTTTTATGTTGATATTAATGGGTTGGAATAAATCGAGATTCTGAGGTGTAATCACAACGTTTCTTTACATTTTGTTTTTGTAGTTGTTGTTTATGTATTAGACTATTTGTAGTTGTAATTGTGGTAGAAGTAGTAGTAATGTTACGTACTAGGGGCAAAATCATCCTCGCATATACACGCACACGCTTTAAATATCGATTATCACTTATAGTATATTTTTACGTTATTAAATATCGGCAATAGAAATACGTTTATATACAACGGACACAGCAATATCCGGACTGGACAATCATTGATTTATTTTTCTGTAGAAGGGTAGTTTATAAATAACGAACAGATATATAGAGTTGTTTTTTTATTATTATTATTGTTACGAGTAATATATATATATATATAAATATACAAATACGTGTCTACAGTATCATAGGTAGGAGGTTCATCATTTTAGTCACTACCAAACGATCATTGCGTCGTCGATTTGGGCAAATTCTTGCAAGATGCGTTTCATGGTCTGTCCGCCGCAACGTTTTATAACGTAATAAACGCAATACAATCCGCAAACGGTTGACGTCGACTGTTGTAACTGTCCTTCTACGCGTAAGTATTGTCTACAATCTGACTAAAGTCATCTCCTATATATACGCCACGCTACATTAGGATCTGAGGACGACCCGTTGACGTTCGTGTTCTGGATATTTCTGTCTCAGCCAATCAGATCGTAGCTTGCAGAATTTTGTAAATGTTCAATATCTATATTTTGCAAAGTCATTTCAGCAGGAATATTAACGTCACCTTAGCGACGTCTATAGAATCCGTCAACGTCGACATTGAAAAGAAAAGATAGGCGGCCATTTTGTTTTGATATGAAAGATATTTTCCTGACTTGACGTCAGAATAAACAATACACAAATTATAAAATAAATTTACTAGTTCAACCAGGGTGCTTGACACACTCTTGTATATTTTTAGCCAATGTCATCGCGTCCTTATGAAATTAACACGGTTACAAAATTCGAATCGGTAGAAAGTGTATTCAGTGAGGGGCGTTATAAAAGTTTAAGAAAGAGAAATTGTATGTTGCAATTTGATGAGCTACCAGCCTAAAATTTAAATTTACATTGTCATTTCAATGATTTATTTTCAGTAATCTTTATCTACACACACACACTCACATGTTTTTTTTTTTGTTGTTGTTTTTCAAATTAGGTCATCAATGCATTTGTTTTATCAAAGACATGAAAAAAATTCTCTTTCTGCACTACAGCAAACAGCAGTGATGTCCTTGATAATTATTTTCATAAGAGGCATATACTAAAACTATGCTTCCCAGCCACAAAGTACTGGTCCATGAACCGTAGATATGGTTTAGTATATGTTGTAAGAATTTGTTTCTAAATTGATGTAAAGTAAATAAGATTAAAATAAACTTAAAAAGTATATCTTTATCTTTTTTTTATATTGTGTAGATTTCTATACATAAGAAATCATGATAGTTTAGATGAGTGATTGCCAGATCAAATTACTTTTAAATATATTCAAGACAATGTGTTCAACTTTAATTTTATTTTTATTTTAGAAATTTTACATATAATTTATATCACACACACACACACACTTAATTATAACACAACATGCTTTTAAAGTATTTAATGATATTCTAGATAAGATAACATGATATTCACAAAACAAGTTCAACATCCACCAACATCTGAATTTGGAATGAGACACCTTTATTCCAATTCTAGGTATGCTAACTGCAATCTGAAAAAAGTAACAATGTTCATTTAATGAATGTTATAATAAAATGATCAAATCAAATGAATTTTTGACAGAAATATTAACTCAAAACCAAGCAGAATACATGTGCCATAATTCCAAATTCAACACTATGAGATTAAATAATTTCATATTTTTGTAATTTATAAATATTATTCTCCACAATTATCATTCAATGACTAGTTTCAAGTTTTCATCACATCTGTCACTGTAAATGAAAGGTGGTTTTAATGGTGCTGATTTGAAATATTATTTGATTTGAATGATCTTTTTTTTCCTTTCCAATACAAAGAAATCTTAACAGTATACAGGTAATGAATGTTATGTTTCTTGAAAATATTTTCAGTTTACATGAAAAACATTATTTTTCCCACTTTGTTTATATTACCTTATGACATTTTTTTTTAAAGATCACCTCATTTTTTTTCTTAATGTCTTTTGTTTAGTAAAAAGTATACATTTGCATGCCTTTAAAAAGAACATCCTTTGATGAACTTTGTTTAGTTTATGGAATTTTTATCACAAACAATGTTTATCTAACTAAATTCTTTTTAGAGGCAAGCATTCTATGCTATTTACATTTTTTGTACTTGTTCAAAATATGAAATGTTATAGTCATTTTTCTTGACCAATGCATTTTTTTCTTTTCATTTTTAACTCACCCTAAAAATGACACTGCAATGGCAAATTACACAATGGTTTTGTCATCAAAAACCCTGATTTTGGCCTGAAACAAATATTATTTTCTTTAAAATATTAGTTTTCCACTTAACAGGAAGACAAGAAATCATGGAATGAATTATCAAGTTTGACCATTCTTCATGAAGAAAAGACATGCTCAAAGGGGAATTAACAAGGCATCTGAAAAAAGGCCCCATTTTCCAAACTAACTGGGGATGGAAAAGGGCATTTTTGGTTAGAAAAAAGCACATTTTGACTGAATAAGAACTACGATTTCTTTTTCAACAATAACATATGTTTTAAATTCAAACAGCACACTGGTATTTAATGTGCAGTCTTATGCAAACATATTACAGTTTACAGAAATTTATTTACTAAAACTAATAGAATATTAATTAAGAGGGTCATTATTTTAATAACCTGGACATAAGATTTAAACTAGTTTGGCTGCCTTGGAATTTGTTCATATTTAGAAACAGTTGAAAACGCTTTTGAAACCCCTCTAACACCCCTCCTTCAATACACGGGTCACTGAGTTTAAGTAAGAAATTCATGATAAAATCAATTTTGACACAAGTAGCAGATTAACGGACTTGATTGTGTATTGGGTTAGCAAGAAAAAATCAAAAATTTTACCACTGTTTCTATCTAAATTCATAAAAAAGTGTTCAGAATCTATTGTATATAATCCTATAACTTGTTGTCAATGTTGATTCCTACAAAGTCGTCTGCATTTGCACTATAAAGACGATGTGTTTAAATCGTTTGAAAGGTTTCTCGATAAAAATTGAATCTGTCAAGAGATGAAAAAATATAT
Source organism: Solen grandis (assembly GCA_021229015.1). Lineage (NCBI taxonomy): Eukaryota > Metazoa > Mollusca > Bivalvia > Adapedonta > Solenidae > Solen > Solen grandis. The sequence goes on along the minus strand of CM037795.1, from coordinate 34,954,943 downwards.
ATTTAAATTATGGGTGTCGATCAAACTACTACAGCCACACATTGTTTACATTTTAATGAATACATTTGCGATGTAAAAGTCGCGCGTAAAATTGCCCAAAACATTAATGTTGATTGTCAAAAACCTAAATTAAACTCATAATAAAATACAATTCATTGTAATTAACTTGTTCATCAAAACATACTTTACCTTTCTTTGTAAATCCTTTGAGGATTTCATTGAAAATATAGCAGAATGTTTTAGTCCAAAGATGAACGCTAGCTTTCAACTAGTCTGGAGTTCCTTCCCTGACACTACGTTTACGTTTAGTAAAGTTCGGGAACCAGACCAGCTTTCAACAAGGACTGAAAACATTTTCTGTAGCACTGCAGTAAGAGCAAAAAGTACCGTAATTACCGGAAAGGGGCTAAATTTCGATACATTCATCAAGAAACAAACCAAGACATATTTTAATTGTTTTATTTACATTCTTTTTTATTTTACATGAACAGCAAATGACATATTGCATATTTTGACATTTTCAATCAATCATACATAAATTATATACATCCTTTAAAAGACGTTCTCTGATTGGCTTAGATATAAATAGATTTTACTGGAAAACCAATCTCATAGGAGAACATTTCAAATGGGTCGTCTTCAGATCTTACCGTAGGAAATTCTGTACTTTAGTCAGATTGGTATTGTCTATCGAGAACGTTTTCGAATCCGGCCAGGACTCTTTTAGTTCCGCTTCTAGCGTTTAACTTTTCCGCGTTCGTTACCTGAACCAACGACATATCGTCCTTGGTGTTCGGATTTCTGTGATTTCATTTTCATCGTACTTGGTTTCGAAGACATCGTTCATCCATAAAACATAAGTCGTATTGACCTCATCATCCTCGATTTCGATGGCGTCGTTCTCATCATTCTTGATTTCGGTGACATCATTCTCATCGTTCTTGATTTCAAGAACATCTTGTTCATCGTCCTTAAGTTCGATTGCATCGTTTTCATCTTGTTGTCTCTCCTGGTGTTCTGTGAGCATGTGTTCTTCATCTTGATGCTGTTGTCTCAACATCGCCTTGGTTGTGCTGTGAGAATATGACAGAATGTTTTGTTTGTATAAGTTTAATGAGGGTCCGTCTACAGATATATTACTGCTTGGTGAGCAGACCTCGTTATGAATGAATGCTTAATGCGATGCTCTTTTATAGTCTTGAGGCGGATTGACCTTCTTTTAGCGAGTGTTAGCGCGCACCAAGCAGAGAACATTATTTTCATCCAATGAAAATGACACGAGGATGAACATTTCACCATAGGTGGATTGGCCTATTTATTTATTTTTTTATTTATTCATTCATTTATTTATGATCTCGTATATTATACAAACAATTGATTTGAAACCATAACTCTACCTGTCCATTTTAAATTATCTTCCTTTTTAGTTTTTAGTTTTCATTTTTTTTGTCGGGAGCATGGCTTATAAACTATTCAAGGTATATTGACTTGAAACTTAAAATATAAGTAGATGGTAAGACTGGGATGACATTACCTCCACTTACCACCACCTCCACTCGCCACCACCACTCGCCACCTCCACTCACCACCTCCACTCACCACCACGACCACCTCTCGCCACCATAACTCAACATATCTACCACTCACCACCACCACTCGACACCACCACTCACCACCACACCACCTCCACTCACCAACACCACCATCACTTGCCACCACCACTCATCACCACACCACCTCCACTCACCACTATACCTCCACTCACCACCACACCACCTCCACTCATCACCACACCACCTCCACTCACCACCATACCACCTCCACTCACCGCCACCACCACTTACCACTACCACCTCCTCTTGCCACCAGCCACCACTACCTCCTCTCGCCACCACCACTCACTATATCTACCACTCACTACCACCACTCACAAGTATGTAAGAACGGATCTATACCTGTAGATATTAAACAAAAAAAGTTATTGCGGTGGATTGTTCTATTTGCAGTCGTTTGTTTTCGAGAAAGGATGCTATGTTGAGGTATAAACGTAATTTGCACGGTGAGGGACAGATTGCTAATACACAAAGCCTTTACCGCACGCCTAATTCAATAATGTTTCAACACCCGTTTTCCATGATGGTGTCGGGACCTAGCGGGAGTGGTAAAACGGAATGGGTAAAAAAGTTATTCTTTTCAAACCTGATACAACCCTCGACGGAAAGAATAATTTGGTGTTTCGGTCAATGGCAACGATTGTACGAGGACCTACAGCGTCGTTTTCCAACGATCGAGTTTGTTCGCGGTATTCCTGACTATTTAAACGAGCCTTCCTACCTAGACACGAAGAAAAGAAATTTGATTGTGTTTGACGACCTGATGACGGAAGCGAAATGCGATCAGAGAATAGCGGATCTTTTCACCAAGGGAAGACATCACAGAAACTTATCCGTCATTTATTTAACCCAAAATTTGTTTCCTCAAGGTAAGGCGTGCAGAGATATAGCGCTTAATACCCAGTACTTGGTCTTGTTCAATAACCCTATTGACAGACAGCAAGTGTCAACGTTGGCCAGACGAATATATCCTACAAATAGCAATATTTTCATAAAAAGGTTTCAAGAGGCGACGTCTTAACTGTACGGATACTTGATAGTGGTTTTGAGATCAAATACGCCGGAGGAAGAACATTTACGCACCGATATATTCGAAGCAAACTATCCCGTCAAAAGGTCTCGTGAGGAATACGATGATATATCGGATATTGAGACATTAGATGGGAATGGTAATAAAGAGCGGCTCGAAACCCTCCGATGAAGGAGTCGAAAACAATGGGAGGATATATCAGATACTGAAACAGTAAGATGAAGGAGAAGAAGAAGAAAAAGAAAGAATGAAGAAGAAGAAGAAGATGATGATGATGAAGGGAGACTCGGGGCCCCCCGGGCAACGCTTGATAGATAACGAGGAAAAGGAACGTTTAAGACAAAACATATGGGAGAAACGATTTAAACAACCTCTCAGGTACTCGCGAGCTGAGCAGTTTGAAGAAAGATTAGACATTTACTCGAACGAAGGTTTATCGGTCGATGAGGCTAGCCGCAGGGCCGCTAATGACGTATTGCCTCTTCTCAGAAAAGACTTGAGACGGATCTCGCGCAATTTCTCATCGATTACCGACAGTTACGGAAGGATCCGACTCTACAAAAAATTCTGCAATCCGCGAAGAAACTTAAAACCGAGCATCATATGAGTGACAGCGAATCCATAAGACAAGCAATTAAACTCAGGAAAGACTCCTTCCTATTTCTGTGGCCGGACCAGGTGATCGAAGAATCTTTGAATAATGGGTTGTGGCGTTATCAAAAAAAAAAAAAAAATATTATAAAAAAATATGGATATGTCATCTAACTTAAGTCACGGATGACATCACGCTGATATTTACTGGATAAAACATTCCCGGCTTAATAACCTCATTTATCCCGGCGCTATAAAATCTTGAGCGCGTGTCTAGCTCATTTACAAAACATGGAGAACGCAAACGGTTCTGTTCAAAACCGGATATATTAATATCGCTTACAGGAAAATTTCTGGTCACAGAACTGTATATGAAGAAATACATGAACTGGTGGCAGAAGCCCATCCCCGAAAGAGGACCACGACCGGAGCCGGTAATAGATACTCATTTCATTAGTGATGTGCGGGTGAATGATCCAACCAAAAGATTGGTGCACCCAAATATACCTAATATATACAGGCAAGAGACAGATTGGTTGTAAATAAATTTACCAATCAAACACTCGAAATTTCCAATGTTTTTAAAAATACGTAAAAACGACCGATGACATTAGACTAGAAACACACCAAAGACATAATATGGGCTCCATAGAAGTGTACGATTATAAGCGCCAAAGAGTGGGTGCCTTACTTTTCCCGACTTCAACAAGTGGTATCAACTTTTCAAGGATTTGCGGGACGGTTACGTTCAACCGACCACCAGGGACGCTATGTCGTGGGTTCTGGTAGCAAACGCGGAAAAGTTAAATGGCTGGAAGGGGAACTAAAAGAGTTCCGGGGATAAACTGAAAGAAGCGGAAGAGAAGCTAAAGACTTCCCAACCTCCAGTAATGAAAATGGTTACGCCTGTACCCCAAGCCTTGGAATAAATAAATATTACGAAGCTGGATTCGAAAATGTTCTCGATAAACAATACTTACGCTTTAGAAGGACAATTACAACAGTCGACGTCAACCGCTTGCGGGTTGTATTGCGTTTATTACATTATAAAACGTTGTGGCGGACAGACATGAAACGTATCTTGCAAAATTTGGCCCAAATCGACGACGCAATGATCGTTTGGTAGTGACTAAAATGATGAACCTCCTACCTATGATACTGTAGACACGTATTTGTTATTTATATATATATAAATATTACTCGAAACAATAATAAAAAAACAAACAACTCTATATATCTGTTCGTTATTTATAAACTACCCTTCTACAGAAAAATAAATCAATGATTGTCCAGCCCGGATATTGCCGTGTCGTTGTATTAAACGTATTTCTATTGCCGATATTTAATAAGTAATAATATACTATAAGTGATAATCGATATTTAAAGTGTGTGCGTGTATATGCGAGGATGTTTTTGCCCCTAGTACGTAACATTACTACTACTTCTACCACAATTACAACTACAAATAGTCTATACATAAACAACAACTACAAAAACAAAATGAAAAAGAAACGTTGTGATTACACCTCAGAATCTCGATTTATTCCAAACCCCATTAATTCAACATAAAAAACTCATCATCACAAACAACAACAACTACTACTACTACTTCGACCACGTATGTTTGACAAAAATAAATAAAAAGTGATTACCGCGCCTTATGAAAAAGCGCTCTCTCCCCGTTTTTCGTCGCTAGATTAACCCGGATTAACTTGCGGCGGTTCAGTGCCGCAACAGGTGTTATTAATAAATCTTTATGAAAGTCTCATCATGGTTACATATAAAATCAAAATACAAGATAAGTTTGTTTTCATATTTATTGCTGGGATTGTTCGTCACACGAATGCTGTATTTATTCATTTTTACACCCGAATTTTCCCCCTTATTTACTGGAATTGAGTCTTAATGAGAGAATAAAGACCGGTAAAATCCCACGAATAATATTGTAAAAGAGAAATATAATTAGCGGGCAATGCGTATACACTAAAAAGAAAATTTATGTGAAAGTGGAGAGCGAAAGACAAAGAACTATAATCAGCGATGATGCGTGGATGAAAATAAATAAATAAATAAATAAATAAATAAATAAATAAAATCTCCACGCTTAAGGAGAAAGTGAAAAACGAGGTAGGCATGCCCCAAAACGACATCTCTATGAAAAAACCGCTAATACCGTTTATCGTCGTAGCTGCGGATTCTCGCCGCGGGCAAAACCCCAGGGTTTTTGATTTAATGATGCTAAAAAAGGGGGAATGTTTCACACGATTGTCAAAACATAGCCGACAGCATTTTGGAAATATGCGGAAAAACAGAAATGGTGAAAAAAAAGGATTAAAACGTATAGAGAGGCGTTTTGAAAGTTCGACTTATCCAAAAAAGAAAAAAATAGTCAAAGGGGGTGAGACAGTGGTTTACATTCTTTAGTCCGCATTGTAAACCTACAATCAAAACCGTTAAAGTCGTAGGGTGTTACCCGGTGTAGTTATGTTTCAGAAATGTTTAAGTGGCAGTTACCGTTAATTAAAGATGAAGGAAACTTTCCGAGGGGGAAAGTTTCCCCTTTTACGGCGTGGGGATTCCTGATAACGTGTTTAAATTTTTCAGAAAATAAAAAAAGTTATTTTTCGAAGGAAATACTTTTCTTAACGTCGCTCATTTTGTTTGTGCAATAGTGAAACGATGCCCAGTTCATTTAATTTTCCCTTAAAATAAGATATTATATACGAATAAAAATTGTGTTTTTTTTCATTCCCCAAAAAATAGTCACGTGACTCGTTAAAGGGGTTGGGTGGAGTCCCTGACTCGTTTAAGGGGCGGTGGGGTGCAGTGATTTGATTGTTTCAATCGCGTTTTTGGTTAATGACGTGGTGATTAATTTGTCCCCAAAAAAAATACATATTATAAAGAATAAAAATTGCGGTTTTTTCCCCGAAAAAGATAGAGCGTGCCCCCGTTTTAAGGGGGGATAAGGGGTTATACATACCCGAAAAATAGGTCATTATTTTTCTTTTTGGGAGCATTTAAAAATAAATTTTGCGGTTTATCAAGAAGGGCACGTGACCTCTTTAAAGGATGAGGTGGGGGATTATGCCAACCCTAAAAAATGGGCCATTGCCAAATTTAAATTACGTCATAGCGTGCTTTCTTTTATCCAACCTAATCCAAGATATCCCTCGTTTTCCCTGTGAAACACCACTTACATTTCTACTACCCGTTTTCGGGTGATTGTGAAAAAAAGATAACAATTTTTACAGATAAGCATAGAGATATAACATTGATTGCAGATGTCGTTAAATTCTAATTTTGGGTTAATTAGTGCCAGTCTGTCTGATTTTTTCATGGGTTTTTCAAGAGTTTTTGGGCAATCATTCTGATTTTTTCAAACACCCCTTAATGCCTGACATTAAATTTACCATTTATCACTTAATTTTAATAGGGAAACCCCAAAACGAAACTCTTTCGAACCAAAAAAAAATTCCTACTTTTGTCTGTCCGCCCGACCGTCAGCAATTTCCTCCAAAAACGCTAAAAGGGAATTTTGACATTCTTCAGACGAAAGTCATTTTCCCTTTCTTTTGGGACGGGAATTAAAAATTGGGTCACAATATCTAAAGTCACAAATTCATTTTCCAGCACGGGTAAAATTGTAGAGTACGCGTATTCAATACAGCGACGGTGTCAAACAAGAAATATTTTTTCCCTCTTCATGGCCTCT